>CM073768.1:5074190-5125454 GCA_037158775.1 Hetaerina titia | reverse complement strand
GATGATTTATTAGGTCTCAGCAGTTCACGCAATAAGAGGACACCTGGCAGAGTCAAAGTAAATCAAGGGGTGGTGTTGAATGAAGCAAGTGCTTGTCAGTCACTGATTTGGTCTTCCCTCAAAGGAGTAAGCTGAACAGGAATCAAGATTTATGGTTGATCATTTGTTTCTAAGCTGGAATGAAGAGTGAAAACATTGTGCACTAATCCTTGATTGGTCATTAATGAAGGCAATTAGTACCTTATGACATACTAATACTGTCAATAATGCACGGTCGCGTAGGACAAGTTGTAATTCATAAACCAGATAATTTAATGTATTTTTCAAAATAATGCTATTGCCACCCTTTCTTTTGAAAAGTATTTAACGTAAGATGATTTCATCATATTTTAAAACTTTTGCATTTGTTGATGGCAATACAATCACGGCAGAATGAACTAATGAGAACATTTCAATGACTCGACCAGTACTGCCACATAAAGGGACGAGAGGAGAGGTTTTCAAAGTTTTTTCCTCCTTAACATAGTCAGTGGTGATGGATGTCTGTTCCTGTGGAAAGTACAGCTATCATTGAAACTGAGTATTTCCTCCAATTGTAGCAGGTTTAGCAGTGTGATATTGAATCCTGTATGGCTGTGGATTAGGATATGTATGGAATTTTTGCATTAATGCCAGAAAGGATACTTCATTTTAGCTAATGTTCTTCTTGACAGATTTGGGATAATCTGGGAAAATAGGATGGAAATATCTCCAAGTGTTAAATAAATGATAACAAAAGATGAGGTAATGGACTCTATTTAATGCAAAGATTTTATGGCTGAAAAAAGGAATGTATCAATGATTATCATACTTAAAGCACTGAAGACATGATAGATGTGAAGAAAAGAAGTGGGACTGAAGAAACACCAGCTGTAGTTCAAGGATACAATGTAAATATGATGGGCAGTTTAGATAGAAGTGATTGTAGGGTGACTTATGCACACACGTTTTCTCATATTCAGGACTGATAATTTTAATATATTTAGGCATTTGTCATATATGGATCTTTGAATAGCCAAGTTTATATTTATTTATTATTATTATATTTATTATAATATGTATATATTATTATTTATATCCCCTCACATGGACTATAACCTTGTCGTGGTGGAAGGGCTTGTGCGTTCCACCACAAAAGGCGTAGGTATACATGGAAAATGCGAGGTGACTCAGAAAGGTATCAGTTAGATTATACGAGGGTCATCCGGAAAGTAGTACCCGTTCATGCCGCATGAAGTGCTGACGACGCGAGTAGCCGCATGAAGTGCTGACGACGCGAGTAGCCGCTGGACGAGGTCAGATAGCTTCAGTGGCTTGTCTGCCTTCTCTGAGCCAAGTTGCATGACGCTAGCATTGCCTGTGTTGTTTCTGTGATTGTTTACAATGTTTAAAAAAATTGAGAACGCCGCCAGTTGTGAAGTGAGGGCAGTGATTAAATTCCTCAATGCAAGAAACATTCGCCCATGTGATATTCATCACCAATTAAAGGAGGTGTATGGAGACAATGTAATGGACGAGTCGTCTCTTCCGCGGTGGTGTCGCAACTTCAACATGGGGAGGGGGAACACACACGACGATGAGCGTTCGGGGAGACCGTCTGTCATTACAGACCAACTGGTGAGCTCAGTTGACGAATTCGCGAGGAACGATCGGCGCGTCACAATTGATGACATCTGTGAGCATTTTCCCAATGTTTCTCGAACAATTGTTCATGAAATTGTTAAACACCATCTGCATTATGCAAAAATTTGTGCAAGATGGGTCCCTCGCATGCTTACAGATGAGCACAAAACCAAGCGTATGGCTGCAGCACTGACGTTTTTGGGACGTTATTCTGATGAAGGAGACTCTTTCTTGACTCGCATAATTACTGGTGACGAAACATGGGTTTGTTATGCATCACCTGAGAGTAAACGACAGTCAATGGAGTGGCATCATGCTCATTCACCAAACAAACCAAAAAAATTCAAGACAGTTCTGTCCACCAGGAAACTCATGGCAACCATTTTCTGGGATCGACGAGGTGTATTGCTTATTGATTTTATGGCCCGTGGAGACACTATTAATGCCAATGCGTATTGTGAAACATTAAAGAAATTACGGCGGGCAATACAAAATCGGCGGCGAGGTCTATTGTCTACTGGTGTCATTCTCGTTCATGACAATGCCAGGCCTCATGCAGCTGGGATAACACAAAAACTTTTGCAGCAATTCAAATGGGAAACTTTCGACCATCCACCGTATAGCCCGGACTTGGCCCCTTCAGATTTTCATCTCTTTACAAAGCTTAAAGACTTTTTGGCAGGAAAAAGATTGGACAGCGATGAAGAACTTAAAGAAGGAGTGACCCTGTATCTCAATGAGCTGGCGGCGAAGGACTATGCAGCAGGAATACAGAAACTTGTCACACGTTATGACAAATGCCTTAATTTGCTTGGAGATTATGTTGAGAAGTAGTTTAAAGTATCCTCTTTCAAATAAAATTTTTTATGTTTGTTAATATTTACTTTTGTGTCTTTATTTCACGAACGGGTACTACTTTCCGGATGACCCTCGTATTATGGTTAGGTACAGGTCTGGAAACAGTGTGATAAATTCTCACAGTTTCAAAAACATAATGCTGGGGCGGCGGGTTAGGAAATGGAACGTAGAAGCATTAAATGGATTAATGAGGAAGGAGTATCAGCAGGCTCTAGAGAAAATAATGGATGATGGTAAAGAACTGAGTACAATCGAAGAAAAATGGGAATGTATCAAGCAAGGGATATCGGAAGCAGCAAAAGACACTATAGGAACTGTTAAGGGGAAAAGAATAAGGAAACCATGGGTCACGGATGAGATGATTGCAAAGATGGATGAGAGAAGAAGATGGAAGAATGTAAACACAGAGTTAGGCAAAGTGAAGTACAAAGAGTTAAACAATAAATTGAGAAGGGCCACAAATAAACAGAAGACGAATGGTGGAAAACGCAATGCGAGGATATGGAAAGTTTACAGTAGAAGGGTGAAATTGGTGCTCTATACAGCAAGGTTAAGTTGTTATCGGGAAGTAAGAAGGCAAGATCTGTGCTAACAGTTAAAGATAAGTGGGGTAAGATAATAGTTGAACCAGGAAAAATCCAAGAGAGATGGAAGGAATACATAGAAACACTGTATGGTAAAGGACTTAGGCCGACAATCTTAGGCATAGAAAAGGAACATGACGTAGAAGAAGATTGCTTAGGTCCAGGCATACTCAAAGATAAAATAGAAAAGGCATTAAAGGAGATGAAAGCGAATAAGGCCGTAAGGGTGGACAATATACCTGTAGAACTGTTGAAATGTGTAGGAAAATGCGGGAAGAAGGCCCTCTATGGACTGATTCTTAGTATCTATGAAGAAGGAATCAGGCCGGAAGATTTTGTGAGATCGGTGTTAGTTCCTATTCCAAAAAAGGCAAAGTCTATATCATGTGAGGATTACAGAACATTAAGTTTGATATCCCATGCAGCTAAAGTTATTCTCAGGATCATCAACAAAAGGATAGAGAGTAAGGCAAATGATTACTTAAGGGATGATCAATTTGGGTTTAGGAAGGGAAGAGGTATGCGTGATGCCATTGCCGTAATGAGATCACTAATTGAGAGGAATATAGAATACAACCAGGACGTTTTTGCCTGTTTTGTAGATTTCAAAAAAGCGTTTGATAGAGTGAATTGGGAAACATTAATGCATGTATTGCAGAAAATAGGAATGCATTGGAGGGACAGGAAGGAATGCATTGGAGGGACAGGAGACTGATCCGCAACCTGTACATGTCTCAGACTGCTCAAGTGCGATTGGGGAACAGAGAGTCCAGATGGGCAGTGTTAGAAGGAGGGGTAAGGCAGGGTTGCCCGTTGTCACCGGTGCTGTTCAACGTATATGTGGAGGAAATGATTAAAGAGGCATGGGAAGAACTGGAGGTAGGAATGAAAGTCGGAGGGGAATTCGTAAAATCGGTTAGGTTTCCTGATGACCAAGCATTAGTTGCTCAGTCAGCAAAGGGGTTGCAAGCATTGCTGAGTGAATTGGAGGTTCAGTGCGATAAATATGGGATGAGAATCAATATTAATAAAACAAAGGTTATGCGATTTTCCAGAAAGAAAAAGGCTAAGCTAAATATTAAAATAGGCGGGGAAAGAATAGAGCAGGTAGAGCAGTTTAGATATCTCGGAGGTGTTTTGGACCAATATGGTCAAAGTGGTAGGGACGTAAGGAGAAGAATTGCGCTAGGCAAGGAGGCTTTCTCAAGGAGGAGGGAGTTGATGACGGGGACGTTGAGCAGGGATGTTAATACAAGACTCGAAAAACTCTGATATGGAGGGTAGCTATGTACGGCGCGGAAACGTGGTCACTGAAGCAGGAGGATAGACATAGATTGGAGGCTTTTGAAATGTGGGTGTGGAGAGGCATGGAGAAGGTGAAATGGACCAAAAGGAAAACAAATGAGGAAGTACTGGAGATGGTGGGTGAGGAGAGGGGTATGTTGGGTGAAATCCTATGGAGGCAGGAAAAATGGATGAAAGGCATATTGAGCGGTAGTGGAATGTTGCAGACGGTAATAGAGGGGAGGATGCTAGGCAAGCGAGGAAAGGGCAGGAACAGGATAGGGATGTTGGACGGGATGAAGGGAGGAAAGAAGTACACAGAGATGAAGAGGGACCTGATGTAGATTAGGTTATAAAATAAAGCAAAAGGGAACGTTTCTTTCCAATTTCTACTTTTACGCCTGTCTGAGTGAAGGGTCCTTGCCGTTGGGTTAAATTCCCCGTAAACCCTGAGTGCGTGTGTTTGCGACTTGCGACGGTCAATTTGTAATGCATGTACCTGAGTGAAGGAGTGCGTGTGGTTTTGTTTGCCTTATCTGAGTGTGTGGTCCCTGGCGAGGGTTTTTTTCCCCCGTAAACCCTGAGTGCGTGTGTGTTTGTGACTTGCAACGGTCAATTTGCACTGCAAATACCGGAGTGAGAGAGTGTGTGCAGTTTTGTTATCCTTATCCTTTGCACCCTCCCCCGTGTCCCCTAACTAGTGCCCCTAAGAGTACGGCTTTGGGTAATTTTTATTTATTCTAGATTAGGTTGCTGGATTGGGTTTTGTTTTGAGTTACAAAATGTTTATTTGATAGTTGTGTCCTTCCAAAAACCTACCTTAACCGGTAGATTACCTAAGGATAAATTATTTATTTTTAATTAATATAATATGTATATTTATATATTATTTATATTTATGTATATTTATGTGTGTGTGTGCATATATATATATATATCTTGAAAATGACGCTCTCCGGCAACGCACAATATATATATATATATATATATATATCGATGATGCGGAAGTACTCACGAGAGCAATATAACTTTTGGACGGCACAATAGAACACAGAATAAAACAGATAACACGTAAAAGGACACTCACACTGTAGATGATTTAACCTTTCGGCCTACTCCGAGGCCTTCTTCAGGTCAGACCTTTACGTGTTATCTGTTTTATTCTGTGTTCTTTTGTGCCGTCCAAAAGTTATATATGTATATATTTTTTTTTGTATGTATATATATATATAAATCTTAGAAATAGGATCCTCTTTGGTGATGGACAAATATATAATAACACTGATATAGATTTTTAAAACATAGAAACACAAAGAAAGTACACTCTCATATGTAGTTTTGATGTTGGACAGCACAACCAATGACAGTCGTGCCATCAATGCTATGCATCAATGCCTGTGCTTTCAAAATCTATATCAGTGTTTATTTATTTCTGAGAGAGTGGACTTAAATAAAATATAAATGTAATATAATTTATAAAATAAAAATAAATCTAATATGGTAGTATAGTGATAGTCAGGGAAAAAGGAATTCTTTAATGTATCCCTATCTAAGCAAACTGACAGAGGGACATTTACCTGACATTACTCCCTCGCTGTCCAAAAATTCAGCTCCTACAAAGCAATGCATTTTGTGCCATAGAAAAGGAATGCAATTTAAAAAGTAATTATTGATGTCTACAAACGTAAAGTTGCCTCTTACCCTACATTTACCCTACAATTTATGCAAAGCAGTTTTATAAATTTTGATTGTTGTTCAGTTGACAAGCCCTAATAAATTTATCATTAGTAATAGTACAGAAATTTTTATACTAAGCACTTATCACTTGATTTTAATTTGTAATGAAAGGTATTGTTTCAATAATTCTTGATTTTTATAATATCTAATTTATATGCAAAATGAGTTCCATAAATTAAATATATTTTTGTTTATATATATATAAACGTATGTATATGTATGTATATATATATATATATATATATTTATATAATTATAACAAACACAGAAACCAAAACACAAAAGAGGAAAAACTCACTGGTTCTCGAATTTTCGGTGGTCCCACCACCTTTCTCAAGAGGAATTAGGAACAGAACTCTTCCTTCTGTTCCTAATTCCTCTTGAGAAAGGTGGTGGGACCACCGAAAATTCGAGAACCAGTGAGTTTTTCTTCTTTTGTGTTTTGGTTTCTGTGTTTGTTATGACTTATCAGTGAATTTACATTACACGTTTGTGGGTTTTCCAAAAAAGTGTATATATATATATAATTATATATATATATATATATATATATATATATATATATATATATATATATATCTAGAGTCTGACCTGAAGAAGGCCTCGGAGTAGGCTGAAAGCTTAAATCATCTACAGTGTGAGTGTCCTTTTAAGTGTTATCTGTTTTATTCTGTGTTCTATTGTGCCATCCAAAAGTTATATTCCTCTCGTGAGTACTTCCGCATCATGGATATATATATATATAACGGCACGGCCGTCAAGACGTAAATATCTACTGTAAGTGTCCTTCTTTTATGTTTCTGTGTAACATTTATTATATATGTATGTGTATATATATATATATATATATATATATATATATATATATATATATATATATACACACACACCCATAAAACATTTAGCAACTATTTTGGACAATTTTGCATTTTTTTACTGATAATCACTATCCTTGGAACATTTGTTTGAATTATGAGTTTCATTAAAATATTAAATATTTGTATTTAAATATTTCACTTCCAGAGATATGAAAAAATGTATTGATATCCACAAAAATAGAGTGGTCTACTCTTTGATGTGAGGCAAACTCTAAGGTCAGCTGATTGAGGAGTGAAGTAACCCATGACTAGGGCCGAGTGTATTCTACTCTTCCTTTAAGAGTGTAGCTGGCAAAACAGCTGTTCAAACCCTGCCTTTTCTCTACTTCTTCCACAAATGAAGACATGACTGTAGGAGCATATTGCAGTTACGCATAGAGTACCGTACACACACGAGGGAGTGGTGTCACTTGATTGACACCAGCCCTCGGGGTGAGCGCCTTTCACTCCGTGCACTTGCCGGAGGCCAAGGGTGAAGTGGAGGAGTCAGAATGTGCATCGTGCACGTCTGCGTACAACCCCTGCCCCATCCCCACCCCTCTTTGTGTGTATGTGACATCCTCATATCACTCTCCTTTGCACGCGTCCCCAAGGGGATCTCGTGAGGAAATGGCCAGTGCGGCTGCTGGGCCGGGTGCCATGTCACCCACGGGCCAGATGCCACCAGCAGGTGGCGCCCCGGCCTACCAGCAGGGCGGTATGGTGGGAGGAGGGGACATGCAGCATTCGACCCTAATGGAGGACCCGGATGTGTGGAGGCCGACATAAGGAGGCGAGAGAGGTGTGGAGTGAGATGTTTGGTTCATTTGGAGGCCGTACATGAATGCACACACACCCCCTTGGCTAGTCTTCCACATCGCTCATCTTGTACCATCAGTAGAGAGATGAACTTGTGGAAATGCCTAATGTAATGGATGGATTCTGTAGCCAAACGCTTTCTTGGTCTACATTCAAATGCTTTTTTGGTCTAAATTTTGATTTTTTTGTTGAGATTTTTTGAGTTCTGCTGCATTGTTGGCGTCATGTTGTTGGTTGGTGTGTAACTAGAGCACTTGTTACGCCCAGAGAAGCTTGCAAATGTTGTGGGCATCCATATTTTCGATTGTCTATGAATACTTGATGCAGGTATATATTTACAAGCATGTGTATATATATCCTCGGCTGTGAGAATGCCTGCCTGCTGCAGCCTGAGATGTTGTGACGATTGGGCAGGATATGAATTGTGCACTCTTGAGTCATCCACGTCATTGTTTTCTCTTTTCTTTGTACTGTACCTTATGTAGAAAGATGGATTGTAGAGTTCTTTGTTTTTGATGATGGTAATGCTAGTTTCTCTCCTAATTATTTTTCTCATTCTTTCGGTTGACTTATTTCTCAGTTTGGACATATTGTTGAATGGTATTTCACTTTATCATCCTTTTTTCCCCCTTTTGATGCTTTGAACTGCATAGGGTAAAGGAAACGTGGTGACATGAGAGGTGCGCAGTTAGGGAGAATTCACGGAGACACTGCAAAATTAGAGCATGGTACATAGAAAGGTGAAGGAACTAACTGTCTGAGTTAGGAAAAGAAAGTCTATTTACAGTGCATAATCCACATATGTTCACACATAATACCCCGCAAGCCACCACAAGGGCATGATTAGGGAGGTGTTAGGTCACCACCCATACATTATAAGATATTATATTATTGGATATTTGATGTACAAGTAGTAAAGGAATGGGTTCTGACAAATGGAAAGAATGTATGGAAGAGCTATATGTTAAAGAATAGAACAGTGTGTTTGAATATGGAAAGAGGATTTGATGTTAATAAGGGTAAACATAACAATTTCAGGTTTAACTTAGTGGAATTCCTTCATGATGAGGGTAAAAAAGAAACTTTACACTTCCACAATGAAGTTTACTTTGCAAGTTTATTGTCTAAGTGTAAAGTTTCTTTTTTACCCTCATTAATAAGGGTAGCTTAGAATCAGGAATCCTTGACACAGTAAGAGACTTAGCCTCATCAAAAGAAATTAAATCAGTTAAAGTTGCAACATTTTCAGAGTGTAAAGATCATTTGCCTTGACTGCTTTTTACGCTCTAATATTGTTGCATTGAAATGCATGTTAGCGGATGACTCCGTTAAAGGTTACTGTTATGTCATCTCCCGCAGTTTCTTGAAATCGGTTAAAGTTGATGGAATAGGTAACATTCCTACAGGACTTCAGGAAAATGGGGAGGAAAGAGTTATTATGAGCTCATTTATAGTATTTGTTGGAAGGAAACTTCACCAGAGGGCTTTTTTAGAGCAGTAAAAAGAGTATTAGGTGAGGACTATAGGACCTGAAGTATGATTTTACAGTTGGCAAAGGTAGAACTTAGGTTCATCAACAATGGTTGGGAGAAGAGAACAATGGCTGATGCTCCATTTGCACACAAAAATCGAAACACAGCACGCCTTTACAACTGGCAGGAGCAACAAATTTCATAGTTATCTCCATTCAGTGGCTTTGGAAACAATCAATAGATGGTGCTGCAATTGTACAACTTTGTTTTGACCTGCCAAACATTTTTTACAGTTTCAACAATATAGTACATTTAGTTTTAGTGTGTGTGTGGGCGTCAATGCAGCATCGCTCCATGCAAAGCTGAAGTTGCTTTCTGGATTGGCTACCCCGCGCCGAACATGTGGAACAGTCAGCTATTTAGGAAAAATGTTAGGTGGTGGGCAAAGCAGTAAGGCCATTATACAAAGAATTCTTTGAGGTAAATAATTCTATAAAGGGGAAAACTGATGAATGACTCCATAACTAGAGATTTAAAGAAAAAAATTGTGAAAACTCTGAAGTTGAGTGTAGTTTAGTATGGCTTGGAAGCTTGTTTTTTGAGGTCAGAGGCTTGCCTAGATTAGAGGCTTTTGAAAAATGTGGGTGTGGAGGAAATAAAATGTATTGAAATGAAAATGAATGATGAAGTTATTAGGCATGTTAGGGGAAATTCAAAGAAGGCAGGAGATGATGAAGATTGTAGTGGATGGGAGAATATGTTGCTCAAATGAGGTAAAGAGGTGAAATTAACAAACATTTTGAATGGAATTAAAGAAGGTATTCATAAGGAGTTATTTTCAAATGTAGCATGGGGTTCAAGTTATATTTTGTGTCATGTTATTTAAGGCTTGCATTTGTAGTGCCTGAGTTCATGAAAAACCAACACTAAACTCAGTACCACTAAAAAATATTTGATAAATATTTTGTTTCCTGTAATCCTTAAAGAATCTTAGCCCTCGATTGAATTGTCCTCGATTGTCATTGTGCTGGATGCATGGATTTTTGCCCCATTGTATTTTGTGTAGATTGATGGAAGAAGAATGATGATCATTCATGTTAGTGTTGCACTTATCACCAGAGTTTTGCGTAAAAGTTGGTTTGAGTCTGGGGAGTTCCCTTGACTTGGACTACTACCATTCCTTCAATAAGCATGCAGTAATCATTTTTTGGTAAATATTCAATAAAGCAGAAGATGTTGTTGAAAGATGCCATGAACTGTTCAGAAAAATCATTTTGAAAGATGGTTGGAGCTGATACTTTGGAAATCTATTGTGAAGCACAAAGAAAGAATCAAAGACTTTGTGTTTCCACAGGGAAGAACTTATTAGTCCAGGTGATGCTACAGTGGAGCAAAACTTGTCGATAGTAATAAATTCTTCCCAGTGAAAATGCAAAGTCTTTGATTCTTTCTTTAATAATTTTCTTATTATCATCCCTACAATGTAATTAGTATGATTATGATGTTATTTTTAAAGTACAATAGGTAAATTGATATGTTTTGATGTCCTTTGATGGACATGTACGGTGAAAAGGTGTGTTTGTGTTGGTGTATATCTGCCTGCAAAGCATTATTGCAAGGATATTTGTGTTGCATTTGACTACACCTTGTGGGAATATTTGCATGATATTAATGAGGGTAGATGGGCAACACCATTCTTAATATATTAACCCTTCACTCATGTGCACTTTATTTTAGCATGGTAACTCTGCATGCCATCCTACCCCTTTTTGATATGTATTGCTATTTAGTAGTTATCGTGGCTGTAATGCCCTTTCACTCTGCCAACTGTCATATTCATTTTTACTTGACAATATTTAGCTTTTTCTTTTTGAGCTTAAATGTAATCTTTGTCTCTTAGAGACTCTATTTCATGCTTACCAAGCTACCAGGTTTGTATGTCTTAAATATTTTAAAGAATTGCTACTTTAAAAAAATTGTACTAGTGATAGTTGTGTCATAAATCTGATTTAATTTGTTTTTAAAGTCTAACGGTGATTTCTTCTATAAACATGTACCTCTGTGGTGATTCTCTTGTTTGAAATACCTCAGATAAGCTTACCCCTCATTTTGTCCTGAAATTCATTTGCTTTAGCATTCTCAGAATTCATTTATTGTGAATGGTTTCTGAAGTAGTGTTTGGAAAGCTCTAGGTTTAAGGGAAAGTACTGGTCCCTGAGGGAGATGTGAGATCAATCAGATTATGGTTTGATCATTGCCAGTCTCTCAAAAATTAATTCTTGTCATTAATTGAGTTGAAGCAGTAAGCAGAACAATGACAAATTAACCACCAATCCTGGAAAGTATAGTTTAATTCAGTAAGGAAAAGTTAAGGAATCTCAGTGGTTGCCCAGGAAACTTAGAGATGGTGCTGCAACGCAGGCCAAAGAGCAAGTACAAACCAGCACTCTCAGAATAGCTATATTTTTCATGTTTTGAATTCTTGAAAGCATTTTTTTATATTTTTCATAAAAACTATCAACTAAATTAGGAAGTATTTCTGTAATCCAATACTTGTTGTGTTATTATTTTCTCATCGAGTCATTTATTTGTCAGTTAGGTGTAATAAAATATGGATGTCAAGTTTGTAGAGTGGTTACAATTTTGTTTTCCTAAACTGTTTTGTTTAAAATTATGATTTATTGACTAATTTCAAAACAAGTATGGCAATCATGCCATTTTGTGTTGGTGTTTTGGAATGAATATTTTGTTATTTTTCACTCCCTTAAAAATTAGTTCAAATTTTAATCTGTAAATCATTAGGTAATTATTTGAAAATCTCAATAATTTGACCATTTTTGGGCAAAAGACGGAGGGAAGGGGGAGAGAGAGAGAGAGTATGTTATGTCATCTTTCTGATGGAAACGTGTGGAAAATTACAATTTTTTAATTTTGTAATCTTGGAAAAGTTGGAATATAATCATGTCAAGAGTTTAATGGGCACCTTGTATATTCTACGTATTACTCCTAATCCTCCATGGATACTGTGGGTCACCTCCATCTGTTGTATATGTATTACCATCTTGATTTCATTATTGCTTCAGTTCCAGCATGATATTTTCTTCCAGGAGGTATAATGCCATTAGAGTTATTTTTTACCATGTATAGATATGTGATATGTATCGATTCACCATTGGCCATATACTTCGAGAACAATCTCAATCATAATTGCAGGCAGGCAATATTCATAATAACATACTAATTCAAATGATGACTTTGGTTTGAAAGGCAAAACGTCTCCTTCAAAATAAGCCATAAGTTGTCAACCCAATTATACAGTTCTATGTTTTGACACGGCTACATTCCAAGTAGAAGAAGTTTGTTTATTGAGTCAATAATTCCTGGGTGCTGACCCATAATATACTTTGGAAGTCTCCCAGTTATGTTTTATTAAGAATGGTTCTGATGTACTGCATCACATTGAAGAAAATTCTTTCTTAGTTGAATTTTGTGGGCTCAGAAGAGGGGCGGTGGACAACAGAACCAATGAGGTGGTTTGTTTAGGAGCATAGTGTGAGGGATTTGAAGTGGATGAGTACCAGACATTAGGAAACCAAAGCACTTAGGATGAAGAGTTAGCCCGTGAGAGAGCATGAATAATCTTGTATTATGAATTCAAAGATCATTCCTATAAAGTCTCCACGTGCCCACACATTCAAAACCATTGCCAGCATAGAATTGTGAACGTTAACTCACAAAAGTCTTGTGTGGCTTGTATCAGTTTGGGTAGTAGCAGTGAGAGCAACAAAAAACTAACTTAAAACAATAAGAGTTGATGAATTAAACTTTTTCCTCCCTGTGTACCCGTGCAGGGCGGATGTCATGGAAATGAGGAGCAACGCAGCCATGCAGTTGGGGAAGGATGGGTCAATGCCATCGACCTCTCAGGACACGTATGACCCGTCACCATCCTCGCAGTCGGGGACTAAGTTGACACTGGTGGACCACGCCCAGCCAGTCGATGTGACTCCCCCGCCGCCCCAGAAGTTCCCCTTTGACTCGGGTGTCTGACGGCAGTCCTGGCGAGTGAATTGACGTCCCCATTCCACATCTGCTGACTTCCCTGCTGCCACCGTTCCTCTTCCGACACACATCATACTCTCTCTCTCCCCCCCCCCCCCATTCCCCCTTTCTCTCTGGATTGTGCGCCGCAACTGAAGGTGTGTCTCTCCCAGTTCCCCTCCTCGATCTCCATGGTTACCTCAACCCCCACCTCCCCCACACCTCCTCTTCCCCCTCCCCCTCTGCTTCCCTTCCACGAGTGAGAATGCAGCTGGCCTTAATTTCTGACCCAACTGGAATTGAGAGCACTCAAGTTTATTTTTATCCCTCGACATGAGTGGACTAACTTTTGTCCAAATCCTAAGTCAACATTTAATTTATGATGCAATGTCCTTGTAAGAGTTGATCCAATTCATGCAAGTTTTCCATTTGGTGTGAAGCAAATTTTTTTTATGTATGTATTTTTGAAATTGTTACTGTTATGTGAATGTTACTGCATATCAACTTGGTTGACTTGTGCATTTCTCTAGAACATTTAAATTCAATTGTAAATATTTCTTTTTAAGCCGACTTTTGTGTTGGCTGAGGTATGTTATTACAGATGTCACTTGAACCCCAAGACTTAAACGAGTGTGTATGTGAGTTTTGAATTGTTTTGTGTGTTATATGTGCGCATGTGTCATTGGATGATGGTTCTCTGATTTTTCTGGTCTGCCACGGGAATGTAAAGGGAGCATTTATGTCACACTGCAGTGATGAGTGGTAGGCTGATCGAATCGGAGATTTAATTTTCAGTTTTTACTGTGTTGCAAGAAGAAATATATAGGATGCAGGATAGTGTTGTGTGTGTATTGTCTTGTTATGTATGGAGAGTGCTCACAAGAGCCCCCTGAAACTAGTCTATGGACAGTGTCTATGATTTCCCCATGCATTCTGATGGGCAGCTAGTATGTTCATTTTTTGATTTTTATTCCTCCAATATATTCAAATGGGGTGAGGTGGGTAAGATCTCAAATATGAGACTACAGTGTTCATATTCCTCCATTAAATGATGATGCAGAAATTGCCCCTTCACATGGTACATTCCTGCACTTAATAAGCAGTTCTTTTAGTTCTTTTTTGCACCTTCCCGTCAATTGATTTTTAAGTCCTCCATCGATGCCTATCCCTCTGTACAGGCTTTTCCCTTGCAACTGCCTCTCCCACATTCTCGCTCCCCATTGTACTGTGCGGGATGCTCTAGGACGGCATCGGACTGATATTCTTCCTGTCCCAGTCACCAAGCAATTCAGGGCAGGTATTTGTTATCTTTCAAGTCAAATTAATGATTAGTTGCACATCACATCGTGATGGCTCCATGCAATCATTTTACTGTTTTGATTGTGATTTACTTTGCATTAGAGGACAATATATATGTACTTAATTATTTCTGAAGAGGATGAATTGATGGGACTTTATTGTTGCTTACCCACTCCTCAAGTGAGCTCAATGACTTTGCCTGTATCTGGATGCTAAAATTCAGTTCCATTGTTGTAGGTGGTGGTGCTGCGTTGGGCAGAACTCTCTCCTCAAGTGAGCTCATCGGATCTCTTGTACAGCTTGTGAAAGTCAACTTGCACCTCCCTTCCACCTTCACTCTCTCGAAAAAACTTGCTTGCATCAGTTCTACTCCATTCAAGTCCCACATCTGTTCACCATTTCCCACATATTCTCCTGCCTTAACACGGCACTGGCTCTCAACTATGTCCTTGTGTGTACATGGCGTGGCGTAGGCAAGCGGCAGAGGCAGCAGCCAAATAATCTTCCCATCAGGTCACTGCCCAATTTTAAGAATCACTACGTTGTGTTCTCATTCTGTGATGGTATGTAATATATATCGAATCATGTCTAGAGGTCACACTCAGCCCAGGGGCAGTCCTATCCACCTACTGTTAGGTTATTGAGGTTTAGACAATCCAGATTGTCACCAATTTGCTACTCTTTGCCTGCATATGTTTACATCACCTTCCAGTGGCCTATTTAGTTGTTACTTGTGGTCTGGAAAGAGTTGCTCTTCTTCCTCGTCTTGATTCCTGTGCCTTTCTCTCGTAATATCCCAAGAATGATTGGGTGCCCCCCCTCCGCATTCACCTCCCCTCAGAAACATGGCTGCCTCGCTTCTTCTGGTGTGCACGCAGTTTCAACCTTGAATGGAGTTGATTAGGCATTGGTTAGTTGATAAGGTCTTGCCAATTTACTCTTTTCCTCACATAATCATTCATTTCCATTCACAGGCTTCTTGGCTTCTGCCCTCTTTTCATTTATGCAGATGGGGACTTGGTTCCTAATGTATTAGTTACTGGCAACATCTAATTGGTTTCCATGCCCTTCACTGTACTATGCTGATTTGATGTATTTATACTCATGCACTGTGTGTTTGTATGAATGCAGAACAAAATCCACTCATGTCCTTGTTTCTTTTACACATTTTATGATAATCAAATTTAAGCCGAGTGTGGGTTGCTCATTTTCTAGTACGAGTGGCAACTTCAGAGTTTGCCTCTTATGCCCTCAACATTCCAACTCCTTCCAAATACACTGACATTCCTGAAAGATGCTGTTTCATAGCCAATGTACCGTGTGTGTGTGTAATGTATTTTGGTTCCTGGCTTTCATTCCAAAGGCTCCATAGGGTTCTTGTGCCAACTATTAAGCCACTGGATAGTGCTGTTCAGCCGATTGTAAACTAGATTAGTCACCTATTAACAGAATACACACATACAAGATAATGAAGTAACGAACACACCTCTATTATAAATCAATATTTTTTGTGTGCATGTGTTTACTTAAATATACATATATGTGTTAGTGTGTGTATATGTATGTATGTATATATATATATTTCTATAAATTATATATATGCATGTGTGTGTGTGTTTGTGTGTATATATATATATGTGTGTGTGTGTGTGTGTCTGTAGGTATATTCTATTTCCCAAATATGATTTTTGTGTAAAGAGGTGTTGTTGTGGAAATTATTGTGGCTCACATTGTGGTAGCACTGGATGTAAGATGTCAGATGCATTTTCTCCACCTGTGTCAATTTGAATGTCGACCAGCATAGTACAGTTGGTTGGCTATAGGTAACATTTATGGGCCAATTAACACGTAGCAAGAGAAAATGTCATGAAGCGGAACAAATTAGCCATTCCGTGTTTGCTGTGTTCAGAGAGTATGCATATTTGTAGTAGCGTTATAATGAGAGAAGCATTCACAGAGTTTTCTGTACCTCAGGATGTTAATAGGCGTTGTACATTCTCTACTCTCCCCCCCCCCCCCTCCATCTGGAGAAGAAGGATCAACTTCCTCCAGATACTGGTAATGTGTATCCTGTCACTCTCAAAATTTGTTGTAACCTCGTTGTCATTTGGAGGTAGTGTGATACATATTAGCACTCTTCTCTCTTGGGGCCGTGTGCACAGACTGCCCATCACGTTTCTTTGGTTGTGTGTGTTTGTGTATTATTTCACCAGATTTAATTGATTTATCAACTTCCCTATTTATTTTTCCCAAAAAAAATTGATAAACAAGGTTTCAGATGTTTTTCCCCTCAAGTATTTTGTGATACTTCAATTTGTTAAATTTTAGGTGAGCCATTAAAGAAATGTGTGTTTATAAATTATGTAAATGGAGGGTTAGTTTAAGTAGGTTTGTTGTCAGCCACAGTGATTGATTGATGAAGTTAGTTTTTGTGTACTTGAAACTTAAGGAAATGTCAAGCTGGTTGTGTAAATATTTTACTGTGGACCGAGTTTGAGCAAACTATTATAATATTAGTAAAAATATTACAACAAAATAAGGGCATTTTTCTTTGTTTGCGAGTTTTTTCTCCACTTGACCAAGGTATCATAAGATAAGTAAATATTCCAAGAAGGATTTTGCTTGGCAACACTTGGCTAAAACTTTTCTCTCTTTCAAAACCACTGGAATTGGCTTAGGTGCTGGAAACCGTGGTTCATTTTGTGGGATTCTCTTTAGGTTAAAGGAAAATGATGATAAATGGAGACTAGGACGCTTTATAAAAATGGACACTTATTTACATTTGTCCATTCATTGAATAGTCAAAAGGGTTCATTGCTTTTATAGGTGCTCCTGGGAGTATTCCAAATATCATGATGTACTTACTGAATGTCTTGTAATTAACCACCTTCTTCGATGCTTTAAATTGGGAGACTGTATGTAGGTTGCCAGTCTTTCAGGTACTTGCATTTTTCATGTGTAAAAGCCAACAATGGTGGAAGGTGGTCGTTATGTGTACAAATGAATGGATAGATAGAAATCTTGCTTGGCTAAAAATTTCCGAATATTGCTGGTGTGATCCATGCAGTGTCATTTCAAAACCAAATGACTTTTAACTCTCAAAATTTGGACTTAATATGGTAATTTTTGGAAAAAAAGTTAAATGAGTGTTTCACAAGCACTCGGCTAATAGGATTAGTTTTCTTTGGCTATCTTGTCCTCTGTTAATTAAGATACCCCTTATATTTTTGTGTGCTGATTTATTTATTTATTTATATACTTCGTTGCAATTAGGCAATTTTCCTGGTGGCAACGGTCCAGTGTGATCACTGGTCACTCTTACAATTCACATACTATACATACACACACAAGAAGAACAGATATGATACAAAATGCTCGTATATTCAATGACACTTTTAAGATTACCGACCTCTCCTTTACTATCACACAAGGATTAGGTGTACACCACACGAGTACATACTACGCACCGTCCATCGCCACACTTCGTCCGTAATCACGTACTCTTCCATTTCATATACCGTTCAAAATCGCGTCCCGTTAACACATTATTCATAGCACAAGTACATATGGTTTTATTTCTCACTCACACGTTTTTAAGGCGAGCATACACCTCGTTTTAAATTTATTTAATGAATAAGGTAAGGACTTAAAGATATCCTCAGGTAACTCATTCCATTCTTTTATTCCACGATTGAGGAAGGAGTTTTTTTTAATGTTTGTTTTGTGCCCTCTATGTTTTATTTTGAACTGATGGTCCTTCCGCCCAATGTAATTTGGTTTGTCTAATCTTTCTGAGAGCTCCTCCCACCCCTTCTCTTTATTTACTATCTTGAACATCCCACATAGCCTGTTCAGCTTCCTTCTGAGTCGGAGCGGTGTCCATCCTAGTGTCTCTAACATTTCTGTCACACTATCTGTCCTGTTATGTCTTCCTAGAGCGTACCTAGCTGCCTTTCTCTGTACTTTCTCAAGCTTATTTATATGCACCTTTACCATAGGGTCCCATACTGTTGTTGCGTACTCCATTATTGGTCTTACAACTGAAGTGTATGCTAATTCTTTAGTGGATTTGTTGCTCCCCTTAAGGTTCCTCATGACCCAGTGTAGAGTTTTAAAAGCCTTACCTGCCACCTTATCTATATGATGTCCCCATTCTAAGTTAGCTGTGAGATAGACACCTAAATATTTACATTTCTCAACTCTTACTAGATTTTCACCTAGCAAGTTATAATCTCTATTTTCCCTTCTCCTTTTCCTACTAAATGTTATTAGTTTGCTTTTTTTTGTGTTTACACCCATCTTATTATTAGTAATCCATTCCGATATTCTGTTTAGATCATCCTGTAATATATCACTATCCCTGTTGTCTTTTATTTTTCTATATATTATACAGTCATCTGCAAAGAGACGAATGTTACATTCTGCTTCCTTACCTATGTCATTGATATAGGATAAGAACAGTATCGGGCCCAGTACACTACCTTGGGGGACGCCCATCGTCACTATTGATTCTTGAGAATATTCTTCTCCTACCCTGACCCTTTGGGTTCTCTCCCTGAGAAACTCTTTTAACCAGGACTTAACTCTTGGGTCAATGTTCATCTGTCGTACTTTATTTAGTAACAGATCATGTGGGACCGTGTCAAAAGCTTTTTTAAAGTCAATTACAACTGCATCTATTTCTCCTCCATCATCTATTACCTCAGCTATATCTTGGCATAGGCCTAGTAATTGTGTTTCGCAGGAATAACCTTCCCTAAACCCATGTTGGTACCTAACCAACCAGTTATTTTTTTCCCAATAGTTGCGCATGTATCTAACTATTATTTTTTCGACTAATTTACAGACTACTGAGGTCAGACTTACAGGTCTGTAATTCTCAACCTTCGTTTTATCGCCTCCTTTAAAGATTGGTATAACACTTGCTTTTTTCCAGTCTGAAGGTAATTTACTGTTGTTAATGGTGGCATAGAAAAGTGATCTAATGTATGGAACTATAGCCTCTGCTCCAAATTTTAAAGCATCGATTGATACATTATCAGGCCCAACTGATTTATTTTTTCTTTGATGGCGTATTAGTCTAGAGATTTCTATATCAGTGACCTTTATATACTCTGCATCGTTCGAAACGCAGTTCGTTAACATCCTGTTGTCCTTGTTAATGGGCCCGTCCACCTTACTGTTTTCGTTACTTTCCTTATAGGGTCTAGGATACCACTTATTTAGTCCTTCCGCTTTTTCCAGATCATCTAAAATCCTAGTTCCGTCTTCTTTCACAATCATGACTATGTCTTCCCGGTTATCCTTTTTCCTTCTAAGATATTTGTGGAATTTGTTTGTATTTTTCTTATCTAATATATTAACTAAAAAGTTTTCTTGGGCTTTACGTTTTTCAAAATTTAAATCCATAATCAACTTTTTATATTTAATCAAGTTTTGGGAGGCTGATGCCTTTCTTCTCATTGCAATTCCTTCCTGTCCTTAAATGATGATACAGCTAAACTGCTGTTGCCCCTTTATGAATGATTCCAATTTTCTTCTGGTCTTCTTTTTTCTGTTGGCTTGGTATTCATCGATCGCCCAGGCCATCCATTATACTATATTTTATTCATTCTTTGATTTCACCACGTAATTTATTCTTTCTCTTGACTTTTAATAATAAAACCACTTTACTTTTCCACATAAACCTTTCCAAGTTACGCCAGAAACTGTTTTATTTATTCTTTCTCGCCTAATTTTTTAATTCTGATTCGATATTACATAAACTGTGGACTGGTGCCCAAGATAGTGTAGTTTGTGAATAAATGTGATTCCTTCTCAGTATTCTGTGCTTGTGTCAATCGTCTCACTGTCTCCCTTTGCTTTTTCACTCGTCAATGATCCAAAGTAACAAAATCTATCCTCCTGTTTAGGCCTAACCCTCCTAATCATATTTGAAAATTATCTTCCTTATTGTGTCCACAAATTACATTTAATTTTATTCCTTTTTTATGTTTTTTCTTTTTTTCATTCATCTCTTTCATTCCCTTCATGGGCTTCGAGTATTCTGGTCAAATCTTTTGATATCTAAGTATACCTGTGGAGATATTCCAAGGCCAAGGTACTCCAGATGCCCAGGGCGGATCTAGTATTCGTGTGAAGGGATGATTTACTAATGGGAATCCAGTGACCACAAAACTTTTATTTCTTGACCCTATGGTTTCAGACTCCTATGAAAGTAACACATGTAAATAATCTTAAACATTAATTTTGTGGAAGTAGAAACCTTGGCTCAGCAAATAAAATAGTTTTTCTGAATATTGATAAGTTAATTTCATTTATGTTTCAGAAGAAATGAAATGTTTGACTTAAAAAAAACGTGCGTAATTTGTATAATGCGTGACTTAATAATAAGAAGAAAAGATCGCGTTTACGGGAGTATAGCGCTGTTTCAAAGTGCTCCTTATCCCAGAAGACTTGTTCCATTAGCATTATTTACAGCTTTGCGTGCGGATCAAATGTATTTCTTTGATATAATGCCCGTATGTGTGTTTAGAAGACCCTCAGTATATCCGGGTGATATGTTTCAAGGCGCACAGCGATGGTAGCGAATCCTAATAAAGAAGGCGTTCGTCGATTGCATATATTAAACTCAATAGATAATAAGGAAAAGAGACGGTTCAGGCGTGATATGGTGGAATATCATAATTAATTAAATGCATAAATAAATAAAAATTAAATATTATGATTAATTAAATGGAAAATTGCAAATTTTAATTAAAAGATAACGTTTCGCGATGATACGTAATCGGACAATGAGACGACGATTACGACTCTGAAAGGCGTAAAATTCGGTGGCGAATCGTGGATAGCAGATAACTGAATCGTCTGCTACCAAATCCGCCGCCTTTCGTTTATCCTCTTTCTTATTATTATTAGGTAATATACCGTTTAAGGTAGGTTTTTGGATGGACACAACTATCAAATAAACATTTTGTGACTCCCCACCTAGCAAACTAATCTATATCAGGTCCCTCTTCATCTCGGTGTACTTCTTTTCTCCCTCCATCCCGTCCAACATCCCTATCCTGTTCCTGCCCTTACCTCGCTTGCCCAACATTCTCCCCTCTATTACCTTCTTCAACATTCCCCTACCGCTCAATACGCCTTTCATCCATTTTTCCTGCCTCCATACACGTGGGCTCTACTGAAAGTAGTCTAATCAAGTCTTTAATCCTCGCACCCTATTTACTCGCGCAGGATTAAAAGAGTTGATTGTTTTAGTGCCTTCAAGTGGAGTGGAGGGTTGATCATGGCCTCGTTTATCCTCCCTCGTAGTGGTTGGTCATGGTTGAGAATCCCTTATGCTCCGATCATATACCTATTTTTTATGGAACTCCTGATTATATTCATCATTTTCATTGCGTCCCTTTGTCGAGAGCCATTTGTCGTTTTCATTTCAGCAAGTAACATTTTACATTCTATGGATTTATTTTTGCTGCGAAAACCAGGTAATTCATCGAAAAAGTCGCGGGAGTGAAAATTATATTTTTTTAAAATATCCAATTTGCACATGATTTCAAAAGTATTCACGTGAGACATCCATGTCTTGCAGTCGCATCCTGCATGATTGTACCGTTTTTTGATAAAAGTGTTTTCAAATGCATTGCTGTGTTTACTGTGAGCATCTCGAAATTATTCAAGTTGGCCACCCATTCGGTATATAATCGGCAATTACTCGGTTTCTTCATGAATTCCGGAATTTATGGAAAAAGGGCTGATTTCGTAGTAAATCTCGAAATTGACATCCGAATTGAGGTTATGAATGTTAATCGAGAAATTCCCGTGGAGAACGAGCGGTATCTCGTAGTTAAAAGATCAGTTCATATTCACCGTGAGCCGTCGTGAAGGCAAGAACTGACAAAAATCAAAAGGTTACGGACCGACTTCGGATATGCCACTGGCACGAAAACCACAAAATAATACCTCAACCAGAGTCATAACAAACACTCTCGAAAGAAATCCGGATAACAGCATGGCTCGGGGATATCGGGAATGGGAATCCACCAAACGAGTGGCTCATTTCATTCCCTTGATTTCCCGCCCTTGGATTGAACTGATCGTGAAGACTTCAACAAGTTTTTCCATCTCCCGACCCGTCTCGCGAAAAGTACCGCAGTCCCCCGCGAGGTGTCGCCCGCCTCCCTTCCCATTCAATGTTGCTCGCGGCGGGGAGTGACATCGCTCCGGACTTCGTCGACGTATACATAATGTGAATCAATTTCCCGAACTTTCCCTCTCTCGCGCACCCATCCTAGGCGCTGAGGATCGCGGCAGTCTGGCGTCCCGGTACCCTCTCAAACCATCATTTCATTGGAGGAAAGCCTTGATGCCGTCACAATACATATTCCACCACAACACAGACTCGAATTTGAACGAACGAGAGTTTGCGCGTGTGGATCATTTTCCCCGCGCAGAGAGATGCCCATGAATCACTCCGAGGAGGGGAAACTCGACGGAGATGGCGGGAGTAGTGGGGGCGGGGGCGACATTGAAAGTCGGCGTGAATGGAAGACGACGGGGCAGAAAAGTGTAAACCGCCGAGTGGGTCGGTTTCCTCCGTTCGCTGGGACGCGTATCGTATCGAGTTCTCCCCGCGGGAGTCAGGTCGAAGCGGAGGAAGAATCAGCCACAGGGTGTTGGGGTAGACACTCCGCAGCCCCATTGGTGACCCTGGCCTGACCCTTCGGAAGACTCCCGACTCGTGGAAGGTCCGCTAGGTCATCATCACAAACTGTCCGACAGTGAAAGTTGAAGTACTCTCAGCGGGCACGAAAAGTGCGCGCCCTCACGTGTCTTCCAGCGGCTTCAGCGAAACTCCAGCTCGCCCCTTCACTCTTTCGTGGCGAGAGGCCTCGAATCGAGCAGTCTCTCGTTCGCTTCCAACCCCGCCGGTCGCCATGGAGCAGCTGACCATCACGAGCGACGACTTCGGCAGGGGCGGCCCCAAGCTGTTCGTCATCCCCCTGCTCAACGGTTCTTCCTCCCTCTCCATGTACCCGTGGAAGTACGTGGACGAGACGGAAGACAACCAGACGAGTCTGCAGACGTTGGAGAAGGGATACGAGCAGTTCGTGGCGGACGTGTGGGTAGGGATCGTGCTCACCTTGATGGTGCTCAGCTGTCTCTGCTGCATCTGCTCCTGCCTCCTCTATCACAGGCTCCTCGAGTGGAAGAGGAAGGGTAAGTAAGCGCTGATTTCCGCTTTGACAACCACTTGGGCAGCGTTTAGGAACGAGTGGTCGAGCGAAGGATACGACTTTAAAGGATACGAAATCCCTTCTTCTTCTTCATATCCGTTGTGAGACGGGCGATTTGCTGTCACCAACTCTCTGCGTGTGCCTCTCTTGATTTATTTCGTCGGACAGAATTCCTCTCACTCCCTTCCGGCGAATTTCGCCTTTTTGTACAACAATATTCTGCAGGGCTCTTCCCCTGCCATGTAATGCTAATTTACCTTGGGTAATTCGCAGAATTCGTGCTTAACCCAACGGTTATCTAAGACTGATTTTGTTTTGAGCTGGTTGCTGGGAATTGTTTTTTGTGTGTTTTACGTGTAGATTTCAATTTTCGTGGTGTGTTAAAAAAATAGCGAGAATTTCAATTTTTCGGACAATAATATTTATTTATTCTTATACATTGATGTTGTCACCTTCAAAGTATTCCCCATTGGATAATATGCACTTGTGGCAGCGCTTCTTCCAATCCCCGAAACACTTCTCACACTCGATCTTTGAGATAGCCTTTAGTTATTTCAGCGATGCGCTTTTAATGTCATCTACGGCTGTAAAACGACGGCCCTTCAAGGTTCTCTTAATTTTTGGAAATAGGAAAAAGTCACACGGAGCCATATAACTGGCGAATATGGAGGCTGGGGCATCGTTACAGTATTGTTTTTGGCCAAAAATTCACGAACAAGCAATGAAGTGTGAGCTGGAGCATTATCGTGGTGCAAAAGCCACGAATTGTTTTTCCACAGATCCGGGCGTTTTTTTCGGATTGATTCACGCAAAAGGCGTTGAACTTCTAGGTAGAACTTCTTATTGACCTTTTTACCTGGCGGCAGGAATTCATGATGCACTATGCCATTAAAATCGAAGAACACAGTGGGCATAACCTTCACGTTCGACCGCACTTGTCGAGCCTTTTTCGGTCTTGGCGAGCCATAATGATTGAGCCTTAGTTTCAACGTCATATCCATAAACCCATGTTTCGTCGTCTGTTATAATACGTACGTTTCAGTAATTCTGCATCGTCGTTCACTTCATTTAGTGACTCCTGAGCAACTTCCATTCGCCGCTGTTTTTGTTCAAAATTCAACAATTTTGGAACGAATTTTGCTGCCACGAGTTTCATACCCAAAAAATTGGAAAAAATGTCATGACATGATCCAATCGATATTCCAGCATCATCAGCGACCTCTCTAATTGTGATTTGGCGATCGTTCATAACCATTTCTTTTACTTTTTCCACGTTTTCATCGATTGTTGATGTGCTGGGGCATCGATGGCGTTTGTCATCTTCAAGGTCTTCACGGCCTTCTTGGAAATGCTTATACCACTCGTAAACTCTTGATTTACTCACAGCATACTCACCATAGGCCTTTGTTAACATTTCACACACTTTGTTACACTTTATTTCATTTTTTACGCAAAATTTGATACAAATTCTATGATCTATTTCTTTTAACAAACGAAAATCGCCGAGCTCAGAAATCACGTTCAACCTTGCTGTCTGTCTCAGACTAAGTCCACAATGAAAACATCTGAAAGTTTTATCATACCTCAGGGGCATGCATACCAACATAATAAAAAAACGTTTGACAATCGGACTCTCCAAGCCCGCGAAATGAAAATATTGTCGCTATGTTTTGAATACACCTCGTAGAGGGTTAGGGTGGGAGAGAGTGAGTAGGGTTGAAGGGCGATTTTTGGTCTTTTGTGTACGGAGGGTAAATTATGGCCATAGACCCATAGGTTTTTGATGATTGGGTCGTGGGTGGTCTTTCCTAATATTATCATTTCTCACGAACCAGGGTGGTGCGCCTAACAATGTTCGTAAAATTTTGTTTTCCGTTGTTTGGATTTTTTCTTAGGTGGGTTTTGGCTTCGGGTCAAGAGGCGATCAACACAAAGACCACTAGAAATATGATTTTCAATAATTTTTTAAACTAATTGAAATCACGAAATTGAATAACGTTTTGAGAGAAACCATTTCATCTCGCGCCGGGGACAATTTGCCCTTGCAAACGCACATTCATTCCCATGTTACGTCACTGTGTGAGAGGGCAGAATGGTGATCCTATGGATGAGGAGTTCGACTTCTGATCGGAGGGTGCACACCTTTGGGCTTAGTTCACCACGAATACAGGTCTCTTTTACGCAATAAGTACTTCTAAGAATGCACCCGGAGCCCTGTCAGTGCTAAATATTGGGAAAAGACTAACGTGGAGCGTACCGTTGGTGCATGGGATAAGATCGCCAGGTCACAAGAGGAGAGGGGATATTCAAATAAGACTAAAGAAAAATATGGCGCAAGTAGACCCCGAGAGAGAGAGAGAGGAAGACCAGCGATCTAGTAGTTTGAAATGTGGTTGCAAGTGTGAGAGAAAATTGGCGGATGAAATCTAAATAAGAGAGGAAAAAATGGGCAAAGGAAGTACTGACAGGTGCCGTGAAATGTTTTGAAGGCCGTGTAGAGAAGAAAGGGTGAGGATTTTAACTCTTCAGACGGCATGAAGGCAGGCGAAAGGAACAGAATTGAAGGTGGAACGATGCATACAACGTAGGGGGAATCCAAAACCTACATTTTTAAGTGGTGGATTACTTTTAATGGCTCTGGCACCCATGAAGTCGCTTCGCTTGGGTTTGGCTTTGGTTTTTCGGAGGTACCTCCTCTGGATTTGCACTCCCGATTTATTAGGTCCCATTCCATTGACGCTATCAGACTGCCGAGCGCAATTACGCGAACGTCAATTTAAAAAAAAATACCGCACGAACTGTTTTGCGATTTTATCTGCTTGGTAATATGACCCGTTATTACCGCATTTAAAATGCACACCAATTACATTTCTTTTATTTTGAAGAGAATTTTTTTGCATATTAGAAAAATATACAAAAAATAATGTTGTTAAACTTACTGCTTACTACTAATGCTGTTATAAAAAACTGAGTATAATTTCTCTCATTCAAGACATTTTTAATATTTCTTTGGTGGAAAATGGAAAATTTGTTGCGCAATGGCAGGTATCTTATAATTTTCCCTCAATTGTTTGAGGAGAAGTACTCGGCCGTATCAGGAAGACATCCGTTAGGGGTGTCTTTGTTTTTGGGAGACGGCCGAGGTGATTTGCACCATTAGGGATGGATGGGTGGAGAGAAACCCGGCGTCGGCATTAGTCTACTCTTCCGACGGACATCGAACTCACTCAAAGTGCTCTCAACAAAGCACCTCGGATAGGGATCGAGATATCACTGCTAAAAAAACTGCCACTTCCGGGATTCGAACTGGACCCCCTCAGTGGGAAGCCTGTACGTTAGCCACCTCACCATGGTGTCTTTGTATATGGCCGTTCGATTTTCTATTCACTTCATGAAAGTTACCTTCTCTGTTCTTCCACAGATACGTTTGAGTCACAGTGAGCAGTTCAATCCCATCAGGGGTATGCCTACTTTCGTAAACGAACAGTTACCCATATCCAGGATTACTTTCCGTTGCAAAAAAGGTTTACGAGAGGTATTTTCCCCACTTCCGAGAATATTATGCGTGTATAATAATAGTAGATGATGCAAATTTTAAAACTGTTGTGTCTAAATGTCCGTGTGCGACGAGCTACATCCTATTCTCGCATACTTTTTCGCAAATAGCGGAAATAGCATGGGGCACTCACACGGTCATGCTTTAGTTTAAATATTTTTTGTCCCGAGTAACTTTTCTCGGAATTTTTTTTACCACACCATGTGGCAAATTATCGGCAGCCCTCTTCATGGTAGATGACCTTAGCGATTGTTGCCGTATTCAGGGAACTGATGGTCACCATATTTCGCTTTACGTACTCTCCCAAGTTCTCGTCTCGCCGCGGAGGGAGGGAAATCCCGTTGTGCGCCGGCCTTACTCACTCGCTTCCCTCCCCTCAATCCCCCCCTTCTACTCTCTCAGCTTTTCGCCCGCGACGGGAGAGGTATTTTATTTTTATTTACCTCTGCTTGGTTCCACTGCCCTGCAAGGCCTCAAGTGCCGAGTTCCCCGCCGCTCGCCCAAATCCGAATGAATGCCATTGTCGTGCTCTGACGATGGGGTGGGAGCCAGGTTTTAGGTTTTGGCTGCTCCATTCCGTTTCGACCGAAGCAATTGATGGTATCCAGGGAATTCTGTGGATGATTCGCATCCAGAGGGTGGTCGCGCTCCCCCCGGAAAACCTGGATTCATCCAGATTTCGAATGCACATGCACAGATATGTTCTATTTATGAAAATTACAAATAAGGCCTAGATTTTTGTACCAATGCGGCGACTAAAGGTCAGCATTTGTATGCAGCCATATTAATAGCGACCACAGTGCGTTAGTGGTGCACGATATGGCCTCTCTCTCATCTGCAACAGTCTGTGTTTCTTAGTTTGTATGTGAATAACCCGCCAGCAATGTTCAACACCTAAGTCCTTGCCTTAAGTTTACTTAACTTGTGCTTTCTTTCATTTTAAAACAGCTACCCGTGATAAACAGGATTACACAGCTTGGAGAGCACTGAGACCGGTTTTGCGGAAAACCCTTACGCCCCCCTTCTTCCCATCTACTCCCTAGTGATTCGATCCCGCTCCGACCAATAGGAGAGACGTGAAAAATTAAATTGCATTACTTTTGGAACGTACCCTGTGAACAAACTTTTCTCGATCAGAACTATTTATTACGTTTCTCTGTTAGAAAAATTTGTTTCTCAGCAGAAGCTAGAGTATATTTTATAAAAGGCAACTGTTTAATTGTGATTTAATGGGGTAATATTTCTTGAAATTTACGGTAAAAACGTGTGGAAATGTTGTTCTGGGAAATCGGGAAATGCTCTAGAAGTTTGTCTTCGTGGTATTTTGGCCACTCCCCGAGTCATCGTCACCCGGTCTCCAATTCAAGTTAGAGTGTCAATTAAGGTGGTCACTCCCTCTGCCCCCCCTCCCCAAGTTATTTGGCGACGACAAGAGGAAACATTGTTTGGTTCCTTCTCATTCTCTCACAGAGAGTCCGACATGCCAAGACGGCGGTGGCTGGCAGTTCCATGTCTCACCTTGAAAAATAGGCGAACATTTTGGACCCTGCGTTTCTTCATGGCCTCGCTTCCTCTCATCTTCTGTGCGATACCCCAGATATGCGGAATATCTCTCCGATAACACTTTTTGTGCGTGTCAGTCGTCCTCTTGATCCGTTCCCCAAGAACAAAAAAAATACTCTGGGTTAATCAAGTGTCGTGTTTTTCAGGAGCTTCATTTTTCTTTTTTCAAGTGTCTGATTTCCTTTTATTATCGTCTTCCTTATTTTTATATCTTATTTCAATTTGTTTCTGTGATATAATATTTTGGAAATTCTTGGATCATGGATGGCTTCCATGGCATTTATTTCATCGTGACTAGTTTCACCTCTTTTTTTAAGGCCCACTTCAACGTTTCTTTAATTCTTTTATTGCTTTGTTGATTTGGCTGCACACAGAAACTGTTGTGCTCCATCTGCTTCTTACATTTCATTAATTGATCACGATTTCCTCTCACTATATTTAGCTTTAATTTCGATGACTTATGTCTCCCACATTTAATATTGCAATCAGCCGCAACGAGAATGATCCTATATACTTTGACCAGGTATCTGTGACTAGATTTCACTTAGTTTCCGTATGTGCTGAATTACGGCATAGTCTATCTATTCTACCCTATCTTCAGACGTTTTCCTTGTGCACAGTCTTCCATAAGGAAGGTCATGGCATGTGGTTTTTACGCACCATTATTACTCATTTTGGCAACTGAACTCTAGTAATCTCTCGCTTCGTATGTTCGTCCCTCCTAAAGGGAATATAACGACTAATTTGAGATTCTCATTGAGATTGAGCCGAATCATTCAAGTCTCCTGTAGATATGAAAAACACTCTTGTTTTCCTGTATCTGCAGTAATTCCTTCGTTCACTGAATAGAATGGTTTCAGGCGTCACTTTGTGGAAGCGATTGATATCGGAAAAGAAATACTTAGTTATTCCACATATATTTTATTAAACACGACCACGGTTTCGACTTACCAAGTCATCATCAGGTGAAGTACAGAAAAACACACAGCTTTATATAGTAGACAGAGAAGAGGAGGGGGGAGGAGTTTGCGAAGTGGAAGGAGAGGAAAGGGAAGGGAAACTGGAGTGTCTGTAATTATTTCCCCGTCTTCCGTCTTTAAAAAATGTACAGTTGGACGTTTACCCTGTATTTCCCTGACATAGGACCAGAATGACTTTGGATTTTCCTCCAGATATTCGCTTAGCATTTTAGATTTAAAAGAGCGTAGGGCTGTGCGCATAATACTTTTTGTTTTACTACGACATTCTTTAAGTTTCTGTTTTGATGTATTCACATAAACAATATCGTCACTTTTTAAACTCTTTTTAAAATTTGACTGTAGCCTTCTTTGCCTTCTTAATGCCGATCTTACTTCCCCGTTGTACCATCTAGGTTCCCTACTGTCGCATTTAAGTTTGGATGGGACGTACGTCTTCAGCCCTTCGCGCAAAATATTTAAGAAATAACTCCAGCTGTTCTCTGTATCGGTTGTCAGTGTTTTGTCTTGTATTCTGGCAATTCTTTTTTCAGATATTCTCGTAGTCTGTTAAAATTCGCCTTGTTGAATAGGTATATTTTACGCTTTTCTTTGTTAATTTTCACGAACTTAGTTTTTAACTCTACAAAAATTGCCTTATGGTCACTAGTTCCGTCCATTATTTCAATGTTTGTTGCGATTTCTGGCGTAGAAGTCGCGAAGATATCAAGTATGCTGTGGCCCGTGTGGGCGATTTAACAATTTGTTCTAAGGAGTGCTTTGTGAATATATAAAGGAGTTCTGGGCATGATTCTCTGTTTTTGGCGGATTTTCCTAAGCAGTACTTGTCCCAATCAATTGACGGTAGATTTGTATCACCAGCGATTATGATAATACTGTTGCTATGCTTGTTACTAAGAGAGGATATTTGGTCGTCGAGCTTGTGTAGAACATCTGTACTAGAACCTAGGGTTCTATAAAATGAGCACACGAATAGGCTTCTGTCGTTGTAGTCCTTTATGTTACACCTAACGCTTTCTATACTATTTTCGTCGCATTCGTATCTTTGGCTACTAAGATGTGACTTTACGCTATGAATACTCCCCCCCCCCCAATCTATTAGGTCTATCCCTTCTGTAAATTGTGAAACCGCTTGGAAAAACTTCGTTGTTTGCTATATCTCCCGTGAGCCAACTCTCCGTTCCAACTACTATGTCTGCGTTTGTACTTACAAAGATGTGATCAATATCCGATATTTTGTTTCTAATGCTGCGGCAATTTAATGTTATACATCTACATCTACTTAATACCCCGCAAGCCGCCGCAAGGGCGTGTGGCGGGGGGTGTTAGGCCACCACCCAAAAAAGGGAAAAAAAAAGGAAAAAAGAAACACCGCATTCAAAACCAACACACACATGCAAACCCCAATCCACAACAGAGCACACATTCATTGCAACACCCCATCATTCGACGCGCATGCAATCACACATCTACCTATCCTCACTCCAAAAGCATGCAAGTACATACGCTTACCTACAACAAATAATTCCACCCTAGGAGTTTTTTAATGTTATAATTTTTATTTGGCCAATCATTTTTTCTTTTACGGTTGTATGTATGCTCAGAAAACTGTTTCGCGACGATTCGTGGTTAACAGAGGTATAAGTATTATATTTACACGCATTACTATCTGTTATGTATTTCGAGGCACCAATTTTATTAATTTTACGTGGGTTGTACGAGGCGTGTTCATAAAGTAAGGCCCGTTTGGTCACAGGAAAAAATATACTCATATGAAACACATTTTATTGGCACTTTTAGTTAGCTACAAACCTACTTCACTTATCTACATAATCGCCGTTCACTTCTAAGCATTTTTCGTACCGCTGCACCAGCTTCTTTAACCCCTCTGCATAGGAACTCGCCGCCTGAGGGTTGAACCAATCGACAACGCCATTCTTGAGTTCCTCTTCGGTTTCGAAACGTTGTCCACCGAACCACTGTTTCAAGTGCAAGAAGAGGAAGTAGTCGCTGGGTGTAAGGTCAGGACTGTACGGTGGGTGGTTTAAAGAGTTCCCAACGACCCAAAAACTCTCGTCCACTGGACATTCTTTGCTCTTTGTGGTGGTCGGTGAGCATTTTCGGTACCCACCTTGCACGCAATGTGTGGTATCCGAGGTTTTCCGTAACAATATTGTAGACAGTAGTGCGTCCAAGTTGAGGAAATTGTTCAGCCAGGCCATTAATTGTCAATCGACGATCACATCGCAGTTTTTGTTCCACTTGCGAAACAATTTCATCGGTCAGAATACTGGGCCTACCACTTCGCTCTTCGTCATGGACATTTGTTCGTCCATTTTTTAAATCACAGCACCATTGTCTAACCTTTCCTTCACTCATAACTGTAGGTTTATAAACTAGGCATAATTCCCGATGAATTTCAGCAGCCGACAATCCTTTTGCATACAAGAATCATATGACAGAACGCACTTCACAGCTGGCGGGATCAACGATTGTCGCGGACATTGTTGTTTGCATGCACGGACAAGCAAACGACTTCTGAAACAAAACAAATGCTGCTATAGCTTCTCAATGAATCAGTAGATGGCGCTGCAGGAGCAAAACTGTGTTCTGAAGCGCCAATATTTAATATAAGCAAACGGTACTTACTTTAAGAATACGCCTCGTATGTTGTATTAAGTTTTTATTTGTTCTGTTACTTTTGGGATCTGTGAGGCGTAACCTGATCTGATGTGGCAAAAAGCTCTGGATTCTGCTTTATTTATCCCAATATATGACCTGCGCTCTTGCCCTCCAACTGTATGTAGTTATGTACGGCACGGAAACGTGGTCGCTGAAGCAGGAGGATAGACGTAGATCGGAGGCTTTTGAAACGGGGTGTGGAGAAGAATGGAGAAGGTGAAATGGACCGAAAGGAAAACAAATGAGGAAGTACTGGAGATGGTGGGTGAGGAGAGGGGTTTATTGAGAGAAATCCTATGGAGGCAGGAAAAATGGATGAAAGGCGTATTAAGTGGTAGTGGAATGTTGAAGAAGGTAATAGAGGGGAGAATGTTGGGCAAGCGAGGAAGGGGCTGGAACAGGATAGGGATGTTGGACGGGATGAAGGGAGGAATGAAGTAAACAGAGATGAAGAGGGACCTGATGTAGATTAGGTTGCTGGATTGGGTTTTGTTTGGAGTTACAAAATGTTTATTTGATAGTTGTGTCCATCCAAAAACCTACCTTAACCGGTAGATTACCTTAAAAAAATTGTTTGTTTGTATTCACACGTGTATATTAAATTGTTTATCATTGGGTTCTTTGCGTGTTCAGCTTTCTTGGACTCACTTTCTTGGTACCGTTCTCATATTCCCTGCGCCTACGACAAAGCTATGATTCACCTTGCGATAATTCCCCAAGAGGACGACAAGAGAAGTTTTTGTTCCTCCAGGATATTGGTTACCAATTTTTACTACCAGTGGGCGTGTTTTCATGACCAAACAGGTTTAATCCAGCTATTCCTTTTACTATTAAAGTATTGCCTTTCCCTTCGTATTAATGTGGTGGTCTCTTACATGAAAATACTGTTCCGCTGTTCCAGTTCCACCCTTGGTTTTAAACCGTACCCGATATTATTTACCTTCAGCCCATAGGTTTTCCTTGAGACAGCGCAGGCCTCGCTGCTCCCGTCGTTAGCGGTGTTTTTCGTCTTCTTGATTTGGAACCGGCGTGTTGCGACAGGACTCCCTCGAGCAGTGTGTCACGCATGGAGGGCCTTGGGAGGCTAGACGAGGCCTGACATCTAAGTTGTACTTTATTTTCTTTTGGGTAACCGGTTTCCCATGGCCTCGGACCCTATTCTCAAGCACCTAATTTATTCAACAAATGGGATAGAAAGAAAATTCGCCCGTTTTGTGAAAAATCTTTGCGAACTCTGGTAAAGCGTCGCTAATTTTTAGGAAGCCCTGGGTTGGGAGTCACCAGAAACAGGAAAATTAAACGTCCGACTTAAAGTACTAAATAAATACAAATTGTAAAAAATATGACGCTTTCACAAATAAAATTAATGTAACCCTGAATCACAATGGTGTAGCCTTAGGCAAGATTGCAACTATTATGAGTGGAAGGAAATTTGATGGGAAATCTCAACGATATAAAGAATATTTTTTCCCTTGCACGATTCGCAATCACCGACTCACCTTTTCCTTAAAATTCACAGTAATCAACCCGAAGGGTGGTTTGTTTAATGATGATAAGCTCATTTTTGAAATTGATTGCAAGCCCTATTTCGGCATGTGAAAACCACGCATAAGTATCATGGCCCCTTTCTCTAAGCAACTCGAAAGATCTGGTGCCCGAAAAATCCTATCGCGTGGCTATAGTTGGAGGTTACCGTAGGCATCCCTGAGAATATACACATCTACATAGTAACCACCCGCGAGGGCGTGTGGTGCGGGTTGTTAGGTCCCCACCCGTAATAGAGAATAAAACCGCAAGCAAAACCCACAAATTCATACCAATCTGCGCACAAAATAATCATATATATTCATTCAAAAACCTTTGCAACTCACATACATGCAGATACATTAACTATCAACTAACACAGACATGCACCTACGAATATACCATATGCCTATGCAAAGTTTAATCTTGTCCTGACTTGTAAGTTAAATGAGACACTGCCTCGGGCGTGACTTGGTGGAAGTCTTTCAAAATTAGAACCTCTAATAAATAAATATTCCAAATAAATATTCATGTGGAAGCTGTAAAGTGCGCTAATATATTATTGTAAATTAAATGTTTTAATATTTGTAGAGTAACTTCGGTTTTTTACTATTATGATTCCTGATGGTCCGGGAAAAGAACGAGCATTTGTATATCTATCTGTACTGAAATCTATCTCCCTTATCTTATCATCCTTGTGGCCTGATCTACCATAATAGTATGAGACCATAATAATGATTCATGAAGTGTCATTGTTAAACTCGTTTGCTCTGAACCTTTCTAAAAGTCTTAGTCTCGTTTGTTCTTTTCACATCTCAAGTGGCTCCCAGCCTAATTCCCCAAAAATGCCTTTCACACTCGTCTTCTTATGATAAAACTTTTTCACGAATTTGGCGGATTTTTGTTGGACTTAATCTAATTTATTTTTTAGCATAACGCGAGCCCATCCGGTCAGTAGCCGAGTGCTCAGTCCACTTGGTTACCACTCCCTCCGCTTTTTCACCTCATTTGAAAATTCTGGGGAATTATCACCTGATTAATCGACTAATGGGAAGGAGGAAAAATCGGGTGTAATTCTCCGTAAGCAATTGACAATACAAGAGGGGTGTATTGCGAGGGTTTTACTACGAATGTTTGACGAATGGCAAGTCTTCCGGTGAGCCTTCTGTTGGAAATCTCCCGGAATTCACAAGGGGGTCGGATTCCGGGACCGAAACTCCCCAATTCCGCCCTGCAATCGTTCATCAGCCGCCTCCCTGCCCCCACCACCCCCCAACCGCCCCACACTCTTTCGTTGGCAGACTTGCCGTTCCGTGGCGTGCATTCACTCTGTCTGCTCTTATGTAATTTGTGAGTGGGGTCACACGAAGTTATGCGGCCGTCTCATGATTTTCCTCTGATGAGGCACAGAGAGAGAGGAAATCCGAGATGTACTCAATGTTAAACTTTCCTTGAGAATCCGAACGCCCTGAGAGGGGGTGCGTGCGTGCGTGTGATAGAGCGAGAGGGGGGGGAGGTAGAGAGAGGAACACCATAAAGTAGGAGGGGTGTGCAGGAAATCGGAGACTAAAGGAAAACATCCGATGAGGCAATCACATCACTCGTCCATACAGTTTTCCTTCAGCGACCAAGCAACCCATTAGCAATTAATAGTTGACGATCACATATGGGATTAATTTCGTTCAAAGTATTTCTTCGTGCCTCTGCAAGGCAAATTGATACCGCGAAATTATTTCCGCTCCAAGTTTAATCTTAAATATCTAATATATTATTAACCTCTTTCCTTCCAGTTGGAATAGATACGAGGCTCGTATCATAAGTTAATCAAAAATTAATTTTTCATGAGAGATACGATAAATGGTGAAGAGAGTGAGAAAATTCCAATTTTAATCCATAAAATGTCTTAATTCTCGCGAAAATTACTCGAATCTCATTTTTACGAGAATATTAAAACTCTCGATCAAAATTTTAAATATAAAATTAATAACAAAAAATAAAAGGGTTTTTTTAGCATAATCATTCCCGCTTAAAAAACTTTTCACAGACAGAGCGGAAAATGGTCCAAACTTGTTCAGGTAACTTCAAAATGTGTTTTTGGTTTTATTCAGGAGAGAATATTTGTTCCTGAAAACGATACTTCCTCCTGTATTACTAATGGAGAAAGTGAAAAGGTTGTCGTAGAGGTTGATGTCCCTCTTTCACTTTTGAGGGTATGCCGGTATTTGAGTACCATTTAAGGGTTATACCAAGTGGTATAACCCCTTTGAGTACCATTTAACTTTCACAATGGTCCAAGAGATCCAAAGTAAGATTGTCAGTCATGCAGCAGTCTTCCGACAGCACTTTGGGGACCATCTTGGCACACACACCTTTCTCATTGGCTAAACTCCTGTAAGAATGCAATGCACTGTGGTTTTCTGGACATCCGGACACACTTGGGGTTCGATCGGAGTTGTGTCGGTGTCTCACCGTTTGCACATTTCAATCACGCTGTGCTGTTGATGGATGTGCCCAGGGCATTCCTCCTGGTTATCCTCCCTCCCAAGCAGAAAGCCATCCATCACTTGGGACAGCAATCCATCTCCATAAGCATCCTTCGCCGTGGTCATGGTGTCCAAACCCAATTTTACAAGTCCAATACACCATTTTATCGCATATCATTGCTCCATAGAAAGTGTCGTCGTGAATTCGTGACGTGACCGTCGAACAGGGGTCCAGTCTAGCAGCAATCCATATACTGTAAGTGCCCTCGGTTAACTGATGTGGGTGACATTGCTTTTCAAAAGTCTCCCATTACTTTTCCAATCACAAATCACTCCACTCTAGCCATCTGAATCGGTGGCAAAAAATCATTCTACTTATTTTTGGGACAGTCCCCATATGTCCACCATCATCCTCCTGCTACCACGTATCTCCACACCCTGGAACGCCGAGGAACATCCGAATTCAAACATTCAAGATGCTTCCCTCCGGGAGGACACCGCTAATTTTCCCTTCCCTACCCTCACTCTTCCTCCGGCGCAAAAAAGCTGATCCCTTTCATGCCCTTCGTCGATTTCCGCCCCTCCCCCAGCCCACAACCGCTCACTCCGCCGGGCATCGCTTTGCTACACCCGCGACAGCGGGTGTCCCGCTCTTAGCCATCGCCCAACATGATCGTGGATTGCGGCCCAACAAAAAAATATCGGCGGTGGACCAAGAATAATTGTTGACAGACTTGACCAAGTTTTTTTCCGAATCTGAACACTTGATAAGTCCCGACGGCTTGTGGGCGAACAGCGAAAGCTCTTTAAATTTATTCTGGCATGCATCACTCCTCGGGCATTGCATTTGAAGGCATTGATCGTCGGTGGTCAATGAAAAAACGGATTTCACATCCCCAAAACATGATTTCATTTGCTAAGGATTGCATAAGCACAAAGCCGAACTCTGAAGCTGGTTTCGCCATTGAACCTCCCCGATTAAACCCCCCCACCCATTCCCCCAAGAGAGCATAAATTAAACTGCACAGTGACCCGAAAATGTATATTTTTTCAAAGATATAGTTACTTGTATGGACTTCGTGCCAGTATTTCATCTGTTGATTTTTATGCCCCCACTCCTGCGCATTGTTTTGACAATCAATCATTGTAAGGGGTCGTTGTGCTATTTTAGGTGATGTACTAATATCGTCCGAAATCAGTTTAGAATCGCTTTGGCTGTGTTGAACCCATTCGCTGCGCTGATCTCATAAATTCCACCCCGTGAAATTCTTTTCAACGAGCGTTCTTAGTCGTTAGCTTTAATTCAAGCAACTCCTGAGAGATTTGGGTCATTCATTTTAGGATAAGCCACCAATTGCTCTCTGGCTGCGGGTCGACTACCTCGCCCGCTAATCTTAAGGTCGCGGGTTCGAGCCACACTTAGTCTCCCGTAGGAACACCCGCCCCCAGGTCGTGGTTGTGTTTTTCATGCTCGTTTTGAATAATTTATTGACTCGTACGCAATTTGATGTCGCGAAATTTTGCTTCCACATAATACCTCTCCATTATTACGCGATTGATAATGGTTTCATGGAGGTGGGAAATTAATGCTTAAGTCAAGAGTGAGTCTTTTATTAATTAAAAGAGTACAGTTTCCAATGCCGTAGTTTTTCACCTGATATGAAAACGGAAAATTCGACAGTGTTTGTTCTGCCAACGACATAGCTGTTATGGAAGAAAGAAAGAGAGAGAAAAGGATACTTGAAGCAGAAATATTTAAACAAAGACGTGGTGATGAGGACGTAAAAAACTAAAGAACTATCATTGTCTGTTGGTCAAAATCAGAAAACAGCACAGATACTAAACTTCGGAGTCGAAGGTGATAATAATAGGAAGAGGTATCCCAAAATCATTATCGACAAGGATGGAAGAAGCAAATGGGAAATAAAAATAACAAAACCCAGGCAGTGTAGATGGTTTTCTAGCAAAGCATTGGATGATCAACGAGGAGGTTCAACGAATTGTTTGAAGGAGAAATATGAGGGTAATTTGAAAAGGTCTCGGAAATGGAATAGAAATAAAACGACTTACCCCAGTCAAACTGCATCCCTAAGAGCTTCAGCGATTTCTCGCACACAGTCGGCGTTCTTCCATCACCATTTCATGCAATTTTGCAATAATTCTTGGGTTAGTGGTGCATTTTGGCCGACCACTACGCGGATCTTCATCTAAGCTGTCCTGACCAAACTTAAACTCATTTGTCTACATGGCAACAGTTGGCTATGAAGGAGCAGAGTGTTCTGAAAGTTTGCATGTATTTCATTTGCTTTCATACCTTTCTTTACGAAGTTTCACGAAGGAATCGCTTCTCGAATCTCAATTTTTTCCGTCTTCACAAAGAACTACACGGGGATAACAACAGAAAGGCGTCCACACCTCAGATCTCTTCCCAGAGTACTAACGTGTTACTTGTTTGCTCAAAAAAGAATTACCTATACTCGTTGCGCTAGCGCTGACATCTTGTGGTAATTCCGAGAACCTTTTAAATATCCTCCCAATTCGAAGGTAAGCGCTAGAAAGACGGGATGAACTGATCGGATACACTTGGAGACGTGAATTTCCGTTGCACATGGTCGCCTAAATGGGAAAAGCGAGCGGGGAGACGTGCAGAGGGAGAACGATGGTGGAATGGAGAAATGACAGGCGTAAAAAAAAGACAACTGTAATTACGTACGTGAATAGGAAAAATGAGTGTAGGCCTGCGTCAAATGAAGCTCAAGAGTCTTGTGCGGTGAAGATGATGATGAGTTGCCGAAGTTTTGTGTGGATGGGTGTTTGCATAGGTTGAGGCATTGAACACATTTTAGAAAACAAGTCTTAGTTCTGTCTAATGCAATGGTGGAAAAGTACAAGTTCCTCTGTTAGTGTGACAAGGGTTTCATCATTCCACCCACCCACAACCAAACTCTAGTATGACTGCATTGATGCAAAATGTGGTGAATGCTGTTATGTTCAATCCAACAATTCGCTTCGACAATTATTTAATAATTTCTTGCCGAATTTTCTTTTTTATTAGGAAAACATGCCGGGGATCTAATGCCGCCCCAATCGCTCGCTGGTTCGCTCCTTGACCGACCGCGATATTGATTGTCAGGCGGGCGTCGAGGGCCCACTCGCAGTGGCGTCCGGTGACACAGACCTCATTCCGCACCTAATTGCCCGGAATAAGGCGAAGGCTCAAGAAAAAGAGGGAAAAGGGAGCGCGGATGAGGGCGCTGTAGCCGGCCTTGATGTAGGGGCGAATGAGATGAGCGATCTCTGGGCGGCAGATCGGGAGCCATGTGTTATGTGCAGATCGACTGAGCGATATGGTTGCGTGCGAAACGGAGTTCTGGCATTGGCCGAATTGCCTGAGGGCGAATTTCAACCGTCAACCAACGAGGCTATGAGATCCGATATCTGATTGCCCTGAAATCCTTCGTGCTTTCTCAGTAATGTGGCGCAACAACGGAAACAAATTTGTGTTCTCTCCCTCCATATTATTTACGACGAATGAAAAATCGGAGAAAACATGTCGCGGGCCTCTATTCATTTGTTTCGGTTCTCTCTCGGATATCTCGGAGGCCATTACAAATGTTTGTGTGTTTGTCAAAATACGAGGTAAACGCCGAGATAATCAAAGATAAAGTTAGATATAATTGATAGCTGGGAGAATAGAGTTCCTGCATTCTTTTGTGACGTTTTCCGTCCCATGACGCACAATAAATGCCTCGTAAATAAAGAGACCAGCAGACAACATCAAAGAGGAGCATAAGCGATTACTTAAGTTAATTTCTTCTTTTCCAAAACTTGTCTGCAGCCTCGTGTATCAAAATTTTGGCCTAATTTTAGTCTAATTTTAACCGTTCTCCGTTCTCAAGTTGGCAGTTGATTGTAAAGTGTCGATTGACAATATTTCATTAATTCAAGGTATTCTTCCTGTTGAATATAGGTTTAGACGGTCCATAACGACTAGAACTTAGAACTTCCTCTTTTTGCCCGACGTGTGATTTCCTTATTTAGTTGTCTGTAATCCACACCTGCCTCCATGTTATCTGAAAAACCTTTTCTATTCCTTCCTTAACGCAGCTTTTCCGACATACTCCCTTCTATCACGCTCTTTAAAATCCCATTCAACGTCTCAATTCGTATTTATGCCAGCCACCTTTTGTGCCTTTTTCGAATTTTCTCTTCGCCAACCAAGTTTAAAACGTCTTCCTCTTTGCCTTCCTCTCAAAACTTATACAGGGCCGCACCCAAAAGTGGTAGGACTGATTTCTTTACAAGACTTTCATTGACGATATCCTTACATCGGCTTAATAATCTTCAAAGTATGCTCTTTGAGCTACTACACACGTAGTATAACGTTGCTCCCATTACCCGTGCACCCGCTGGAAATTTTCTTTGGGGATGCCGTTGATGACCCTCGTCGAAGCCTCTTGAACGGCCTTTATCGAGTCAAAACGTCGTCCTTTGAGCTGTCTTTTCATCAGGGGGAAGAAGAAGTAGTCCGGTGGTGCCAGATCGGGAGAATAGGGCGGTTGCGGCAACGTGGCAACGCCGTATTTGGCCAGGAGCTGTCTGACGACGAGCGCGCCATGGCACGGTACGTTGTCATGATGAAGCACCCAGCAGTTTGCGATGACCGGTCGGACTCTTTTCACGCGTTCTAGGAGGCGGGTGAGCACCTGCACTAAAAGTTCGCATTCTCAGTCTCCCCTGGTGGGACAAACTCCTTGTGAACCACTCCATGACGGTCGAAAAACACAATCAACATATTTTTGATTTGCTCATGCGAGCCTTTTTTGGACGTGGGGACGCGGAAGTGTGCCATTCCGCGGATTGTCTTTTCGTTTCGGGGTCATATTGAAAAACGCATGTTTCATTACCAGTTATCACATTGTCCAAACAATTTTCATCTCGGTGCAAATTGGCTAACACTTCTTCGGAAATGCGTACACGCGTTGCCTGTTGGTCGACACTCAGAATTTTCGGCACCTTCTTGGCGCGCACCTTGCGCATGGCCAAATCCAGTGAAATAATGCGTTGGACGTTGGATGCAGACAGACCCAACTGGTCTGCAATTTCTTCACTGGTTAAGCGTCGGTCTGTGTTCAGCAGTGTCCTCACTCTGTCCTCATTCGTGTCGGTTCCTGCCGTCGACGGCCGTCCGGAGCGATGGTCGTCTTCAACGAGCTCCCTACCATCTTTATTAAACTTGCGCCACTCAAATACTGTGGAACGGCTTAAGGCAGTGTCCCCATAAGCCTGCTTGATCATATTGAGGGTCTCAGTTGCCGTCTTCCCGAGTTTCGCACAAAACTTCACGGAATAACGTTGCTCTAAATTCAGATTCATTTTGTTTTTCGACGCGGACAAAAAACTTGCTTCACTAAAAACGGTGTCCTCACTCAACGACAGCCCGCAGGCAACTGAGATTGGTGTCGGTCTGTTGCTAAGAGCCCCCTCCACCTTACCATGCCAGGTAGACCCCCCCTCCACCGCTCCGTTTGCGCCAGAAAAAATCAGTCCTACCACTTTTGGGTGGACCCTGTATTTCCCCCATTATTCTCCACACATCATACACAAGAGGATAAGCGTGGGTAAAAGGTGTCCCAAAAATTAGAAGAATTAATCGGGGGGGGGGAATTTATTGCAGATCAAAGTAGAAATTGATAAAACTCATCACAAGAGCATCCTTATGTATCGACACGCCAAAGTCAGTGCCTCCGCCGCCAGTTGTGGTATGCTTCCTGCAAGGCATCAACAGAACCAGTCACCTCGTCATGGCCTCTTTTACATCACCTTGTGGTGCAAAATGGTACTCAAAGGGTTTCTATTTGGGTCGTTCTCAAAGATCCATGTCTCGTCTCCAGTAACCACCTATTCTGAAAAATTCAGATAACTTTCACAGTGGTCCAAGAGGTCCAAGGCAAGATTGTCAGCTAAGCAGTCTTCCGACAGCACTTTGGGGACCATCTTGGCACACACACCTTTCTCATTGGCTAAATCTTCCGTTTGAATGCAATGCACTGTGGTTTTCTGGAAATTGCACTCTTCTGCTATCACATCCTGGCACACTTGGGGGTCGATCAGAATTGAGCACACGTCTCACCTTTTGCACATTTTCATCACACTGCGTTGTTTAACGGATGTCCATGGCATTCCTCATCGTCAACCTCCTCTCTACCCTCCCAGAACATCCTGTGCTTGCAGAAAACCATCACTTCGGGCATTTATTCAACTCCATAAGTATCCATTAACCGTGGTCATGATCTCCGAACACAATTTTCCAAGCTTAATACAGAATTTGACGTATATCATTGCTCCATGGATTGCTCCATCGTGAATTCTTGACGTGAAAGTCGAACAGGGTTTCAGTTTAGCAGAAATCCGTACACTGTAAGTGCCTGCAGTTAACTGTCGTGGATTAAGTTGCTTTCCCAAGATCTCCCATCACCTTTCCCACCACAACTCACCCCACTCCAGCCATCTGCATCGGGAGCAAAAAATCATTCCACTTATTTTTGGGACAGTCCCTGTAGGAAGCCTTTGATATTGGCGTCAGATAATTGCGTCGTTCAATTGAAAGTTAATTCGGAGTTCTCTTTTCGTTTGACCGCCAACAGCAAGTGTGAGGAGGAGGAGCAGGCGGAAGGCAGACGTTATGCTTCGCGGAAAGATAGTAGAACGAATGGAGTCTTCCATACATATTTATTTAGACGGCACCCTGCGAGTCGTGCGGAGGGCGCTTGAATGTGGTTTCATAGGCACAGACAATGAATGTAATTGGAGAGAAACATTGCGTCGGTATTGCCTCCCGAAGTGCGTCCGCGAATCGCGCGAGGGAAAGTCAATTACGCGAATCTCATCTGCTCGACGTTATCACATCGCATACGCATTGCTTTCGCTCGACCTTCCGATTAAGGTAACTGGAGTTTTTCGTTTATTAGTACGAGCGGTATACAGATTAGAGGTTGATTTTTTTATGATTGCGACACAATACCGATACTCTCTCGGGATTATAAATTTCTCTGAGGAAATTATTCGGACGTAGAGGAACATTAACGACAAACTTTAACACATAGGGAGAGAAGAGAGGAAGTTGTTGGATGGAATATCCGGAGTGCGTAGAAAAATGGATGGAGGGAATATTGAGACCTAATGTTGGATATTAGCAGGAAAGGAGGGAGAATGTTGGGGAAGCGGAATGAAAAGAATTGTCATTTCGGACGGCACGAATGCAGACTGAAAACATTAGGGATTGAAGAAGTGGATAATGAAAGATAAAAACTGCAGTTTTAAGGCTGGAAGAATTCCAAGGCAATATGGAATGTTTCTTGGAGACGTCAGCACTTAAATTTATTAGTTAGACCCTATCATTTATTGATTTCGTAAGAAAAATATCCCCACAGTTTGTAATTTAATTTAACCCTTCTCATACTATTCAAGTTCGCGGGTGATAGGATTAGCATGTAAATGCGCTACGAATGGCGAATCCACGTTTTTAATCGAGAACGCCATCTTTCTTCATTTCGCTCCCATTTCCTGGATTGATTTATTTTTGACTGAGATTCCTATTTCGGAATCGGAATGCGTTGGGTTGGGAGGAACTCGACGCATATTAATCGCGGAATGGCTCAAACAAAGGCGGTGTTCATCAAGAGGAAGCAAATTCTCTGGATGACGGAGAAAGAGAAAACATTTGTGAGGTGTGTGTTTGGCCACGTTTTTAAAAATATCAGAAACAACGGGGAAGTAGACTGAAGGGGCAAAGAAATACTTGGAAATAAAGGCATTGGATTTGGACTGTAGTGGTCATCGATGGAATAAAATGACTCGGCAGAGACCATGTGCGCCCGTGGGCCTAGCAGTGAAATATTCGGGGAAATTCCATGTTGGGCCTTCAACACCACGACCAAAGCAATATAAATGCGATCGAGGTGGGCGGCGAAATGAAAAAAAACACCAACAAATTCTCTAGCAAGGAAGGAGAAACGTTATGAGTATCCAACATTGACGTGGATGATCCCAGAAATCCTAGAATTTTAATTTATCAACAGACTGCGATAAAATTAAGAAGGTAAAGGCAGTACCTTGGCTTAGTTAGTCCTCAACTTGAATGCCTCTCGATAACAAAAGTTGGTACGCAAAGCAACGATTGTAAAGTTTAAATTAAGCATAATCTGCACAGCATTGCGAGCAAGCGTGAGTTTAATGAGTACTGATGAAAAATCAAAACACTCTCGAATAAAATCAATGAAGAAATCTAAGACCGAAAACATGCAATTTAAGTTGCGGAATATTGGATTTCTAGAGGGTTGTCTGCGTTCCATTCCCTTATAAATGAAAAAAAAATTAATTATTCAGTAAACTCAATTTTACTTCGTTTATTTTGAATAATATCCGCTGAAAAGAACATTTGTGGGACTATTCCTCAGGAAATATTTCAACGAGTCTGCGTCGTATCATCGTTATATGGCATCATTGTACTCGTGTTCCATGTGGTATACATCTCGATGCATCGAAAGCATAAAAGGTAGGTATTTAGGTGTAGGTAGTTGTATCACACCCGAGAGAGGGGGTACCGCTGGTATGACGAACGAACGCCTCTTTCGAAGGCTACCAACAACTGCATAGTAACTATATCGGGCTATGAAAAATGTTGTAGAGTTTCACAAAGCTTGTTAGCAACCATAGGAATTCAGCAAATTTACTACGTCATAATGCCACGTAGTAGTAAAACACGAGCGGTTAAAGAGCTTTCCTTACAATGGTGCGATTGTTCTTTTTCAGTGGATAAATTACTTCCAAATTATGTTCTCAAACCAGGAACTTTTACTACCTATTCTCTAACATTCCTGTTCGCTGACATCAGTCTTAATTTGAAACATACTGACCCATCTGTGTAGGGCAGTGTATAAATGGAGCGTAATGACACAGGGAAAGGAATCAGTCAACGCTTAGAATACCCTGTGAAGGCATGAATTCCTTACGCCGCAGGTAATAGCGTTAGTGGTTAGGTGAACTTTACGCTTGCTATCAAACAAAAATTCGGGTTGAAATATAATTTTGGGCTTACTAAAGCTACCGCTTGGCATTCGAAGACTTTCCTCAAATTAAAACGTTTTTAAGACCAAGTGCTCTCTTCACCCAATTTTGCCGCCTCATAAGGTCCTCTAGAGGAAGAAATTACATCTAATCACACGACCTGCTAACTCTCTATGCGTGCAAATGAAGTTGACACTAATGGCGAGCCTGGGTCGGCCGCCGATATTCTATTTCTGGGTTCCCCCCACCTATTTGAAAAACCCCAACCCCCTCATCCCTTACCCTTTCCTCCTGGTGCTACACCCCCTGCCACACACCTTTTTGGTGGCTTGCAGGGTAGTTATGTAGATGCAGATGTAGATGGCAGTCTACCGGTTAGGTAGACTTTTGTTGGACCCAAGGATTGAGAAGTACTCCAATTATGAGACCCATCTAACACGGCACTAGTGCGCACGTGCTTTACCGAAACAAGCTACGCTGCAGTGAACAATTCTTCAACTCCCCCAACCTGTTCGACTCCCTACATTCCTGTCCCGTCGCCCATCCAATATTTTCCCAACCCCCAACATTCCGTTGCCTCTCCTAATGCATGCCAAGCATTTGTTTCCGCCTTCGGATATCGCAAGAATCCCATCTCCTCTCCCATCGTGCCCAGAGCCTTCTTAGCTTGTTTTAATTTCCGTTCGTATCACTGAGAAGAAAATAAGAAGGAAATAGGAGAGAAATAGAAGCTAAGATAAACAAAGGAGTAAGACAAGGATGCAACCTCTCGCCAGCAATATTCAACGTATTACTGGAAGAGGCAATAAAAGAAACACAAGAATTGGGTATCAAAGGAGTCGAGGTAAATGGAGAAGAAATGAACATGCTCCAGTTTGCAGATGACATTGCAGTAGTGGCGGAAACGCGAGAGGACCTACAAGCAACTCTAAGTGCTATGGATCAAGTGCTGGGGGAATATAATATGAACATCAACAAGAAAATGAAAACTAAAATCCTTGTGTGCGGAAGAGAAGCTGAATGCAGATATTCGAGGGGTGAAACTAGAACAAGTGGAATCCTTCATCTACCTGGGCAGCAGCAAAACTAGGGGTGAAAGAAGTTCGACCGAAATCAAGCGAAGAATAGCCCAAGCTAAGAACGCATTCACTTGAAGAGGAGGTAATTAATTTGTTCAAAGAACCTAAGGCTGGAAAAAAGGAAACAATTCGTCAAGACTTTCGTGTGGAGCATGGCACTCTATGTTTCCGAGACTTGGAACATTGGTAAAGTGGATCGGCGAAGAATAGAAGCATTTGACACTGGTTGCTTTTGCATTTCATTTGACACATGGTGCTGGAAGAGAATGCTTAAGATTAAACGGAGAGACAAAGTGAGGAACGAGGAAGTACTATATAGAAGAGCAGAAGAGGATAGAACCATATGGAGATCTCTACGGCAAAGGAGAAATAGATGGATTGGACACACATTGAGGCACAATGGATTGATTAGGAACATAGTAGAAGGGAAGATTCCACGCGGAAGACCAAGAGACATGCACATAGGACAAATTAAGAAAGACGCAAAACAGAAAATGTATCTGGGATTGAGGGAATTGACATTAAATAGAGGCGAATGGAGGGCTGCAATGAACCAATCCTAGGATTTAAATACTGATGATGATGATCATTGAGGGGCAGTCAAATGAAAACCGAACACCCGCCATAACACACAGTCCGCGCAACAGGTGACAACACTTGTTACATATCGATACTGGGATCGCTGTGGTAGGAGAACTGCATTGTCGTACAATTCACAGGCGCACGCCGTTGTGTTGTTGGGTTATGTCTTTGTCGGTGCGGAGGCTGTTGCCTGGTGCCTGGTGTGTTCGTCCAGCTGTAGAAATGGAGAGGCAAACAAAGGAGAGCAAAGAGGCGTGGTTCGTTTTCTGGTGGCAGGGGGTGCCAGAGTATGCGAAATTCATCGTCTCGTGTCTGTGCCGTGCCATGGTGAGCAGCACTACACGTCCCTGACGAGTGAGGACGATTTTCAAGACGAGTGTGCGCGTGTTGTTCAGTTTTCATTTGACTACCCCTCGTACTTCTTATTTCATTCCTCAAGCCGCCCATGATCCGAAAGCTTCCAAAGTATCGCCGTCTCTCTCCTCGATGACAACATTTAGAGCCACGCACAGAGGTCAAATGGACGCGGGTTGGACGAGATGCAGCGGAAGAGCGGGAGATGTAAGAGCAGCGAAGAGGAAGGGTGTTGTACAGGAAGGGACGCGCGCCCCTTGGGGAGCCATTGATTCGCGGAGGGCCCCTTCGAGGAGAGATTGCGGTGCGAGGGAGGAGGTCTATCGGGGAGAAGAGATCGAGCATCGGGCGGCGCGGGGGAGCACTCTGGGATCAAACGAACGTAGGGTTATTTCAGTGTACCCTCGAAGGAGTCGCGGGTTCGATTCCCGGTACGGGCGTCGCGGGAAATGCCGTTTACCCATCTCCAACGGGAGGGGATGGAGACTCCAACGGGCTGGAATGAAAATTCATGCGTGAGATATCCGCCCGTGCGTAAGATTGTGTGCGTGCGTGTGTATTACACGATAAAACGGAAACAGGACTTCCCATCCACGCTGCTGATCTAAAACGTCTTTTTTTATATATTTTTTCCTATGTCATCGTCATGCGTTGCGACGACATAGCGGGCGGGCATTGTGATTGCACGAATGGAAGCGTAGAGCTGCTCTCCTTGGTACACGGGAAAAATAATGCTGGGGGGTTGGTAATTTGAGTGAGAAACAATGTATCGGCTGGGATTAGCACGTTGGGAGAGAATCCTAGGTATATCTAGTTGACTAGTTATCGTTTCTGACCCCTGGACGATGACTTTAGGCCATTTGATGAAGCAGTTTTGAGAAGATCGTAGTCTCTCGTCACAAGCGGTGATGATAGACTTGCATTGAGGTCTCGATAGTCGGTTGTTTTTGGGAGTGGCAGGTGAAATTTCGAGTTTTTTTTACAGTGGATCAATACCCGAAAGTCTGAGGAATTGGTGGGATTACGTTGGCCAGTGTCCGAGAATTCTGATTCGTGCTCATAACGGGTCGAATTGCAGGTCTTTAAATGGGACAATGGGACAATTTGCAGGTCTTTAAATGAGGACATTTTATTGTTTCACTGCGAATCCCTCTTTTAAAAAGTAGCGGGTAGGCTATCAGTACTCCGCTCACCCCCCCCCCCCAATGCCCCCCGAGCCTTATGAACTCTGTAGAAAGGTCACGAATATCGAACATCATTTTTCTTAGAAGACAGCGTTTTTTTCTGAGCTGGAAAATCTCCTGTTTCATCCCCAAAATATCCAACTCTGTCTACGAGCTCATAGATAAGAAATGTGGTAAAGAAGATAACGGTTGTTGGGCCCGTTTTTAAAGTTTCAAGACGAGTCACAAGCCCTCTGAAAACAATTTACAGGTAAACGTCTTATAAAGCATCGATAACCAGGCTTTCTGTAAAACGCAGCCGCGACAAGTGTCGGAACCAAATTCAACTCCATTACAATGTCCCTAGTGCGATTGAACTGCTCTTTAAGGACTTGTAACTACTTTCCAATGCAATAATTTCAGAGCGTAGACATCGTTCAACTTGACCGGGATCCCGGTCAAGGCGAATGATTTTTACTCTCTGCAATTGTTGTATTGGAATGCATGTTAGCGGATGACTCCGTTAAAAGTTACTGTTGCGGCATCTCCCGCAGTTTCTTGGAATTTATAATTACTTGACTCATTTCTTCGATAAATGAGCACCTCGTCTTCGATTGCGGTACTTTCCCTACGACAGGCATCGAGTGACGTGGCATCTCATTCTTAACAACATTTCTACTGCAAACCATAATCATGGTGGCTATTCATGAGAGACTTGAGGTCGCCTACCATCGAAGTTGACGTAATGGCCTTGATGAAGCCTCGATTAAATGCGTAATCGAGAATGTTTTGGGTCGCGACGTCATCACCTGGGTGTTTTCGAGGAACAACAATTTCGAGACCACATTGAGGCAGGTCGAGGGCTAGGAGGTGTGATATTCGACTGCGAGAGGTATAAGTATTTGAAATCGAAGCATAAGTTTCGTAATGCGCATCGCCCATGAACAGACACCCCCCCCCCTCGCAGCGGGTTGTGCATCGCGCAGTGGACCGAGGGAGAGGTCCATTTGGTGCCACGATCGGTGCACTTGGCGTCTTGCTGCGACCGCGTGCGCATTGACGTGTTTCTTCTTTTGACCTCCATTTCTTTTTCCTTCTCCTGATTTGATATTCGAACCCGCGCTGAGATTTCGCGAGCATGGAAATTGGCAGAAGTGTCGCGTGAATCAAATTTCCCTAGACAGACTCTCAGACTGGAAACGAAGCGACAAGGCTTCGAATCTAGCAGTGACTTGACAGGATCGTGACGGGGGAGCAGTCAGATGAAGTGTCTTTTGTCTGGCGATCGGAATCGCGTCATCCTGACGCAGCAATGAGTACTCGGCGCGCAGGTGGGCATCGAGCGGGAAGAAGCCACGTCTCTCGCAGGGCTCGTTTGCGTCATGTTGTTGCCTTCCATACGACGTCAATCGTTATACTGTCTCTGCCCACGCGCGCACTTTTTACTCAACATATTGCAATTTAAGTAGCAAATGCCAAGTCTCCACACACAAACACACACACACATTCCTGAGAGAGCACGATTAATATAAAATATGCACAAGCCTTTAACTACTTACTTCGAGAAAAAATATGTTTTGTTTTTATCACCTAATTTTATTGTTTTTATAGAATACTTATACATTATTTTTCCCTAATTTTTTGTTATTTTTTATTTTCTTCTATAGATGTCACACAGAAAGTTCAGGAATAGAGAGGAAAGTAAAAGGAATATTACGTATAATGTTTAGTGAATAGTTAAAATATTTTATAGTTTATGAGAAATACGCGTGAGTACAAAATAATCAATTGGAGTGTTCAAGTAAATATTTTTGTACTAAATGTCTCACGTTTATTTATCAACTTAGATGCCCAAAGATTTTTGATCCGGCAACTTTGAAACTACTTTTGGGAGATAGTACTCTGGTGAACGGGCCAGTATTGCAGGCGATGTGACGAGAATGATTTGGTCATCGTTTTAAAGACAGACGGCCTGAAGTACTTACGTCTACCATAAAACTCTATGGTCAAAGCATCAAAAGAACCTCCACGTTTAGATACCTGGGCATTGAATACGATGGCAGACTAACATTCCAGGGACACGATAATTACGCAGCAGGCAAGGTCAAAAAAATATTTAACTACTTAAGAAGGCTGTGCAGAAACAGATTTGGCATCACCACAAATAGCCTAAGAACTACGTACAACGGAGTCACCATCCCAATATTGGCATATGGCTGTGAGGTGTGGGGAGAGAGGCTAAATTACAGCAGAATCCGGAGGAAACTGGAGGAGGCCTGAAGACCTTGCCTAATTGCAATATCCGGGAGCCACAACACGGTCTCTAACGAAGCTCTACAAATAATAACTGGGATACAACCCATAACATTCTCAAGAGAGG
>CM073768.1:5056690-5069190 GCA_037158775.1 Hetaerina titia | reverse complement strand
GATCCTCACGAAATTCCATTGCCGAATTGGATCGCGTGCAGCGTAGAGGAGCTAAATTTGTAAAACACTGTTATGATAAACTTTGTAACGTATCCAAAATATTAGAGCAGCTAGGCTGGGAATCACTCTATGGAGCGAAGGTTAAATTACAGATTGAAGATCTCTTGCATAACATGTCTCTTCAGCGGTGATGTTGAAAATGTGTCATTGCATCCATCGTACTACGGTGGAATAGATCATGGAAATAAAATTGGAGAGAATAAGTGTAGAAAAGATAGATTTAAGATGTCGTTTTTTCCACGAATGATAAGCGATCAGAATAACATTGCCCGACCGCAGTAGCGGGTCACATTCTGGTCAAACTTAGTCCGGTGTGTATTCACCCCCTGCCACACACTATAGCGGTGGCTTGCAGGGTACTAAAATAACCAACTAAAAATAGCAAAATGATAGCCGCATTCGAGTGCAGACTATTTGAGCATACAGGTATGTACATAATGTATGAGCGTAGTTCATTGTCATAATTCATAAGAGAGTTCTTCGTTAGTTTAGTATGAATGGCCTAAGTGGAATTTTAATTTAAAAGTGTTTCAATTACTATATTGTTGCCAACGAAGGTGTTGCAAGGAGTTAATGATTTGAATGAGTTTCCAGAAATTTGAGAATTGTTGTAAACTATTTATTTTTATCGACTGTACTCTAGTGGTAAAAATGATTAATTTTAGTTTAAGAATGGTTAATAAGAAGTATGTTCTTGTCGAAGTCTTACAAAGAATCAAACAAACCACGGTTTTAAACTAAATTAGAACGTGGTTAAATGCTAAAATATCATCAAGAGGTTGGCTAATTGAACGTTGAAAACCGGATCGAGATAAATGTAATGGAAGAGGCTTCCTAAATATTGTCAAATAGAGGACCATGATGCAGAGAAATTGTTAATTGTGCGTGAATAAGAAAGATTCATTATTTGGAACTAGTAATCACGCCTTGGCATTTCAACTTCCTTCGCGCCGCATATGAAAAAAGCAGCGAGATGGCTACTTGGGGCCTCGGCAGGAGGGGAAGGGGGGGAGGGACGTCCCTTCCGGGTCGCGTCGAGCACTTTCTCGAAGGACCAAGGGCTCGGCCCTGGAGTGGCGGTCTGGAGATGAGCAAAGGGGCTTCCTCCGGGAAGGAGGAAGAAGTAGAGAGAGAGAGAGAGGAACAAAGGGGAGAAAGGTCGAGGTCGCGTGGAGGACGAGCATCAATAGTCAACAAATTTGAGTTTTCTTTTCGGCTTTTCGTATTGATTTATGAGATAACGGCGAGAAATTACTTTCGGGTGAGAGGCGTGATATTTAATACCCTCGCGGTTTTTTTTCAATTGGATAATTTCGTACTGATAATTATTTTAAATATTAAAAGTCGCTGTTAATATAATGTTAAGGGTCCAAAGTGGATTTTGAACGGCCCCAAACAAACGCCACCTCCTTCACTTTGCGTGAAATTCATTTCCCCACCCCTCTTTGCCATTTCCTTCTTCCAAAGTACTTCCCACCAGTCTAAAGCCCAATTATAAGACCAACGTCCTCCCTTCCTCTTCCACAAGCATTTTCTCCCTTCTATCGCGACCTTCTACGTCCTCTCAATGTTTCCTCCGTTCATTTCTTCTGTTTCCGTTTTTCTTTCATCAAATTCCTCTCTTCTCCCGCCATTTTCGTCTTCCCCCCCTTGCTTTTTGTCCACCATCTTCTTCATCTCGATAGCCCACACATCTATGCTCACACGCAATCCTAAAAGACTGTTTCACGTCCATAAAACATTCCGTATCCAATTTTTTACTAATCTTGTCTTCGCAACTTTACTTAGCGTACCAATTTCCTTCACTGCAAAACTCTTCTGACTTTTCTCGAATCCAGGACTTGACGGCTGCCTTCACCTCATCGTCCGAAGTGTAATGATTACCTTTGTGGTGTCTCTTGAGTTGAGGAAAAAATATAAATCACAAAGCGCAAGATCGGGGAATAAGGAGGGGTGGAATCGGTTCAAATTTCAGGTTTCGCAGAGCCTCTCCAGTTGCGCCCGAGATGTGTGGACGAGCGTCGTCATGTTGCACGATCATTGGCGCCAAGCTGCCCTTAACACGACAAACTCGACGTCGGAAGTGTTTTAGTCTGTATATACCGAGAAGAATTTCTCGTTGATCCTATTTCCAGAAAATCGGTCACATAAACTCCTTGAGCATTCTAAAACACAGTCAAAAGAAGTTTCATCAGCAATTATAGCTTTTCCAGGCTCGCAACCACGAATTTTACTACCCATCGATTTACAGTAGGCCTAGCAACAGCATCGCCATCATAGACAGCCTTTCAACAACTATGAATCTCAGTAGGAGTCACTTATTCAGCAGTTAAATATTCCATAACAGCATACGCTGTTCAATTCGCGTTGGCATAGCACTAGATCACGTCTCCATACTTCCGTTTCTCAAAATACACTGGATGAATGAAACGACCTCAAACCTGTGCGTGCATGTCGAGGGGGAATGTTACTTCCACGTGCCACCAGGAGTAGTGCTTCAGAAGGTCATTTTGTTTGTCATCTACAAGCATGTGTCCATGAGGTCTCGGGTTACCTTCGTATTATCGCTGTGGGAATCATATCAACCAGTTAAGCTAAGTAAGATACCCTCCCTAGCAGTCCCACTTGACTGATACTCGAACCCGGTGCATTGCTTTCGATACGGATATCCAACTTTAATAATTCACTGTAGCTGCGCCAGGAATCGTATTATTTTGTATCGTGTTTGCTGTTTTGAAGAAAATCGATATGCTCTCTCATATACTGATATGGATCGCCCCTAAAACAGTGAATGTTTCCCATTGACCTTTTCCTCTTATGTCTCACTCTACTCGGAATCGTTTTCTTCTCCAGTTCTTCGTCCTTCGATCCATCAAAACAGTCTTTCTTGTCCTCCTCCTCCTTTTCTCACCTAACATTCTCACTTTTGTCACGACCTTCAGTATATTCCTGCCTCTCCACAAATATCTCCTCCACTCACCACTTCTTCCGCTCTCTTCGGATTCTAACTACGAATTTCCTCTCTTCTCCCAGAACATGTAAGACTTTCTCCTTTGTCTTCATCTTTGGTCAACTTGAATTCTTCATTTTTCCCATACCTAGATAGCCTCCGATCCCCCCTCATGCTCTTAACTACAAAGGTGAAAGGTACATTTTACACAGCTCTAGCAAGTCCAGCATCAAAGATTTTTACCAATCTTCTCTTGGTATATTCCTTTTCAATTACGTAAATAACTGTAAAATTCCGTGAAACTATTAGAGATGCCGCGACGGTAACTTCTCACGGAATCATCCGCTTAATGTGCATTACAATGCAAAGGTTTGAGTGTGTAAAAAATCATTTGTTTTGATCTTGATTCGAACTTGGTTCCCTTAATGTCCGGCCATATCATCTTGTTCCTCTGAAGCCCCCGAAATTTCGGAGTGTGAGAGGAAGCCTCGGCAGCTTATCTGGCTAAAGCACTCGCCCAAACTTTTAGGGATCCGGGTTCGTATCCCGTTTAAAGCGAATTATTTTTGCACTGTGAAATTGTTGCATTGTATGTAACTGTACCTTAGGAATACGGGCATGAGCGATTTGAAGACAATCATGGCACCCCAGGTCTCCCCAAATGATATTCGCATGTTGTGCTCTCCACTTGAGTTTCCTCAACGCGAGGGAGGGAGCGAAATAAGATGAGGAGGAGGAGGAGGATCGAATGACGACCCACGCACGCCCGGGCAATTAGCTAGTCCCCGCTGGTGGCTCCTTTGCCTTCCTTACGGCATGGACCCGGGGCCAATTCGGCAAGCACGACCGCGTGAAATTCGGGAGGAAGTAATGAGGCGATGATTGGCGGCCCATAATTCACTGAAAGAGCCATTAGATTTCGCCTCGACCTTTGAAGTGCTCGACCGACTGCCTGATTCGCATCCTCGGGAGCGGGAGGAAGAGGTTTAGGCCACGGAGTGCGGCGGCGATATGGTTGCGTGCGGGATGACTTGAGACCAGTTTTGACGGGACGGTCAATCAGTTTCTCGTTCAAATCACTCCTGCGATGAAGTGTGTCGAACACTGGGAGCTGTACTCAAATCTCAAAGTGAGATGCACGTTTCTTAGACCGCGTTTGCACGGTGTGCAGAAGCTGTCTGGGCACTTGACAAGCTGGTGAACTCCTCGTTGCGGCTTTTGGTTCCCCGGGTCATCTCCTGACCAATTTCTCAGCCGTCCAACGTCTAGGTTCTTCAATCGATGTGTCCTTCGGGGGTTTCGTCCGATATTTTTGCCTAGGGCAGCATGTTCTCCCCAGCTTGGCCTATTCGCGGGTGGATGGACTTCCTCTTAGACCTGTGACCGTTTGAGACGCTCCCAGGTGAATTCGAGTTGACCGCCGATCTTCCGGTGGTGTTCGGCGCTCTAAGGGTCGCTGGCCCCATCGTTTCGATGGGAAAGATGCTTCCGCTCATTGCCAGGGACGCCAGCATTGAGAGGCTGACGCAGTTGCAGAGTCGAGGGCGTAGTAGTCGGCTGGCCCTGGCTTTTCTAGTCACTGCAGGGTCGTGTTGCTGGAAATATAGCCACCGAATATCTCTCGGGTATGGCACGGTGTCATTTAATGTAATTCCTGAATTATCAGTGATCATTAATGAATTGTGTCGGTTTCCAGGTTTACGAGTAGAATATTCAGAGAAGAGATGACTGAACGATATTTTCGGCGGAGAATTTCCAGGAGGGGAGCGAGTCTTTAGTCGTGTAAGCCATGGGACTGACGAGTGGCGGACGTGTGTGTGTGGTGATATGCGACTAATTAGCCTCAACTGTTGCCGCAAGACTTGGGTTAGAAAGGGTGAATAAATACAAGAATGCCGTATGTTGTTGTTGCACACTTTGAGAAATGCTGACATTTTTGTAATTGCAATCGCTTTACATATTATTCATGAGCACTTCAGATGAATTGTTCCTATGTGATTAAAGTGTATCATCGCATGGTCATCTTTTATATTTGATAAGGACTACTTGAAATGTCAAATTTTGTGCAGGAGATACAATGAAATCTCCTAAAATTGTCACTATATTCTCTTGTTTGAATTTATAGGTTACAATATATGTATTTTTAAAGAACTAGGCTAGTATCAGTTCGAGGTAAAAAAAGAAACTTTGCAATTCCACATAAATATTTAATGCTTTAAAGTGAAATATTACATTTTTAAGTGGAAGTGCAAAGTTTCTTTTGTTACCCTCATCATGAAGGAATTTCACAAAGTTAAACCTGAAACTATTATGTTTATTTCGTATCAGTTCTATAAAAAACGCGAAAAATGAAAACTGAGAGATTAGTAGACGGTGAAATGTTGGAAATGTGATGCAAGGAAAGAGTAGTTTTCTGAAAAACATAGTTATCATCAAGGAAATATATAATAAAATGTATCATACGAGTTCTCTAAATTTGCCACTTAACCAGGAAACACTACGAGAAAGTGGCATAACTTAGGTACAAGTACTCTATTCGGCGTTGTCTAAATTATTGTAACGGCCAACGTCGAATAATGTGAATCGCACGTTTTGCAGATATTTCGCACACAAAAATTCAATAAGGACTATGGATTATACTTATGTCGCTTCAAGGGTTATGGCTACCGTGTTTTTCGGCAACCTCTTTTCTTTTGAAGATATTTCAAGCTATAAATGTGTTTTACGACACATTTCTCGACTGATTATTATTATGTGGATTGAAGTGGACGCGAAGTGGAGTAGATCGAAGAGGCAGCAGAGAAAGAAGCACGCTTCCGGAATCACCGTGGCATACTGTGTTCCAATTATTCTTCAATCTTACATGATAATATGTACGGAATCGCTCCATGTGTTTTATCGCAACACTGAAGTTTTAATGGTGTGTCAATAGGGCTAATTACTTTATGAGTGGTCTCCGAGGATATCAGTTACTCTCTGCTAAATGCTACGTGCGTTTTTTAAAATGAGATCAATGAAAAAAATAATACCCGAAGGCGATTCCGATATGCGTTTCATTCTTGCCAAGAGCCTCCGCTTTGCTCCTTGCCCCAAATAAACCTAATCGGGGGGAAATATTGTCCCCATTCACGAGCAGATTCTGGATTATCTCCAAAAGAAAGAGTTCGCGCGAAAACAAAGTTTCGTTTTACTCTTGAGGTAGGTTCTCCCCAAAATACCTCGAGGCATAGAAGCAGGTCACCTCTCTGCCTCCCCGAGGGCCCGGGATCGAATCCATGAGGCGGCAGATATTTTACTACGGTATCCCTATCCCTAATTGAGGTGTCTCGTGTGGATAACACTTTTTTAAGTTAGTACACCGTCCGTCGGATAGGACGTTTAACTGCGGACCCCTTGGCGCCTTTTGTTAAGAGTACGCCAATGCCGACGCCGGGTTTCTCTCTCTACCCTTCCCCCTTTCCGATCCATCCCTAATGGTGCACATGACCTCGGCTGTCGGTCGCCTAAAAAGCCACTAACCAAACAAACTCTGCCTCCCGCTCAATGGGAGTTTCGAGCTAGAGAGAAAGCGACCGTGGCAAACGCAGCGGCGGCCCTGTCTGGCGTGCAACCCGCATAGCAAGTCTGTATCGGCGGGTTGCGGCCCTGACCAGGCTGGCACCCACCTGCAGGGTTGCCAAATGAGGGGTGGGGGGTCTCGTGACCAAATCGGTCGCGTGTTTTCTTCAGTTCAGACGACTTACGATGCAGGGACTGTCTAAAGAAACGGTTGATTGAAAACTGAGGCATTTAAATTATACGTTCCCCCAAAGTCGGGTTGATCAGTGTGCAGTGTCAATGCACTTTCCTGCGTCTTGAATTAAGGAAAAGGAACCATGTTCCATTGAAGGGTTCACTTAAAGGTTCTACCCCTCCACTGCGATACAGGTGCACATGTAGCTAAGCGATGGTGACTTCAGTCCCAAATCAGTGTAACACCACGGTAGATAATTGTGAAGCTTTCGAGTGATCAGGGAAATGTCTTTTATTGTAATATTTTTAAGGATAAATGATTAAAATATAATTTTATACAGAGAAATTAAATGTTAAAACTTGTACGTTAATCTAATTATTTATGGTATCCTCATCCCTTTACCAGAATGACAAGTCCATGAACTCATGCGCTATCAGATCGAATCATTTTGGATCAATCTATAAACGAAATAACTACAAACCGTATGACTGGAGAGGTTAATACGACTCATCTACGGTAAGGTTCCACCGCTTATTTTCCTAAATAAATAGACCAAGTGAAAAACAATATATATATATACAAATATATATGATTTATTCGAAGTAACACGGAGGTGTTTTTTAAAAAAACTTGGACAGCAACACATAACATGAGAATACATAAAAGAAACACTCACACGTTATTTCTTAATAATGTCGACGGAATCGAGCTCCGTCTTCCTCGGAAGATTAGTTCGGACTAACTAGCGAGAGGTATGTGGGACAGAGAGAGAAGGGGACGAGGTAAGGGGAGAACAGGTGGTGGGGGAGGGGTGAAAGAAGGGGTTGTGGAGGGGGAAAGGGAGAAAGGAGGCCAGAGGGGAGCGAAGATGGGATAGGAGTGAGAGGGAGGATGTGGAAATAGTTTCAAGCGACACAGAAAACTAATAATTCATCCACAGATATCACAACATCCACGACCCAGGTGTCAACCCACAAAGTCATCATCAGGATTTGACCTGTCAGAACCCAGGCTATGAATGACAAAATATATGCGGACGAACAAAATATCCCAATATCCCATATGAAACAAATCCACACCTATCCACCTCAACCCTCCACAATTAGTGAACGACATTGAGACCCGGATGTTGATAGGCTTTGCACAGTCATATAAATGCCATCCATCGTTTTTAATTTCATATGGTTATCGGAGGTGGATGCTAGAACGGAACACTGTAACACTGGTTGAAGGGAGTGTTGTAGTGGGAAGCATGTTTTGGGATGGGAAGACCCGCGGACGGGGAAGAGGGATTCATAGATACATGAGGCGCGATGATTGTTAACTCTGAGGTTCAGGGGTGTGGAGCACCGACCTATGTAAAATGCCGGGCAGAGTTTTCATGTCAGAAGATAGATTCTTCTATTAAATTCTGAGATGTACATGAAGAGTGGGGGAAGGGCGGGAGAGAGTTAAAAGGTGGGATGGAGAGGGGTGGAGTGGCGAAAATAGGACAACTTTTTCATCTTGCTCGCAAGCACGGAGTGTGTGTGATTCTGGGGGTGGGAGGGGTTTGGAAAGAGTCTTGGTGGATTTAAGGAGATCTGATAGGTTGACGGGCCGTTTGATGGTGACAGAGGGGTATTTGGGAAGAAGGTTGGACGAAATGTTGTGGTCTTTGAGGATGGATTTGAGGGACTGAATGCCTTTGACTGGTATTGACTGGTCAGGTCCTGATGATGACTTTGTGGGTTGACACCTGGGTCGTGGATGTTGTGATATCTGTGGATGAATTATGTATTTTCTGTGTCGTTTGGAACTATTTCCACATCCTCCCTCTCATTCTTATCCCATCTCCGCTCCCCTCTGGCCTCCTTTCTCCCTTTCCCCCTCCACAACTCCCTCTTTCACTCTTCCCCACCATCTGTTCTTCCCTTCCCTCGTCCCCTTCTCTCTCTGCCCCACATACCTCCCCCTAGTCAGTCCTAACTAATCTTCCGAGGAAGACGGAGCCCGATTCCGTCAAAATCATCAAGAAATAACATGCGAATGTTCCTTTTGTGTGTTCTCATGTTGTGTGTTGCTGTCTAAGTTTATATATATATATATATATATATATATATATATATATATAACTTCAGCAGGACAGAAGACTCAGAAGAAGGCGAACGTAGTTAGAATAGGAACCTGGAATATCAGGACAATGTTGAGGAGAGGCAAATTAGAAAATATTAAGCGAGAGAGATGGAAAGAGGTAACATAGATGTTTTAGGCCTCTGCGAGGTGAGATGGAAGGATAGCGGGGATTACTGGAGTGACAATTATAGAGTAATATACAGCGGCGGGGACGAGAGCCAACGAGGGGTTGCCGTAATTTTAAATAAAGGGGTAGGAAGAAGCGTAGTCAACATAGAGCAAGCGACAGATAGAATTTTACTCGTAGAGATTAAAGCAGAGCCGACGAACTTTATATTATGGTTAGGCACAGGTTTAGGAACAGTGTGATAAATTCGCAACTTTCCCAGGAGCGGATGTGGACTGTGACCACAATTTAGTTGTTATGAAATGTAATGTTCGTTTCAAGAAGATAAGGCAAGGGCGGCGGGTTAGGAAATGGAATTTAGAAGCAGTAAATGGATTAACGAGGAAGGAGTATCAGCAGGCTGTAGAGAAAATGATGGATGACGGTAAAGAACTGAGTACTATCGAGGAAAAATGGGAATGTATCAAGAAAGGGATATTGGAAGCCGCTAAAGACACTATAGGAACCGTTAACGGGAAAAGGATAAGGAAACCATGGGTAACGGATGAGATGATTGCGAAGATGGATGAGAGAAGAAGATGGAAAAATGTAAACACAGAGTTAGGCAAAATGAAGTACAAAGAGTTAAACAATAAATTGAGAAGGGCCACAAATAAAGCAAAAGAAGAATGGTGGAAAACGCAATGCGAGGATATGGAAAGTTTACAGAAAAAGGGTGAAATTGGTGCTCTATACAGCAAGGTTAAGTTATTGTCGGGAAGTAAGAAGGCAGGATCTGTGCTAACAGTTAAAGATAAATGGGGTAAGATAATAGTTGAACCAGGAAAAATCCAAGAGAGATGGAAGGAATTAATAGAAACACTGTATGGTAAAGAACTTAGGCCGACAAGGTTAGACATAGAAAAGGAACATGACGTAGAAGAATATAGCTTAGGTCCCGGCATACTCGACGATGAAATAGAAAGAGCATTTAAGGAGATGAAAGCAAATAAGGCTGTGGGGGTGGACAATATTCCTGTAGAAATGTTGAAATGGTTAGGGGAAGGTGGGAAGAAGGTCATATATGGACTGATTCGTAGTATCTATGAGGAAGGAATCTGGCCGAAAGATTTTGTGAGATCGGTGTTAGTTCCTATTCCAAAAAAGGCAAAGGCTTCGTCATGTGAGGATTACAGAACAATAAGTTTGATATCTAACGCAGCTAAAGTTATTCTCAGGATCATCAACAAAAGGATAGAGAGTAGGGCAAGTGATTACTTAGGGGATGATCAGTTTGGGTTTAGGAAAGGAAGAGGTACGCGTGATGCCATTGCAGTAATGAGAGCACTAGTCGAGAGGAATATAGAATACAATCAGGACGTTTTTGCCTGTTTTGTAGATTTCGAAAAAGCGTTTGATAGAGTGAATTGGGAAAAATTAATGCGTGTATTGCAGAAAATAGGAATGGATTGGAGGGACAGGAGACTGATCCGCAACCTGTAGATGTCTCAGACTGCTCAGGTGCGAGTGGGGAACGGAGAGTCCGGATGGGCAGTGTTAGGAAGGGGTGTAAGGCAGGGTTGCCCATTGTCACCGGTACTGTTCAACGTATATGTAGAGGAAATGATTAAAGAGGCATGGGAAGAACTGGAGGTAGGAATGAAAGTCGGAGGGGAATTCGTAAAATCGGTTAGGTTTGCTGATGACCAAGCATTAGTTGCTCAGTCAGCCAAGGGGTTGCAAGCATTGCTGAGTGAATTGGAGGTTCAGTGCGATAAATATGGGATGGGAATCAATATTAATAAAACAAAGGTTATGCGATTTTCCAGAAAGAAAAAGGCTAAGCTACCGAAAGGAAAACAAATCAGGAAATGACAACAAATGAGGCTACCTAAGGACCGAAAGGAAAACAAATGAGGAAGTACTAGAAATGGTGGGGGAGGAGAGGGGTTTGTTGAGAGAAATCCTATGGAGGCAGGAAAAATGGATGAAAGGCGTATTGAGCGGTAGTGGAATGTTGAAGAGGGTAATAGAGGGGAGAATGTTGGGCAAGCGAGGTAAGGGTAGGGTCAGGATAGGGATGTTGAACGGGATGAAGGGAGGAAAGAAGTACACCGAGATGAAGAGGGACCTGATATAGATTAGTTTGATAGGTGGGGAGTCACAAAATGTTTATTTGATAGTTGTGTCCATCCAAAAACCTACCTTAAACGGTAGATTACCTAATAATAAATAATATATATAAACGTCCAAAAGTTATATATATAACTTTTGGACGACACAATAGAACACAGAATAAAACAGATAACACGTAAAAGAACGCTCACATTGTAGATTATTTGAGCTTTCGGCCTACTCCGACGCCTTCTTCAGGTCAGACTGAGAGGTCTTGAGGGGAGAGTGTCTCGGGAGGGAAGAAGGGGGGCGGAAGGTTTAGGGACTGCTGGGAAGGGAATTAAAGATGGCGGTTAAGGGTGGGAATTTTAAAGGATCGGAAATATAGGATGTATGCAGATTCGCGAGTTCTCACCTATAAGTTGGTGGCTGAATCGGGTAGGGATTCTAGAACTGTTAGGGAAAAGCATTCGTCGAATGATGGGTTGTGTGAACTTGCGTGTAAAGGGATAGGAAGAGAAGAGATTGAAGCAGAATTACAGGAGTAGCGGTGATTGTTCATTCGGATGGATAATGGGGTAATGCATTCGCCTATGTAGAATGAAGTGCATTGTTTGCACGACAAAACATAGACAATATTTTTCGATAGGCAGTTCGCGTGGGTACGGGATGAAGGGACAATGAGGGGATGTGGGAAGAGGGGAGCAAATCTGATCAGCAGACATGTTTTACATCGGGGGCGATTTCAGGTAGGGGAAATATGAGGAAGTTTGTCAGGGCTGGATGCCCAAGGGTTGGTGGATCTCAGAAGGTTTCTGAGATTCGCTGGTCGTCTGTAAGCGATAGAGGGGCATTGGGGCAGTAAGGATGAGGTCGCGTCATTGTCGTGTAAAATAGGATAAAGTTCTTTAAGAAGGGCTTTCAGTCTATGGGATCCGGGGAAATAGGTTGTGAAAAGGTTGATGTGGGGTTGTTATTCTGTGGTGTGCGTGGTCGGGTGGAGCGCTAGATTTTATCCTGTAGGAGCTTTTCTGGGTAGCCGCGTTTGTAGAGTGCATGGTGTAGATTGTGGAGGTATTTGTTGAGGGTAGCTGTGGTGTTGCATATCCGACGTCCGAGGATAGAGAGAGAGTTGGGAATTGAGCGTTTGGTATGAGAAGGATGACTACTAGTATAGTGTAAATATTGTTGATGATTAGTGGCTTTGATGTGTACTGAAGTGGTGAATTTGTTATTGCGAGGTGAGATGTCTGTGTCAAGAAAGGTGATGGTGGAATCTGAAATGGAAGAAGTGAATTTAACAGTGAAAGAAGAATTTAAGGCCGATAAGAAATTGTCAAGAGACTCAGATCCGTGTGTCCAGAGAATAAAAATGTCGTCAATGTAGCGGACCCAGAAAAGAGGTTGGAAGGGTTGCTGTG
>CM073768.1:4417296-4441590 GCA_037158775.1 Hetaerina titia | reverse complement strand
GGTAGTCTGAGTCATCTATCTAGATTTGTTAGGATGAATATCAAAAGTACCATCACCATGTTTGTGGGTGAGAGATGAGAGAAAATAATCTTTACTGTTAGAATGGAAAAAGGTATAATTAGGTGAAAAAATTCAATCATGAAGTTCCATATGTTAACCAATGAAATCACTATGATAAGAAGAGAGAAATATATGCCAGAACTAAAGCAATTTCATGATCACATTGAAATAAATCGAAGACCCCCACTGCAGAACTAATCCCTTCATACCAGCTCTCATTCCCATTCAATTTCCATTACTTCCTATACCCTGTGTTGTTTGACACCGACCAACTTGTAGGGGTACATGTGGGTACATATGAAGTGCATCCATAATTTCTTTCAAAGTGATAGTTAATTAGTACTGCACACAAGGAGTATTAAACAGATGCAGCAACTACCTTCAATATATAATATTTCAATGGATATCTTTGCCAAAATTTCATATGCCTTGTCTAAAAATATGCAAGTATAAAATCAAGTAGTAGACTTCACATGAGACATAGTGACACAATATGCCTCTCTATCAATTGTAAATTTAGAACATACTTTGTTCTGTCCACTTAAAAAAAACCATAAACACAGTAATCAACCCAAAGGGCGGTTTAGTAGGTGATGGCAGAGTTCACCCAGTACTAAGCCCTATACGGCATGTGAAATTCACACATTGGGGTAGGGGGACCAGTTCCTTTCCCTGTGCCAATTATGGTTTCCCAGGAAGATCTGGTACCCAAAAAATCACACAGCTTGGGTGGAGCAGAGTGAATTGCCCGGGAATTGAACCCGGGACCCTCTGGTCAGTAGTCCAACGATCTAACCCCTGGACTACTGAGGCAGATATTCACACATGTATAATAAAAACCTCTAATTCTTATTAGTCATCATTAGTTTGTCACATCCTTATGTTTGCCCAATGAGGACAGCAAAGCACAGATCTCTGCACTGTATGCATTAAGTTCAAGCATACTATATTCTTCATTTATAAAATGCTGGTCCATCATGTCACACTGGAGATTATTGATTTAATTTCAATCATGCTAGTGGAAACCGGTGGTTAACCCAATCCCAATTAGAATCCAAATAAAAGCAAGAAGGGATTTTGAGGAAAAATTCAGCACTCTATTTAACAATCCACTATTCTGAGCAACACATTTCAAAGATCTCATTCATCCCAAATAATGGCACTTCAACCCTATCAATATTTTCTCCTTGAATAACAAGGTCTGGGGACAATATATTTTCATATTTCTTAGTTGGATGCACTCAAAGAGCAAGTTAACTGAATGCTTATATCATGAACTGCTACATGTAAGAGATACACAATTCTTACTTGTGATGACGGTGATGCTTGGACACTCGGTCGCTCTCTCCTTCGACCACGGCGACCGCAGACTCCTCCGCACCCTCTGCCACACAAGCGGCGGATGCATCAGCTTCTCTCGAGCCCTCCCCAGGGGTGGCATCGTGAGCATGAAGTGCAGTGGGGCAGTTGTGCAATGGGTCATCTCCCGCCTGCCCCCCCTCGCCTCCCTCCCCCTTCTCTTTCTCCGCCCCACCCTCCAACTCCTCCCCCACATCAACGTCACCCACAGCTGCAGCGTCCAGCGCAACAACCTTTTTCTTCCGTCCCCTCTTCCCCTTTCTCGTTGGCTCGGCCACCATCCCCGGTGCTGGTGCATCCGCCTGCCCCACCACCAGATGCTTCTCCGAGGCAAGGCCAACGGAAGAGGCACCATTGACCCCCTCGGGGGTGTCGTCCTCTTCTGCAGGCCCCTTTGTCCCTCCTTCACCCCCCCCAGCCTCCTCCTCACCCCCTTCGCTCTCCTCGTCCTCCAGTCCTTCGACCTCCCCCTCACTGCTCCCTTCCAGCCTCTTCCTCTTCCGCCTCTTCTTCCGCTCCCTCCTCCTCTGCCGACGCTCACTGCGGTCCCCTCGCTTCCTCCTCTTCACGGCTATTGCCTCCTCCTCCTCCTCCCCATCTGCCCTTCCTCCTCCTCTTCTCTCCTCCTCCTCTTCACCCTCGTCTTCATCCTCCTCCTCTTCCTCCGGCCCATCATCACCCTCTTCCTCTCTGTGAACATTTCTAGCACTCCTCCTCACGGACAGCTGCTGGAAAGGCAATTGTGAATACGATGTGAGATCGTCTGTGGATCATTGAGTTTTATGAGATTTTTACAATAAAATAATTCATAGAATATTAACCTTGGTAGAATATAGAAACCTCGTTAAAATGATAACTTGGAGTGTAACGAAAGACTTAAAAAGCTTACATCACAAATAAATGTAACATTACAGGTTGTTAAATAAATTTTAATGTACATAATATCTAAAGAAATGAAATTAGTGTTGCAGATGAATCATTTTTTTTAATCGTGGGATTTTAACTTCTAAAAGTTGACTCATTATTAGGGGTAAAAATTGTTACTTAATGTAATAATTACTCTTATACGTTATGTGAGCAGATCTTGGTTATGTTCACTTCTTATGACCTCCTTTATAGAAATGATTTGATGGAAAGGAGACAAACTATGCAAATTTCACTTGAATAGAGATTTATTCACGACCCGGGTTTCAAACACTTAATGTCATCTTCAGGTGACTATACAGAGTTACGCATCCTATATATATGACAAGCAATTGGGGGGGGGGGGTAGGGGTTTAGGAGCGGGGGAGAAGGGAAGAGGGAGGGGCGAGAGGGGGGGAGGGAAAAGAGTGTAGAGTGAGGTTTGAGAGAGAGAGAGGGGTGTTAGGGTTGGGTATGGAGAGTGGAAGAGGATGACAGGGGGGGGGGGGAGGAAGGGCCCTGGTTTCGTCTCCTCTTCATCGGCGTCTTACATTGGGTAGTCCCATGTTAAAAGTAGCTGTCATGACATCTCCCACAGTTTCCTTGAATATCTTTCCGAGTTTTAGTTTCTTATTTCTCCAAGAACCCAGCAGCAAACCAGAAGATTATTTAAATATTTAAAAAATTTTCAGAAACATTAAATTGTCTTTTCTCAAAGCATAAATTAAGGATGGGCCTCCTTACTCAAGCACCACCTCGTCATTTCTCATGACCACAGAATCACTGTGAGCAGTGAAATTATTAATGCAATTTTGTTTGTGAACAACAACATTTAGTCTGTAAACCTGGAAGGAATTTACACTTGGAATGCAAAAACAAAGAGATTATGCCATTTGTCATCCATCCTTATCCTGAATGAACTATAAATTCAGCCTCAGGAAAAAATGTTTTGCCCTGAGGAGGTTTATGATTTATCCCTATGCAAAGTAATTAAAGATATAATGACTGGCATATATGTATGGTGGAACTTAATGCTCTGAAGGAAGGAGTTGAACCAAAGTTTTAATCTGTATAAACATACAGTCAAGTGTAGCATGAAATTGTTAGCATAGTTACGCTATTCTAAGAGCATGAAAATCTTTGTTCTAAATATGTTCAATTATGGTTAAAAGTATGTATTTCACTGCAAAATTTTGTGGTTCATTTATTCAGGCAATAAAATAGCAGAGTTAACTTTTTAGCTATTAACACTCTTCATATGAATATAACAGCAGGCAGCAATTTAATTCATGGATAACTTATAGGGACTGTTCATCTCATAATTTGTGCACATTTAAGCATATACCAATGTGGTGTAATGTATTTTCAGTCCAATCCATGTTGACCAAAATTTTCCTCTGCAAAACACCATTTCCCAATACACTAATGGCAGAGTAACACCACTTAATTACAATAACTTTAATCTGGCATAAGACAGCCATTTCATGATCATCAGAAATATTCGCTAATCCATTTGCATTCAATGACAACCCAATGCATTACATACATCTTTCTAAAAAATTTCTCCTGGTTATAACAATGATTAAAACAATGTTACAGTCTTTAAAACATTGAAACTGCTAGACACTCCCCTCTAAATGGGGATTTGTGCTATTCATTCAATATTAATAGAAGCAAATGAAAAATGAGATTGTGTCTACCCTCCCATCTAGAGCACATTAAAGTGGTGACTATAGTAATTAAACAGTTACAATTAAACTTAAGAGGCATAAAAATGATTCCTGCCATACGCTGATGTGGCCAAAGGATGAGACCACTAAGAAAAACAATAAATAAAAATGTGGCACACAGGTAGGAAGTTAAGCTTGACTTAACTCATTTTAGTACCTACATACTCAATTAAAATACAATACACCAGTAAAGAAGGAAATATATTAATTTGAGGGCCACCGTTACTTATCGGAGGCCTGTTTAGGATGTAAACACTATTTGCATTGCATCGCAGTGCATCAACACTATGACTGAACCAAAGTGTAATTCAAGTCTTAATACCATCCTCATGGATCCAGCGATGTACATTAATGATTATCATATAGGCCTTTGACTCAGGACACACAGCAAATGGTTCTTGGCTCACATTATGTTTGTGAAAACAATGAGAAATACTGAAACTAATAACTTTAAGATTTATAGAATCAGTTGTCAAGTATCACATTTACAGAACTTTCAAAAACCCTGGGAGGCATGAAATCAAGAAATGCTTTTTTAACCTAAAGATACATATTAAAATATGATGAAGTAAATTGAAAGGGTACATATTGTGTCACAATCAGTTCATCTGTCAATCAGTCCTTAATAACAGTTTCTCTGAATTTAATTGGTTCAGGCTCAAAGATCTCAATCTGTTAATTTGGCCTCAATGGCTGTAAATTTAAAAAAAATGATGAACATTATATATTTTTCCACCAAAATTGAAATTTATTCAGGTACAACTAATTGAAATGCAACAAATTATAGTGGAAGAATACAGAGTATTTCTGATTTTATTAAATTTCTCGGTCTTAAAAAGCTAGTAGTAGGTACTCACCTTCCACCAAAGTCCAAACTTAAACAATTTATAATTAAATAAATATGGAGGTATCACTCAGGTGTCAACACTGTTTGTTGGAGGGGCTAAAACTCTTTTGAGTTCAATAATGCTGATCCAGTTTACACTCAATTTTATGTACAGGGACAACAACATGTTTGAGTATTAAATTTCATTTTCATTTGTGGAGAGTCAATACAAAACTAAGTGATATTAACTTGGATATTTAGTTCTACATTTCATGTAAAATTGCAATGAATAAGAAACATTTTGAACAACTTTATTTGATGAAACTTTGTTATAATCCAAAGAATATTTATGTTAACTAAATGTTAATGAAAGTACAAATTTTATCATTAATGTTTGATTTCAGACATCAATCGTCAAACTTCCCAGAAATACATTTCAAGTTCTCAAGTTATACATCTCGCCAAATTAACCACTAGCATGGCAATAAACATAAGCTATAAAATGGGTATAAAATTCAACTATGTTCAGCACAATTCCTTAAACAACTTACAGATTTCAACAGTGAATGAATACTAAATACACATTAAAGATGGAAGTTCAAAAATCCTCTGAACTGCGTGTTTGTTTTCTATATGTAAATATTTGAATTATCAAAGGATGTGAAATTGTGAAATTAAACTTGTAAATACTTCTCAGAAATTCGATTTCCTCAGGTCAATCATGGAATTTGAGTTGTCTTTCCTTTTTTTTACTTGATTGTGATGATGGCTCCCAGATCCATGGGAACGTCAACAAAATAAACAAGATATTGTGTTCCATGGCATTTCCTGTGCCGTCGTTAATGACTTGGAACAAAATTCACAATTGTCCAAATTTTTTAATCTGCAAGAGGCCATACTTTTTCTCAGGTACCAATGCCTATCTGACTTTAATATTAATACAATTTCATTGTAAATACACTATGAGTTAAGTATTCTAAGAAGGCAACACCAAAAAAGGACTCTTCCAGACTGGCAAATTTTCCTCAGATTTCCCTCATCTTCTCTTGAAGGGTTAACGGTAAGGGTATACTGGAAGGGTCGTTAGTTACCTTGGCGCTCCTGTTGGTCGGAATGCTTCGCAGGCTCCTCCTGAGGGGCTGCCGGCTCCCTGTCCACTCCCCCTCCTCCTCTTCTTCATCGTCCTCCTCCTCATCACCCTCGTCATCCTCCTCCCCACCCTCCCTCTCACTCTCTCCCTCCTCCTCCGACCCCCTCTCGCTCCTCCTTCCCCCCCTCCTTGGCGATGCACCGCCGTCCACCTCCTCCTCGTCCCCCTCCCCACCCTCTGGTCCATCAGTGGCCTCATCCTCGCCACCCTTGCTCACCTCGCCCGAATCATCCACCAATCCGTTGCAGCCAACCTCATTCCCTCTGCTCTTCTGACTTCTGAGTGAAAATACACGATAGCATCTTCATCAGAGATGGATCGGAAAGGGACATGCAGTGGAATTAAATGGGAATAAAATGCCGAGCAGTGGTAACTAGGTTCGACCCGTGACAGATTGTCGTTAGGCCCACTCTAAATGGCATGCCTACATTCCTAAAAGTGCATTGCATTACACAGTGAATTTTATGGGTCCAGCACCTAAAGCAACCCATCGGCTAGATCCACATAAGATTTCCTATTTATCAAATCTGTAGTATTGCTTGAGTACTTAAGTTCAAAAAGTTTCAAAAATGTAATCAAATAGGAAAATAATAAAAAACAGATACTAACAATTCTCCACTAGATAGGTTTAACTCTATGAACTTTTTAAACAGCAAATTGTAGGTCGTACAATTAAACTTATCTAGTGGAATATTATTACTACCTGTTCTTTATTATGTTAAAAGTCCACCACACCACACCTGAAACTACTCAATTTTCGAGTAAGAAAAACTTAGAAACACACAGAAGAGCCACTAACATACTGTAGTGAATTGAAAAGAATTATTAAACAAAAGGTACGGTACAACACTTATTCGTTAGGACCAATTGTGAGCTATTGGATGTAAATCACCAAAAAGTGTGCATTCCTTCAGCCAATAAAGTATGATAGTAGACAAGAATATCCAATATTGTTGTTGTTTTGAACAACTGGATGGTTCCGATTGCGGAGAGGGCATTGTGTAAGGGTTAAATTTACAGAATGGGCAGAGTCTGTGTTCTGACATCTTCCCCCAAGTTAAACTCTATATCGTTCTGCCCTTCCCAGAAGAATGTCACCTGGTTGACAAAATATGACCATTGTAGTTTAGAGTCGATTATTAAGCATTATTGGCTCCAAGAATATACACCTTTTACAGTCATGACTGATCAAATACTGGTTGCCTTATCCATAACTGACTCAAAAATGGATTACAAATTACTCTGTATGTATTTACATGGTTCAGAAGAGGAACTGAATTTTAAATATTCCTTCTGTTGGTATTGAAAAAGTGCAATATAAATTGATTAACCCATCTTCGTTTTCCTCAAGAAACTACACTTATTAATCATTGCAGAAAAGAAAGCATTCTTTATCATGAAGCCACAATGAACTACAAATTAGGCTTTCCCCATACTGCCTCTTAACATAAAGGAAAAACTTGTTATATTCATGTTTCTCACTGTTCCAAATAAGTGGTAAGCCAAACATGGACCAGGAGAGCACTGATGTGTCGTTTCACATGTTACAAGGTTTGTCAAAAAGATCTACCTTCATCTATAAAGTCAATCTTCCTATTAGTGTGTATTATAGACTACTTGCAACCGAAGTGTTATTAGAAAATGGCATCATTCTCCTACAGCAAATAGAAAATACTGAGTCATAAATCATGTCATATCATTAAAATACAATTAAAAATTAATTTTGGAACACAAGCATACATATGTACCCCTTGTCCAACCAAAGGCTTATGTCTACATGGAGTAACAAGTCCAATGTGAAATTTGTAAATTTGAATGGAAACCAGTAAACTAATGCCAATTTACACCAAATTTGAACAGTGGAATGAGATCGTGATCTATGGAATAAGAATACAAAAATCTCATAAGCCTTTAGCTCTATGCAAGCCCCAAAATATTCCATAATCTTGCATATCCCAGCCAATGGATGGTGACCATGTAAAATTGCATAAGAACCTAACAACCTTGAGTGATTTACTCTCTCCTGAATGGAACAGAAATGCCAAATATTAGAGAATGAGAGCTTGCATGCTATTTAATAACAATAAAATAAGTCTCCGATCATTAAAATCGAGTTATCTATGACATGCACATTCTTTCTACAACAAGAATCTGCAAGCCTTTCAACTTAGGCATGCCAGAGGCCAAATAACATGAGAAAAAGTATCAACATTTTATGTGTTGTTTCGATGGAGACAACATTTCATTTTCTTGGCTTTGAAAACACCTGCATTCAATATTAGCACATGGAATTATTCTTTTCATTTCAAGGGCTTTTAATTTCTTCAATGCGTAAGCATTTGACTGTTGTTATCTACTTTTAATTGGCATCGCAGGGACTTCAATTTATGCCTTACCATGTATTTTCATCCTGATAAATTTAAGACACTGTACTTAAATTATTTCAACCACGGAGAGAACAGAATTGGTAAATGCTCAGATGATGGATGCAATGGCTATATTTTAGATACTAAATTGTGTGATCGACAATTACGCTAATTGAAAAAATATGAAGGAAACATCTAGGATATAACATTCGTCATAGATACATCCAATCCAACAGCAAACATTAATAGAATGACACTTCACGATAGTACAGGCACATTTTTGATGATGTGATATTCTGAAGCCAAACATACAATTTATCTCCTTGAAACTGCTAAGCGCTGACAAAGAATATTTACTGACTGGAGCTTCTAAGTGAAAACAAAAGTTTAGCGAGAATTTCATAATTGATTCCTACTATGCATCTCATCGACTACACTGCAAAAACAGGATACATAAGACATACAATTATGAAAGTATGCACGTGTCTTTCTCCACTAGTTATGGCATTTAAAGACTAGTACACAAGTCATAGGACATTACTAGCTTGATATATTTTGTTGATTTGCATGAATAGCATCCAGACAGGCGAAAACGTAATGATATGACCTATAATTAAATGACCCAAACAAGGAAATTTCTTCCACAAAAAGAAGCTCTGAGATCATGGAAAATATTTTGGACATTAATAAACCAAACGGCACATGCCGGGAAATGTGTTGTTATAAATTAATTGTTAAAAACTACCTTTCGAGATTGTCTTCTTCGTCAACGCTAATAGCTGGTACTTTTGGAATCAGTATTTTTTTCCCATTGCTATCATCTTGATCTTTTCTTTCTAATTTTCCTTTTCTGCAACAGAAGAATATCCAAATATAAGAATTAGTTTACTTTGAAATCTATTCTTTAAGATAACTTTAATAAGATTCCTTTAAATGATTTAAAATATTGAGGCACCTAACTATGAACAAGTTTCACAAATTGTAGCAGCCATGGGCACGTACAAAAATCATAATCCCATCGTTCAACTCGGTATTTTTTAAGACAGAAAAGGCCCAAGATACCTCACGAAAGTAATAACCATTTGCCCTTCACTTCAAATTCAACCAAGAAGTCCATGATAATGGGGAAGGATTAAATACCAGAGCATACATTTCGCTCAATATTGATATATTTTATGCAACTGAAAATAGATTTTTAAGTAGGTTATTCCCACTTTAATGAAGAATACTTTAAAGTGTCTTTAAATCCCAGAGATAGGAGCTTTAACATTTAAAAGGATCAACTCTCTTAAAGCATTGGTGCTGCTCGCTACATTGAGTTCTCTCAAGCCATATTAGTCTCTCGAACTTGAGCATCTGACACAAGAGAGAACGTAATCAAGTACTTCGGCATAAATTAATGCGTCTATTTAGTTACGAACAGCAGAAGACAACGAACGAGTATTCGCGAAGCATCACGGGTAGAAAATGGCGGGAAAAATATTGATCCGGTGGTCCCGGCTGGTCCTCTCATCTCGCAAACCCCGACCACACCCCCCTCTGTGCTTCATTTCACTCCCTCTCCTTCCTCCCACGCCAGGGCACCCACCCCCTACTCCTGTCTTTTTCCTAACCCTTGAACATTTCAAAGACATAACCGATCGCCAGAAATTCTGGGCACTTTGACAATCGCTCACATTCTCCTCTGCTTACCCTGAAAAAGGTTCCGCGAGATTCAACAGATATGCCACAAAATCCACATCACTACGATATTCCAGTTTCTTCTTGAGAATAATCCATCTCTTGGCGTTGCTCGCGCCGATATAAATATTCTTCACGATCCTTTTCTCTTCTGCCTCACGCTTGGCCAATTTTGCTTTCCATCCGGTTCTCCTGAAGCCTCCGTTTTCCCTCGCACTTTTTCTCGGCATCACTACATCCTTATGATTCCAATTTGGCACAAAAACATTGGGACCCGTCCCCTATAATATACTATCTTCTTTATACCCCCTACTTATTGACCCACAACATGGCCGCTGTGCGGTTCCAGCAGCAGACGGTCTATTTACGAAGTGGACGAGCGGGAAGAACTTTCCTCGGTTACCTTCGGTGCCCTTCGGGTCGCCTCGTTTTTTTTGGAATGACGTCAAGTTCCAGTTTAAAGGCCCGTCTCCTTTAACGAATGTGATGAATATAAAAGAAAATCACTTCAGGAAAAGTAAAGAGGGCCATAAAGAGGAAAAAACAGCAAATCTGCAAAAATTATATTCCTCAGATAATTAATTTTTCTGCTTATGAAATACCCCGTGCATAGAAATTCATGAATGAATGTTATTTCAAATCGAGAAATGATTTATATAGACAAATAATTTCCGAGGCGTATTTTCCTAATATGAATATTTCCTTTAAAGACTTCGGCCCACGTTGTACTGTTTAAATCGCATTGAAAGACGGAATATCAAAGTGAAAGTATCATAAGTATTTATTTTTGCTGCGGCATCCATTCACAAGAAATTAGTTTTTATAATTGTGATAACAATTTTGATCGAAGTAAATAAGTAACATGACTGGTGACGATAGTTTTTTCATTTTTTTTGTTTTATTGACAATAAGTGTCGAGCAGAAAAACTTTGAAAAGTGATATTTTATTAAAATAAGATTGTCTTGTAAAAGTCTACGGAAATTACAATACAACGATAAATTAAAACAAGTTGACAGTAAATATTGTTTTCCCGTGTGGAATAAGGGGAAACAGTCAAATACAGAGCGTTGGAATGGGTTATGAATATTATTATAAAACACAAGATTTCAATGACTAATAAAGTAGCACGGTAGAAGTCGATAAAATTTCATAATACACCCTCCTGCTGGAAACTTTTTATTGACATTTAATAAGCTTTTTGCTATAATTTTATATTGCTATAGACTCAGTGTTTATTAAACTTTAAGCAGAAATCTTTCCCTGAAATACTGGGGATATTTCATTTTTATTGGGGATCACGCTTGGCTGTCAAACTCTCTATGAATACTGTCCTAGGGAACAAATTAAAAAGAAAACAAATTACATTGAAAGTAGTTACCTGTCGCAATGATACAGCTTTATCAATTTTTTATGATATATCTCCTAATTTAGGAAGTCAGATTTAAGAATAGCAACGAAAAGTTCCACGGGAAATTAAGTTCCGAGGGATTTACCCTTCGGAGCCAATTTACAGGACGGTTATTTTATTTGAAATAAATTTCAAGATATCATTATCAAAAGTTCTCCCCGAAATATGTGCGGTAAGACAGGAGTGAGTAATCGCTAAGATTAAAATTTCAAACATCCTCTCTCCTGGCTGTATTTAGCTCGTACTAATAGGGCAACAATGGTTGATGTCAAGCAGTAATTGGCTGTTGAGCAGTGCAGGGCGGAGAGGAGAAAACGGCAGTACGCGAGCATTCGAGGCCGGGGAGGAAAAAGTTAATTGAAACAGGTCCTTGATAATGAAAAAGCTGGAAGACCGCACTCCTAGTACTACTTGTCGCACACGTAGTTACGACGGCCAAACAAAGGGGGCTAGCTTTTCAAATTTGTTTGTGAGAGGCCGATGCCATGGATAAAAGATAAAATCCATTAATAAAAGTGAAAGCGCGAAAAATATTTAAAGAGTAGTCCTACAATTACATGGAAGATTAGAAAAACGTCGAATGTTTCCAGGAAAAATGGCACAATTAGTATTTATGAGGAAAATAAAATTGATAGGTAGCATTTCGGTGATTATCCCGCAGAATTTACCGGGCCCGCGGTAAAATTGCTCTTCTTCAACATGGAGGTTTTTGATCTTATTTCTAGTGGTTTAACATTCTCCGAGAAGGTTCCCAATGTGTTGCGCAGGCATTCGTACTATTTTTCAAACGGGGAGTGGTGCTCATGGGATTTTCCCAAAATTGCGGATGGAATATCAGAAAAATCCAAAAGTTTTGAGAATCAAACTTGACACAGTAAGTTGCTTAAAAGCAAAAATTACTCAAGCTTGCAGACTAACTGGATTGAGGAGATGAAAATTTATCACGGCAAGACGTAATGGTGGAGTATTGTAATCCTTCCTGAGTAAAATACTCTGGGAGGATTCAACCTGGAAGTCAGTCTATCACTTCAGCAAAAAAGTAAAGAATGAGATTCACTAATTTAGGGAATGAGTGCAATAAAATGGACCGAAGACTGGGAGATTGTAGTCGCAGGATGTACAGTGTACATCCTGCGACTAGTGGTAAATAAAATCTTCCAGAAAATAAAATAACCAAAAAAAAATATATGAAATTATGACCTTCTGAGCGAAAATTTCAAAACTTCATGGTCGATGAGGGTCGCCTTCCAGTTATTCGATTAAGCTAAATTTTCGCATATATTGTTTTTTTTTATCGATTAAAACAAGATAGGCGGGTAGGAGCTAAACTTTTAGAAAGTTGAAAAATAAGGGCCACCCAAATTTACACTGTGCAAGCGATCGGAAATGCAATCTACATCTACATAAATACCCTGCGAGCCACCAAAAAGTTGTGTGGCAGGGGGTGTAGCACCATGAGGGAAGGGTGAGGGTTGAGGGGGTTGGGGGTTAGGTGAGGAAAGGTGGGGGGAACCTGTAAGAAAAAAAATATATACATATATACATATTCACACACACACACACACACACACACACACACATATATATATATATATATATATATATATATATATATATATATATATATATATGCACACACACATATATATATATATATACATATACGTATACACGCGGGTCGCGGTGGTCTAGCGGGTAGAGCGTTGGACTACTGACCGGAGGATCCCGGGTTCGATTCCCGGGTTCGATTCCCGGGCAAGGCGCTTTGGACACCTGCAGCTCCACCCAAGCTAGTTGATTTTTCGGGTACCAGATCTTCCTGGGAAACCATAACCGGCACAGGGAAAGGAACTGCCCCCCCTACCCTGATGTGTGATTATTCACACGCCGTTGGGCTTGGTACACCTACTAAACCGACCTTCGGGTTGATTATTGTGTTTATGGTTTTTTTTTAATGTATACACATACATACACACATCCTCGCGCAGTCAGCACTCTTTTCACAAATCCCAATTTTTTATTAGCACGACCGCATATTTCTCGTATGTGTTTTCCCCAGGACAGATCGTGAGTAATTGTTACACCCAAGTATTTAAAGGAATCTACCCTCGCGATTTTGGTTTGTTTCACTTTGTAATTATAAGGGAGGGAATTATTCTTTTCCCAAAAATGTATTACTACGCATTTTTTTAAATTTAATTCCAATTGCCATGTATCGCACCAATTTTGAATTGCATCGAGGTCTTTGGCTAACACGACTCTGTCTTCGTGACTTCGGATGTCCCCATAAATTACTGCATCATCGGCGAAAAGACGGAGCTTGCTATTAACTACGGTACTGAGGTCATTTATGTAAACAAGGAATAGAAGGGGGCCTATGACACTTCCTTGTGGTACACCCGACGTGAACTTGACAGTATCGGATGATACACCGTCCAGGACGACTGGACGCGATCACTTAAAGATTGTTTAATCCAGTTAATAATACTTTCGTGTATTCCATAGGATTCCAATTTCGCCAGCAAGCAATAACGGGCTTGATGCCCAGAATTAGAGTCGAAATGAAACTGAAGCGCTTTCTGAAAACGGACTGTCAAGATTCAGGCGAGAAATCGAGCACACGGCCTTAACAGCGGTTCAAGTACATCTCTGGGGTGGACAACAACATTTAGGTCAATGTATGTAAATATTGCGGACGCAATATACCTGTACCGTTCTAAATAAAATAGTCCCATGGGAATGGAAAACCATTCTCGGCGAATAACACTAAAGAAAAACAAATGGAAAATATGGAAATAGGAAACCGAACCAAAAAAGGAAAAGAGGAATTTTGCCCGCAGCATAAAAAGGTTTTGACAAACGGATCAGCAATCACCATAACTCGGAGATGATGAAGTGATAGCTTAAAACCAAGAAAGTGAAAAATACAACAGATAGTACACAGACAAACTGTGTGTCCCCAGTAAAGACAGCACGATATGAAATACGAGTATGTCCTCAGAACGAGAAGCTCGAAAACAAGCAGTAGGCAAAAGAAAGGTTACAAGGCGGAAGAAGCTTTGGATCATGGCTGAAGTAACGGAAATGATTCAAGAGAGGAAAATGCAATGACCCGATAACCTAAGGCAGACAATAGTGCTATATGGATAATAAGTGTTATTTCCCGGAATAAAAGGAAATTCAGGGAAGTATTTAATGAAAGTTTTTCACATGAAAATGTGCGAAAACAATCGGATTCATGGAAAAACCGAAGCACCTAATAACAGTTACACTCTTATTTGACTCCGGGGTATATTTAATTCTAATATAACAGATGTATGCATTTGATCAGAAAATTTCATCTTGACGGAAACATAGATATTGAGGCTGGAAAAGAATGGCAAGAGAATCAAAAGGCATGAGTGAACTCAAACCTAGGTAAAAAAGGAATGATGTCAGAAGAAAAGCCAGCAAGTCAGACAAAACTTAATTAAAATATATATCTGGAGAAGGTTCTCCTGCGGCAGTAAGTCAAGGAGAACGACTTCAACTAAAAGAGAAGGCTGCAATGTTGCTTTCAATATGATCATGCAGTAGAATGACTATTATCAGATCGAAGGATCGAATTATTAAGGTAGAAGTTCTACGCGATCGAGATATCTAACGGAAGCCCTGAAGGGAAGAAATGATAGCTTTCTAGAAATTCCTCTCGGGTCTTCCAGCGGGTGTGTGAGAGTCTGCATTCTGGTTTTGGTGCTCGACTTGTACATCGTCTTCAGTGCTAGAGCTTCTTTCCATCACTCTACAGAAGACCCAAGAGGAATGTCTACACAAAATACGCCTGGAACGCACCCCATCTTACTTGGCTTTATTGGGCACATTGTTTTGAGGGGACAACTGTTGATAGGCAACTTGGATGAACAGAAGCACGGATGAAATAGGTAGCAGAGGCGAGGGCAAAAAATGTAGGGACACATGAAGAGTCTAGTCGATAGGAGAGTGGAGTGCTGAATCAAGGCAATTCTGTGATTGATGACCAGAGATGACGAGTAAGCACTTGGACAGCAAGGGGCGGATCACAATTATATTATCCCATTGCTAATTAAATGTTTGGTGAACAGAGCAGTGGAAATATTGCCACATAAAAAAAACAAGTTATTTGACCAAACATCTAGCGGGTAAGTTGCAGGGGGTCAGCTCAATAGGATTCTTGATTTGATAAATGAAGAATCCAGGTCGGTTCAAAAATCAGGTCGACAGTTATAACAAAAACTTGTTGCCGATATATTTTCATAAAAAAATTAATGCAAACTTTTAAATTTTTATAACAAACCTAATTGCGCGGTTGGGTTCAACAAATTTTCCTCTATTCGAGGAAAATTTTCTTCTCTCGTATTGGGACGAATGCACCCAATATTAAAAAAAACTTTTCCCCTTCTCCTAGCATTGTTCGAAATGCTACCTTGATGTCGTCGCCCTTCTTTGGCAAGGAGCATAAAAAATAAACGTGACTGAAAATCATGCAAAAGTTAATAGGATTACATGCACCCCAGGATAAATAATTCGTTAGCGATTGCTATGCTGATTGATATGCAGACACACACGGATACATCTTTCTTAAGCTCAATTAAACATGATTACTTGAGGGGATTAGCGATCGCGTTTAAATAATCAAAGATGATAAGACAGTGGAGGGATGATAAATATCCGACGTCGGTATTTTCTTGCTTTTGTCAAAGAGCGCCAAGAATTCTCACAACTGACAATGAGTTCCATCGGGAAAATAGCGTGGTACATGCACGAGTAGGTATTATGGGAGGCGACTGACACAAATGCATGTATATGACAACTTTGGATAGAGAGGCAATTTGGCAGGGGTGCAGAGAAACCCGGCATCGGCATCAGCCTGCTCTTAAACGATAGGCGCCAAGGGGTCAAAAATTTAACGTCCCATCTGACGGACGGCACAATCCACTTAAAGTGCTCTCCATACAGTACCCCCAGTATGGATGGGGATATCACCGAAAAATCCTGCCACCTCCTGAATTCGCTCAGAGTGGGAAGTCAGTGCATTAGCCACCGCTTCCATACAGCTATCAAGAAAAATAAAAACTGTCTGGAATTTTTTGTTGAACGTTGAGATCAATTGTAACATTTTGTTTTTATGCCTAAAATAACATAGCACACCTCATTTCTCTCAATTGTACGATGTTACTTATAATTGAATAATAGCTATAATTACAGCGTCTAAATTTTGTGTCGAATGAAAGGAACATGGATTATTGCTGAATCGAGCTTCTCAAGTTGGGAAGTAAAAATGTTCGATTTCACCTTTCTTTCACCAGTGCAGGATGTGCATGGACTTCTCAAAGTAGTGTTCGTCTTTTAATATTTGGGGAATTTTTATCACGATCCTCTCTCTCTCTCTCTCTCTCTCTCTCTCTCTCTCTCTATATATATATATATATATATATATATATATATATATATATATATATATACATATATATATATATATATATATATATATATATATATATATATATATAAGGAAAATGGTAAAGGAACACATATAAAGGACGAACACAAGAGAGGTGGGGATGGCGGATTTGAGCAGATCACGAATGTAAAAATATTTTCCTCGACCGGGGCTTGAACACCGGCCATCACATCCGACAACATCCGCCCACTTGCCGGGCGGATGCTCTAAACCACCTGAGCTATCGAGGAACGATTTTTACACTGAAATCTGCGATCTTATAAAGCGCCAAAGTGCTCCGAATCATAACCCAGAAGATGGCGTTAGGGAGCTGTTACACCCACCAAAGGAGAAATTGACAAACACAAGAGGAGAATGGACTTTGGTTTAGAGCATCCGCCCGGCAAGTGGAGAGATCCGGTGTTCAAGTTCCGGTCGAGGAAAATATTTTTACATTCGTGATCTGCTCACATCCGCCATCCACACCTCTTTTGTGTTCGTCCTTTATATGTGTTCCTTTACCATTTTCCTTATCTCTATTTCAATGTGAATGAATATTTATTCGCCATATGGCGGTATTTCGTGTTTGAATGTATGTATATATATATATATATATATATATATATATATATATATATATATATATATATATATATATATATGTGTGTGTGTGTGTGTGTGTGTGTGTGTGTGTGTATATATATATATATATATATATATACCGGGTTCGATTTCCGGGCAAGGCACATTGGGAACCTGCAGCTCCACTCAAGCTAGTTGATTTTTCGGGTACCAGATCTTCCTGGGAAACCATAACCGGCACAGGGAAAGGAACTGGCCCCCCTACCCTGATGTGTGAATATTCACAGGCCGTCGGGCTTGGTACATGGGTGAGCTCTACCATCACCTACTAAACCGACCTTCGGGTTGATTACTGTGTTTATGGTTTATATATATATATATATATATATATATATATATATACATATACATATATATATATATATATTTGCGTGCACAAATATATATATATATATATTTGTGCACGTTCGTGGCTTTTCCTGGAAAGTGAATACTATATATATATATATATATATATATATATATATATATATATATATATATATATATATATAGATGATTTCTTCGAAGTAACACGGAAGTGTTGAATAAAAAACTTAGACAGTAACACACAGCACGAGAACACATAAAAAGAACACTCACAATAATATCTTGATAATTTCGACGGACTCGAGCTCCGTCTTCTTCGGAAGTTAAGATATGCCGAAGAAGACGGAGCTCGAGTCCGTCGAAATTATCAAGATATTATTGTGAGTGTTCTTTTTATGTGTTCTCGTGCTGTGTGTTACTGTCTAAGTTATATATATATATATATATATATATATATATATATATATATATATATATATATATGATTTCTTCGAAGTAACACGGAAGTGTTGAATAAAAAACTTAGACAGTAACACACAGCACGAGAACACATAAAAAGAACACTCACAATAATATCTTGATAATTTCGACGGACTCGAGCTCCGTCTTCTTCGGAAGTTAAGATATGCCGAAGAAGACGGAGCTCGAGTCCGTCGAAATTATCAAGATATTATTGTGAGTGTTCTTTTTATGTGTTCTCGTGCTGTGTGTTACTGTCTAAGTTATATATATATATATATATATATATATATATATATATATATATATATATATATATATATATATATATATATATATGATTTCTTCGAAGTAACACGGAAGTGTTGAATAAAAAACTTAGACAGTAACACACAGCACGAGAACACATAAAAAGAACACTCACAATAATATCTTGATAATTTCGACGGACTTGAGCTCCGTCTTCTTCGGAAGATAAGATATGACTCAGTCATATCTTATCTTCCGAAGAAGACGGAGCTCGAGTCCGTCGAAATTATCAAGACATTATTGTGAGTGTTCTTTATATAACTTTTGGACGGCACAATAGAACACAGAATAAAACAGATAACACGTAAAAGGACACTCACACCGTAGATGATTTAAGCTTTCGGCCTACTCCGAGGCGTTCTTCTGGTCAGACTGAGATATATATATATATATACACTTTTTTGGAAAACCCACAAACGTGTAATGTAAATTCACTGATAGTCATAACAAACACAGAAACCAAAACACAAAAGAGGAAAAACTCACTGGTTCTCGAATTTTCGGTGGTCCAACCACCTTTCTCAAGAGGAATTAGGAACAGAACTGAGGCAGAGGAGGGCCCGAAAGCAGTGGCACCACTGCTTTCGGGCCCTCCTCTGCCTCAGTTCTGTTCCTAATTCCTCTTGAGAAAGGTGGTTGGACCACCGAAAATTCGAGAACCAGTGAGTTTTTCCTCTTTTGTGTTTTGGTTTCTGTGTTTGTTATGACTATCAGTGAATTTATATATATATATATATATATATATATATATATATATATATATATATATATATATATATATATTATTATTATTATTAGGTAATCTACCGGTTAAGGTAGGTTTTTGGATGGACACAACTATCAAATAAACATTTTGTGACTCCCCACCTAGCAAACTAATCTATATCAGGTCCCTCTTCATCTCGATGTACTTCTTTCCTCCCTTCATCCCGTCCAACATCCCTATCCTGTTCCTACCCTTACCTCGCTTGCCCAACATTCTCCCCTCTATTACCCTCTTCAACATTCCACTACCGCTCAATACGCCTTTCATCCATTTTTCCTGCCTCCATAGGATTTCTCTCAACAAACCCCTCTCCTCCCCCACCATTTCTAGCACTTCCTCATTTGTTTTCCTTTCAGTCCATTTCACCTTCTTCATTCTTCTCCACACCCACATTTCAAAAGCCTCCAATCTACGTCTATCTTCCTGCTTCAGCGACCACGTTTCCGCGCCGTACATAGCTACGCTCCATATCAGAGTTTTTACGAGTCTTGTCTTAACATCCCTACTCAACGTCCCCGTCATCAACTCCCTCCTCCTTGAGAAAGCCTCCTTGCCTACCGCAATTCTTCTCCTTACGTCCCTACCACTTAGACCGTATTGGTCCAAAACACTTCCGAGATATGTAAACTGCTCTACCTGCTCTATTCTTTCCCCGCCTATTTTAATATTTAGCTTAGCCTTTTTCTTTCTGGAAAATCGCATAACCTTTGTTTTATTTATATTGATTCTCATCCCATATTTATCGCACTGAATCTCCAATTCACTCAACAATGCTTGCAACCCCTTGGCTGACTGAGCAACTAATGCTTGGTCATCAGCAAACCTAACTGATTTTACGAATTCCCCTCCGACTTTCATTCCTACCTCCAGTTCTTCCCATGCCTCTTTAATCATTTCCTCCACATATACGTTGAACAGTACCGGTGACAATGGGCAACCCTGCCTTACACCTCTTCCTAACACTGCCCATCCGGACTCTCCGTTCCCCACTCGCACCTGAGCAGTCTGAGACATGTACAGGTTGCGGATCAGTCTCCTGTCCCTCCAATCCATTCCTATTTTCTGCAATACACGCATTAATTTTTCCCAATTCACTCTATCAAACGCTTTTTCGAAATCTACAAAACAGGCAAAAACGTCCTGATTGTATTCTATATTCCTCTCGACTAGTGATCTCATTACTGCAATGGCATCACGCGTACCTCTTCCTTTCCTGAACCCAAACTGATCATCCCCTAAGTAATCATTTGCCTTACTCTCTATCCTTTTGTTGATGATCCTGAGAATAACTTTAGCTGCGTGGGATATCAAACTTATTGTTCTGTAATCCTCACATGACGAAGCCTTTGCCTTTTTTGGAATAGGAACTAACACCGATCTCACAAAATCTTCCGGCCAGATTCCTTCCTCATAGATACTACGAATCAGTACATATATGGCCTTCTTCCCACATTTCCCTAACCATTTCAACATTTCTACAGGAATATTGTCCACCCCCACAGCCTTATTTGCTTTCATCTCCTTTAATGCCCTTTCTATTTCATCGTCGAGTATGCCTGGACCTAAGCTATCTTCTTCTACGTCATGTTCCTTTTCTATGTCTAACCTTGTCGGCCTAAGTTCTTTACCATACAGTGTTTCTATATATTCCTTCCATCTCTCTTGGATTTTTCCTGGTTCAACTATTATCTTACCCCATTTATCTTTAACTGTTAGCACAGATCTTGCCTTCTTACTTCCCGATAATAACTTAACCTTGCTGTATAGAGCACCAATTTCACCCTTCTTCTGTAAACTTTCCATATCCTTGCATTGCGTTTTCCACCATTCTTCTTTTGCTTTATTTGTGGCCCTTCTCAATTTATTGTTTAACTCTTTGTACTTCATTTTGCCTAACTCTGTGTTTACATTTTTCCATCTTCTTCTCTCATCCATCTTTGCAATCATCTCATCCGTTACCCATGGTTTCCTTATCCTTTTCCCGTTAACGGTTCCTATAGTGTCTTTAGCGGCTTCCAACATCCCTTTCTTGATACATTCCCATTTTTTTCGATTGTACTCAGTTCTTTACCGTCATCCATCATTTTCTCTACAGCCTGCTGATACTCCTTCCTCGTAAATCCATTTACTGCTTCTAAATTCCATTTCCTAACCCGCCGCCCTTGCCTTATCTTCTTGAAACGAACATTACATTTCATAACAACTAAATTGTGGTCAGAGTCCGCATCCGCTCCTGGGAAACTGTGCGAATTTATCACACTGTTCCTAAACCTGTGCCTAACCATAATATAATCTAACTGATACCTTTCTGAGTCACCTGGCATTTTCCATGTATACCTACGCCTTTTGTGGTGTCTAAACCATGTGTTAGTGATGACTAACCCCTGTCTCCTGCAGAATTCAATTGCTTTCTCCCCGCGTTCATTCCTCGTGCCTAACCCATAGTCCCCCACCTCACCACCATCTCTTCCTTCGCCTACCGTCGCATTCCAATCCCCCATCACTATCAAATGTTTCCCTGCAGCAACGCTCGCGATGATATCCTCTAACTCATCATACACCCTATCGACTTCTTCCTCCTTGTGGTTGCTCGGTGGCATGTATACCTGAATAATGACCAAGTTCGTCGGCTCTGCTTTAATCTCTACGAGTAAAATTCTATCTGTCGCTTGCTCTATGTTGACTACGCTTCTTCCTACCCCTTTATTTAAAATTACGGCGACCCCTCGTTGGCTCTCGTCCCCGCCGCTGTATATTACTCTATAATTGTCACTCCAGTAATCCCCGCTATTCTTCCATCTCACCTCGCAGAGGCCTAGAACATCTATGTTACCTCTTTCCATCTCTCGCTTAATATTTTCTAATTTGCCTCTCCTCAACATTGTCCTGACGTTCCAGGTTCCTATTCTTACTACTTTCGCCTTCTTCTGAGTCTTCTGTCCTGCTGAAGTTATTTCTTCCCTGCAAGGGTTTCGTGGGATGACGACCGCGGAAGCCTTGCCTCTCCCGCTGCCGGGCACGACACACGGCCTCTGGGGTCGAGTCCCGTAGTTGCCAGGACTCATATTATCTATTGTGCCCATCATAATATTCTTGGGAATTATAATTGAGGTGGTTTCCCGTTGCCTTATATATATATATATATATATATATATATATATATATATATATATATATATATATATAGTAACACACAGCACGAGAACACATAAAAAGAACACTCACGATAATATCTTGATAATTTCGACGGACTTGAGCTCCGTCTTCTTCGGAAGATAAGATATGACTCTATATATATATATAATTATAACTATATTATATATATAATTTACTAAATAGTCATAGCAAACACAGAAACTAAAACATATTAAAAGAGGGACTCGCTAGTTCTCGAATTTTCGGTGGTGCAACCACCTTTCTGAAGAGGAATTAGGAACAGAACTCAGGCAGAGGAGAGCCCGAAAGCAGTGGTAGGAAGGAGAAGGGGGAAAATGGGGGAAAAAAGAGGGGAAAAGAGGGGAAATGAAAGGAAAAGGGGGGAAAAAGGGGGGGGAAAGGCATTCGAGGTGAGGGGTTTGGAGGGGTAGTGTATGGCGCGGGAATTAAAAAAAAAATGTCCTATTTTCCAAACCAGAATCCCATCCCTCTCCCACCCGCTCTTTAACTCTCTCCCACCAATTCCCTACTCCTCGTGTACCTCCAGCAATGTTGTGTACCTTCTTAAGTGCCAACTTTGCCCTGCCTTCTATATTGGACAGTGTACCACACCCCTTAATATTAGAATCAATAATCATCGAACCTCATGCAACAATTCCTCCCTTATTGGTATGCTCCCAATCCCCAAACATGCCTCCGAACACAACATTGCCTTTGACCAATGTTTTAAAGTATCCGTCTTAGCATCCCTCCCACACTCAGACCCTCCACTGAAACTCAAAACATTAGAGCTAGCTTTCATCTGGCTCTTGGATTCCTGGAATCGCCCAGGTATTAATATTAGACATTAATTGCCCCCTTTGTGCATATAATTTCATCCCCCTCCGCCCCCAGCAACTTCCATATCATCCCCACCTTTTTTTAAAATTCCCGCGCCATACACTACCCCTCCAAACCCCTCACCTCGAATGCCTTTCCCCCCCTTTTTTTCCCCCCTTTTCCTTTCTTTTACCCTCTTTTCCCCTCTTTTTTCCCCCATTTTCCCCCTTCTCCTTCCTACCACTGCTTTCGGGCTCTCCTCTGCCTCAGTTCTGTTCCTAATTCCTCTTGAGAAAGGTGGTTGCACCACCGAAAATTCGAGAACTAGTGAGTCCCTCTTTTATATGTTTTCGTTTCTGTGTTTGCTATGACTATTGAGTGAATTTTACTGTGCACGTTCGTGGCTTTTCCAAGAAAGTGACTGTATATATATGTGTGTGTGTGTGTGTGCATATTAAATGTAAAATCTTCTAGAAGTCCCCAGAATATCATGGCTGAGGGATGCTCATTACATTCGTTTTTAAAACATAACTGCATCTGTTGACATAGATTTTACACTGAAAAACATAGATAAAATTACACGTAAATATAAGCAATACTTTTAAAAGGTCTTTACTAAAAATAAATGTCTTACATAAAACCACTTGAGTATGTTCGATAGTATTGGTTTTAAAACCTGACTGATAACGCAAGAGTAAAATAATAATAGTACTTGTTGGTAGTGAACAGTGGTATTTGCGAATATTACTCATTCTTGGTGTACTGCAAGATCTCTACGTGCTACTACAAATGTATACAAGATTGGAATGCAAACTTCGCAATCCTACTATCTCCGTAGACCGAACCCGAATTCATTCACCACACCAGTCCATTGACAACTTCATATTATGGTA
>CM073768.1:4310604-4417196 GCA_037158775.1 Hetaerina titia | reverse complement strand
AATTGTTGCATGAGGTTCGATGATTATTGATTCTAATATTAAGGGGTGTGGTACACTGTCCAATATAGAAGGCAGGGCAAAGTTGGCACTTAAGAAGGTACACAACATTGCTGGAGGTACACGAGGAGTAGGGAATTGGTGGGAGAGAGTTAAAGAGCGGGTGGGAGAGGGCTTGGGATTCTGGTTCTGGAAAATAGGACATTCCTTCTATTCTTTTAAATTCCCGCGCCATACACTACCCCTCCAAACCCCTCACCTCGAATGCCTTTCCCCCCCTTTTTTCCCCCCTTTTCCTTTCTTTTACCCTCTTTTCCCCTCTTTTTTCCCCCATTTTCCCCCTTCTCCTTCCTACCACTGCTTTCGGGCTCTCCTCTGCCTCAGTTCTGTTCCTAATTCCTCTTGAGAAAGGTGGTTGCACCACCGAAAATTCGAGAACTAGTGAGTCCCTCTTTTATATGTTTTCGTTTCTGTGTTTGCTATGACTATTGAGTGAATTTTACTGTGCACGTTCGTGGCTTTTCCAAGAAAGTGACTGTATATATATGTGTGTGTGTGTGTGTGCATATTAAATGTAAAATCTTCTAGAAGTCCCCAGAATATCATGGCTGAGGGATGCTCATTACATTCGTTTTTAAAACATAACTGCATCTGTTGACATAGATTTTACACTGAAAAACATAGATAAAATTACACGTAAATATAAGCAATACTTTTAAAAGGTCTTTACTAAAAATAAATGTCTTACATAAAACCACTTGAGTATGTTCGATAGTATTGGTTTTAAAACCTGACTGATAACGCAAGAGTAAAATAATAATAGTACTTGTTGGTAGTGAACAGTGGTATTTGCGAATATTACTCATTCTTGGTGTACTGCAAGATCTCTACGTGCTACTACAAATGTATACAAGATTGGAATGCAAACTTCGCAATCCTACTATCTCCGTAGACCGAACCCGAATTCATTCACCACACCAGTCCATTGACAACTTCATATTATGGTATATTATTATCCGATTACCTTACAATTCATGCACGCATACCAGTTCATAGCAAGATGTATAAACACAGTTTTTTTTCTTTGGCATAACGGGGTGATACTGGCAGCATTCTGTAGCGGGTATTGAATGAAATTAAGATGGGAAATAAATACTCGAGGAATATCGATGCATAAAGTATAACAAAGAATAATAGAAGAATTTCGATAAACGGAGGTATGCGCGAGTAAATGGAGAGTTAGGCAGACATTTGAATTCATCGTAGAATTGGAGCAATGAACTGTTATGGTATAGTTCAACCAGTGTGATGCCTCGTGGGATGGAAATTTTCAGGCTGGTGCCGTGGAAAATATCGTATAATAATAAACCGTTGACATTTTTAGCACAATATATATAGGGGGCTCAATGAAATTTCTTCAGACTTCAGATTTGGAGTCCCTGGTTTTTGGAGAGATTTAATAACAGAGCAAAGCATGAGCATTTATGAAATGCTGGGCCAGTCGGTACTGAAAACCTTTTCGGGCGATGTTCCTCATCTCCCAACGCAAGAATCCCGCTCGAGAAACTTATGTCCCGAGGATCGGGAACTCGGTTCTGATAAGTTTTCTTTATTCATAAACAATCAGCGGTAAATTTGTTATCTCCACGGGACTTAACCTAATGTGTCGCAGATTTGAAAACATTGGCTTCGTGATTGAAAACTAAGGATATATCTTCCTACGGATGAACATGTCCATTCCTAACCACCACAACAAGGCTCTTTTGGTTCTCATTGGCACAGATTCATGAAAGGCGTCACTTGAATTGGATGGTAAAGTGCATCGATCCCTCTAGCAGCCTCGCAGCTGTTCACGTCACGAGGATACGGGCCATTTGCCGTGACGTGAAATCTCTCAATGAAAAGGAAACCGAAGCTACGATCAAACATTACGCATTCAGTGTTCTAGGCAGGGATACCGTCGTTCAAAGCCACTCTGTAAAGTAGACACATCAAGAGTCGATGGCTTATTCAACGATATACTTTTTCAATTAGTATTAAGCTCAGTTTATAAATACAAATGTAAATTTTGTGATTAATATGGTAGAGAGAGACTTGCATTATGATTCTTGCCATTGTAAACACATTCAGACGACGCTGTAAATATTTTTAACGACTGAAAATTAACTGACCCAACATTGTCAATGAAAAACTAAATAGCAAGTGGGTTCATACAACGATGGCAATAACTCAGTTCAATATATTCAATTGTTTTAGGCTCAACTTTGTGGAAGTTCATGTTCTTTAAATGAAGAACACAATGTATATTTCCACTGTTCTTTATTCTTGTAGAATTAGTTTCAACGTTAAGGCGTCATCATCAGGTACCTGATGATGACGCTCAAACGTTGAAACTAGTTCTACAAGAACAAAAAACAGTGGAAATATACATTTTGTTCTTCATTTAATTAACTCAGTTTTATATTGGGCATGAAATAATATTTGGAAATGGCACAATAAAAGTGAAAACACAATAAAAGAATTTCCATTCTGAATCTACACCAGAATCAGCATTACGTTTCATTTCTATTCCAAACTCTTTGGCGAGGAGGGGGAAATCGAAGAATGAAACCCAATCGTAGGTGAGCATGTCATTCGATGTAATGGCAGACATGTATTGTTAGTCACTGACTTCAAAAATGGGGGAATATCTATTATCCACGAACAATGTCTTTGGCCCATTTAAAATCACCGCGGTAACTGGATTCCCGCCATATATCATATATTGAAAACAAAATGTGAATCTCAACTTTCATCACGATCTACTATATTACTTCTGATGAAAACTCATTACTCGGCGAAGAACTCAGAATCTAAAAAATATCTTGATAAAGCTTCGAGCTAAAATTAGAAATAGAACTTGTCAATTGGATTACCTGCGAGAATCGTTAATTCAAGGTCTAACATGCAAGAGTACAGACTAAATTCATTTTTCACTCACCTTTAAGTCTCACCATCATTTAATGAAATACGATTTTCGAATTGAATATCTTTGAAACTTTCTTCAGTAAAAGGTACTATTCTAGACCACATTGCACATCACAATTCTAACTTAATATGCTTTAAAATCATTACGCTAACGTCATTTGTTTACTGCCAATCAATTTAAAATTGGATTCATGGCATTTTCCCTGCCTTTTGACTGAAAATAACGGAATATATAAACAAATGAAGATCTCTTGAAATCCTGCCATACTTCAAATTTCGACTTATATGCTTGGAATAGTTTTTCAAATCTGGCCTGAAGAAATTCACCTGTTGATGCCTCCTCTGGAAAATTTTATGACTGCGCCTTCGATAAATACCTTAGGTACACAGATTTTGGTGGTACGCTTAAGTCATTAGGGGAGGCGATAGCCAGCCGATATTTTACATAAAATAACCGGTGAGCTACTTGGAAGCACCGGGAGTTTTGTGTGGTAGAAAAAGGGAGAAGGGTAATCTGGTGTTTCCATCAATCCATTCGGAATGAAGGGCTCCATAGACTAATGCCCAATACACCATAACTGTTTCGAAGTGCTCTCCTAACTGCGCCTAAGTTGGACTTTGAGGACCAACGAAAAACCAGTCACAACCGAATGTTGAAGCCAGGCCCCGGCGTGAGAAGGCAAAAATAAATAAAATGCCTAAACAAAATGTTAGAAGTATAACTTTGAAAAGAGGATCACTTTTCTGGGATGATGATAACTCACAACTGAGATCATTACTGAAAACAACATACGTTCATACATAGGTTCGTACATGCTTTGCATTGCGCTTTACACAATGTTCAACTCTTAAGTAACGACAGGGTTTTTCTACACTTGACAAATTCCAAGAAACTGCGTGAGATCCCACAGCAGTAACTTTTAACGGAGTGATCCGCTAATATGCATCTCAATGACTCTGAACCTCGACGACTGAGAGTCATTTTCCTCCGTCAACTCAGCCGCGTAACAAAACAATACTGGGCTACATCAATGACCAACTAAAGATGATGTTCGAACCCGTGGTATTTCTGGTACGTATGTATGTACTCTGCATGTTCGGAATGATGGATATCCGCTCAGCAGTGCGAAAAGAAATAGTCATTCTACATATGCACATACGCAGCGAGACTCATGGGGCAAGTACGTGCCATCTGTATGCGAGGCATCCTATTCGACCTGAACGCCAGAGCATCCTGCTCCAGAGTGAGCGAGGGTAGGGGACAGAGAAACTGGAGCAAATGATGACCATGGAACGACTCTCTAACATCCTCACAATACGATGACGTATTCAATCAAGTTTCCACGCGTCACTCAGGATCATTTGGGAGACATCACTAGACGGTTTCGGTCGGCGGGATGGATTTCGCGGTCAGGGTCGGGGAAGGAAAGGCGATGGGAAGTCTCGAGGGGCTCGCGTGTGAACGGCACACGAAGAGGATGCTCGTACCATCAATCATCTTCCAAGTTTTGAGTGACAAACATTTTATTGGTCACTTCCGACTTCATATCTGCCCCTCGTCTGGTGTACTGGATGCCTCAAACACGCAAGTACTCGGATATAATTCTACTTAAAGCGACAGCGAAAAATGATTGGGGAAAGACAATTCGTTGAAATTTCCCAAGATTAAGGATATTACTGTCATATTCCACATTGAAGGCAAGAACTCCCGAATTCGAGTGCATTTACTAGAATCTCACATTCCACTCGGTAAGGAACCATTTGTCAAACGTTACGAAATTGTGTGATTAAGTTTATTCGTTGCACCATGCATCCGTACTCAATAATTTATTTAAATGCTTCTAAGTGTATATCCCGTACATGTGTTAAGCCGCCGGCGTGGCAGATCGGTGGGACTGAAACGAGACCTTTAATAAAAAGGCAAAATGATCAGCAAATTTTTTTGTAATTAGATCACGTACATGCCGACCCTACCGGCCAGACGCCCACATGGTATGAAGGTTAACGTCCCCCTAATGAAATCGAATGGGCGAAGAACAGTCAATTCACAGAACGAAGACATTTTACATATTCGTTTACGCTGACGTTCATTCTAGAGCGATTTCTTAAGAACCGCCATTTTCCAGTTAAAGGTGTGTGCTCTCAGTCGAAGAACACATTTCTTATATTATACTCAGCAACCGATAGGGCTTGCACTAGTTAATAACCGATTCTCAAGCTTTTACGGCGAGCGCCTCAACGAGCATACACAAGGGCATTCCAGCACACATTGCCAGAGAGTTTCAATCAGACTTTTTGTGGATGCATTGGGTGAGGATACATGTGGATCTGTAACCCAGAGGCGACAGATTTTAAGGTAGTAGATACCTACCTTGTGCAACCACCGAATTATGCAATAAAAGCGCGAAACGGAGCTGAATATAAAAAGATCAACGATGATAATGCAGAACGAGAGATTGTTGAACTCAAGTTATTTACAATATCAATGAACATTTCACCTCAGTAAACGACAAAGGCATTTTTACTGAACTCCTGTTGTAGGGCGGCTCACCTGAAGACAGAGGCCCTATGGCAGTGATGTACTTATGTTTCCTATCAAGGGCCTAAACAAGTCATTTTCATGGTTTGTACGGGTTACATTAAGTAAATTGCATCACAATACAACTTCTAAGAGTAAAAATCATTCGCCTTGACCCGGTGAGTCATCATCCCCGTCAAGGCGAATTATTTTTACTCTGAAATTGTTGTATTGAAATGCCTATTAGCGGACGACTCCGTTAAGAATTACTGTTGCGACGTCTCCCAAAATTTCTTGTAAATTGCACAAGTTCAGTATTTATAACTTCCATTTCCATCATTTTATCGCAACATTTCTCAGAAAATAATGAAATTTCCAAGTTCCTTAATAAAAAAGCTACATTAGCAGCCAAGGGACGCGTGTAGTGTACCACATAACCTAGAATATTGGCTTTCTCGGTCTCGCGCACGAGATTATTCTCAGTAGAAAATGGGAACATCAAAGCATTTTTAAAACAGGTATTCCCCACGTTCTTACTAATTATACACATTTGCTGCGCATGCTGCTTGCTACTCAAACGAGGGAAACTTGGGAAAGGAAAAAATTATGTTTTTCTCACGAGATAAAAACTGTAACATCAGATTTCCACAGAAGGTGAAAAAATATGTTTGCAAACCAAGTGTGACATGTTTACATTTTGTGGAAATATAGCCAGAAAATATGATCAAGGAAAGCATGTCCGGGAACATGAACAATGAAGTTGTGGAAAACACAAAGAACGCATGACAGGCAGATTAATAAAGCGGCTTCCCGAAGCTCAATCACTCCTCATTAGGCCGAACATTTCATTCTTTCTATTGCTGAATAAAAGGAACTTTCAATGATTAGGGTTTCCCAAACGAAGGGAGATAAAGTGACTAGAAAAAAAATATTTCCCTTTTACTGTCCGTAAAACGTTTTGATAAAAGTAACCTATAACCATATTTCAACAATTCCCAGGTTATATATACCGAATATTATCACAAATCTAAAAAAAAAATAATTACTGGAGTTATCAAGAGATTCTATCCATTTCGGTTAATGTAAAATTAATTTCGAATGAATGTTGGCCATGACGAACAGGAGTAAATGGATCATTGTAGTCGAAAATCATAATTAAACAGCGATAATACACAAAAAGCAATTATGTAATGACAAACATTTGTGTAGCCATCCCAACATTGTAATGTAGGTACATAGAGGAAAAAGCTTATCATATAATTTGCACTAGAAATAGCACAAAAGTGATGAATATACAAACTAGCACTCTCACAACACGAGTTGTCCTCTGGGATTTGTTCACAAGTTAGCCAGGTCATGCCAAAATGTAGCCATTTTCAAACAAATTACCACCCTTCTCCACTCGTAAAACATGACGCACTAAGGCAATACTTCCATTACTATCACATTTTAATGCTCCCCATCAATTTCGTTGCACACATTTCGGCATAGATTCTCTCACTATAAAACACCTATAACCAGTCTTACTCTTGAGCACTTCAAGATTTACTAACATTTTTAACTAAAGAATTTAAAATTGTGTAACAATTTTTTAAACCAATATATTTTAAACTAGTCATCTAAAATATAAAAAAATTGAATTTTTCTTTCCGAGACGGTACTTTTGACTTGGAACATACAACATGACCACTTATTCCACACTTTGGATACATAAAATGTAATAGAAGAACCTGGTAAAACATCAGGAGAAAAGTCTAATTTATTTTTGCATTGGTATCATTAACTTCCCATTCAGGGATCTTATTACTCTTTTTGATTCTCCTTCACTTCAGGAACTGAAACTAATATAACTCACTCTATCTTGCCATTTAACCAATACGGGTATGCGAAAACCATGTAAACGATCACAGCATTATTCACCTTTTTCCATGAACTAAATGAAACCTTTAACAAACAGCATTTCTCCCAATTAAAAAATATCTCAAAATGGCACAAAATTTGCACACTAAAACAAATCAACATTTTTCTCAACAAAATTAAGAATTATAACCAAGAAAGACTCCATTGCAACAAACGACCATTAAATAATTTCAACTACATAAATGGACATCAAAGTTATTTTTACCAACTGGATGAACATCCAGTGCTTAACATGACTGCAACAAGGAATGATGGAATGTCAAGATGCATCAGTGCTCACCATGGTTCATAACTACAAAAATATGTTCAATGCAGCTATAAAACAGATTTTTCTTAAAAACAACAAGAAGGAAAAAATGAAATTATTGATAATCATGTCATCGGCAATATTGAACTTGGGCTTTGTGGCCAAAGATTTTCAAGTAGCTCATTTTGGAAGACCAGGTAGTGATGGTAATAAACACCATGTACTTGATGGAATTGACCAAACTCACCCACCAAAATGGCAAGCTGAAGTTTGGAGGAACCAGACCCAATTAATTTACATACCGTGGTATGGGGATTAAGTTTCCAAATGTAAGTAATTACATTAGGAGTTTGTACACCATCATCTAAAATCCAAATTTGGTTGTGTATATCTTCCACTACAATAGCAATACCAGTTGTTTAAGCCATCAATGACAGTATGTTATGCTATTAATACTGTTAAGTGAAATAATTGAAGACTCATCAGTTTCATTATCACCATATGCAATGATTGCAACACTTAAAACAGTGATTGGGCTATCAATTAAACCTTAAGCAAATTGTACATTAATCTACATATTTTTACACTGAAGAGAGCCATTAAGTCACCATTACATCAATTCAGCTCACACTGAAGTTTGAATTAATTAGTGTTCAACACCTATTCCAACGCAAACAAAAAATACCAGGACCGTAAACTTGTTTAGCTAGCTTTTAAACTTGTTTAACTTAACCAAGTTTACAGTCCCGGTATTTTTTGTTTACATTGATTCACAACCATAGCTATGTTCCTTGTATATTTAGATATATTCCAAAATCAGGAGTTCCACCAAAAAATGCCAAGATGAATTGTTGTACAAGATTACACAGTTCCAATTTCGGAGGAAATACACATGTCAAAGGGATTTTGAGTGTAACTTCAAAAAATCATATCATTGGAGGAGTTCAATACGTCAAAATATTACTTCAATTGAACAGTATGCTTGAACATGAACATCGCTACAACTTCAGTTTTTTAATTAATGTACACATTTCACTGGGCAAAAATGAAAAACATCCATTCCCACCCTTGGAATATTCAAGTGCCCATTCATTTTACTCAACCCCATCAGGGGAGGTCAGTAATTTAATTACGGCTATGACTGTAGTCCCTGAAGGTGATGGATGCACTCCCGATGCAACTGGATAATTACAAGCAACGTCCAATCAAAAATGGTAAATCAGTTACCAAACACACTTATTAGCACTGAAATGTCTTTGTGGAAGTTGACTAGTCCTCATCCTAAAGTTTCACGAGAACATCCTGGAAAGGGTTTCAACTTATGGTACTTACTACATACTAAGTGCACCATGGTGAACTACCTTATCTTTAAAATTCATTCAAATCGGTGCACATTGAAACCAATGCTTCTAAAATGATGAATCATTAAGAATGTTATTTATACGAATAATTAACTTTATTTCCCTTATTGTATTAGAAGTAGTATGTAGACCCATACCCAATGATATGAAGAATAAGGCAAACGAATACCACGAGAGGATATGCTGGATTTTGAACATCAAGTTACTGTCAAAGCAGTCAATGTCAGCGGTCACCAAGGAGGGAATGAAGAACACAAGTAGGGCTATTTCTTCATAAAATTTGAAAAGGTATTTGAGAGAGCAAATTGGGTACATTGAATCAACTCTGCTTTTAAGTGAACACAGGAAATTGTAAGGGCATGAAAAGGACTGGAGACAGAAAAAGTCGCTGGGGAACTTGTCCATCACCTACCGATGATCAAGATTTAGTTACATAGTAGCCCGAGTGAATGATGACCGCAAAAACATGAAGAAACAGACCACTAAATTTTGGGGGCATAATCTGAGAAGGTAGAAAAGTTCACAGAATTAATACTTATTTGAGCAGAAAAAAGGCACAGAAGTAATGGCATTAGAAGACATTGAGATTATAAAGAGAGAAGAGTTGAATACAAGGACAAATTTAGGAAAATTTATAGAAAATATTACTGAAAACCGTGACATTGAGTAGGTTTTGAGAGACTGAGTAACTAGGTCAATGATACAACTTAAATGAGAAGTGAAGATGGAATTGTTTGGGTAGAAAAGAATAAAAAAAGATAATGGACAGAGAGGAAAACAAAGAAGTGGAGACAAGGCATATTCACAGTGGAACAATGGAATGTTGAAGACTATCAACAGTGGAAAATGTTGAATAAATATGGTACAGGGAGGGGCATGGCGGGTCGAATAGAATTTGCAGGGGTTGTATACGATGTTCAAGAATATTTCATTGTATGCTTTTAAGGCATTGAGAGTAATTTCGCCTAGATTTGTGTTTAGTCCCAGGGCCCATCAAAAACCTACCTCGTCTGGTGTACCATTGTTAATAATCCACTACTTTTACATTGTATTAAGGATGTGATTACATAATAAACATACAAAATGTATATATAAATATTTATTGAAAATGAAAATAGAAATTTTTACATATAATAATAGCTGGATGTCCTTCTGTTAATTTTGTAACCTACAAGCTAATTTGTACTTCATATTTCATCATTTGTAAGCCAAGGATCAATTTTATAAGTGAAGTAAGCACCTAAAAGCTACCTCAAGGAGGAGGAATTTAAAAAATGTCAAAGGGCACAATAATTTAAAAAGAAAAATACAGCTAACTTTTGTATGACAGATTATGCTTCATAGATCCACCTTGGAAAGTACAATACCATACATTGGCAAACAACACAATGGTGGTTGAAAACTTTGGGACAATAGTTCTTACATAACAAACAGGAAGGGAACAGGTTTTAAGATCACTTAAATGCATTATAAAACATTATCATTTTTCCACAACTGGTGAAAAAAAGGAAAAACAGAGCCTAACATTCATTATCAATTGGTAAATTTCATTTGGAAGAATGCATACCTCTTCGATGAACGCTGTCACAAGTTTTATCTGAATGTCTTCTTAAGGTTGCCCTGTCAATGCACATACCATTGTACTTGTAGTGAACATCACATCCACTTAACAATTTGAATTGAGAACTGGCATAGAAATTGCAGCAAACACACTATCATTTTAACTATGTTGAACAAATGGGACCTTTTATATTTAAAAAAGTAAATTTCATGGCAATTATGCAGGAAAAGAAGTCGAATTAATTGATACAACACCAAAACATGGCATAGTAGAGTATAAGCGGGAAGGAGGGACTCACATTTGATGGATAATTTAAAACCAATTAATGTTAAGATAATGATTAGTGAGTTTCTCAGCCACTTGCCAGTATCTCTAACAATAAAAATGAAAGTTTTACAAAAAAAGGGACCTGGCATCAACACAATGGGACTTGAAAATATTGGAGGTTAATATTTACATGTGATCCTCATTGATGGTCTATACAATGCAAATGGAACTAAACATGGCAATTAATATTATGTTCAATCATATTTACACAAAATATTTTAAATGGCAGCCAAAGTTAGGAGATAATGAATCCGGTGAGAGCAGAATGAGGCTGGGATTCACCAAAAGATGTTCAAGTTGTCACCTTCTTCCCTGTGCCGGTCCAACCTATCTTCTTCAAATGTTGAAATCCTTTTGAGTGAGCATAAAATGATGAAATAAACAGCATTCACCCACATGCATTCACACATATTTAAATTACATTCACACCGCAAGAGCATAGGCAATAATCATCCATGTGCAATGACCACAGTCACACTTCATTCATACATACAACAGTCAAGAACAAAGAGAAGAGTTGAAAATAGATGTGACTGCTCACAGCTTTTGCGTGGTTCCCTGGAAACAAGAATGACAATTATATGATGTACAAAACACTCTGTTGAAACATAAAGAAAAGTGATGGAAGCAACAACCAACAGGAAGCCTTTGGGGCTAACAAATTAACTAGGAAGAATGGGAGGAGCCACATGTGAAAAGGGAGCAAGTGATCAAATATTTTACACCATATTAGAAAATGACTCTGATCATTACTTACGTTTCCTCCAAATTAAAGGAATATAACTAAGTTTACTATGAATGAATTTCCTGTCCTAACAACCGATGATGGGATAACTGGTATGGATTTGCCGATGATTTTACTTGCTGCAGCAAGATAACTTTAGATTACTCCCGCAGTCCTATACGATGAACACTTTTAAGACACAATCAGCTAACAGTCAAGTTTTCTCTGACTTATGATTCTCATTAACTGTTAAACAATAAATCAGTTTTTAGTCAGAGGTTATAATATGTAGTCCAATCGAGGAAATTACAGATGGCAAAATATCAATTACGAATTATACTGGAATGAGTGTGAACCTCTTTAAAATTCAAAACACTTCACTAATTGCAAATTCTCCCTGTGAAGAAAAAATCCACCACAAAATTAACTACTAGTATGACGAGGACGAAGAAAAACAAATTTCTGGAGACTCTCTGACTATCACGACCAACTTTTAAGTCACAACCTGTACCATTCAAACATTGTGGGGAAATAAAAGGGCGAGGATGATAAATTTTTCCAGGACACTAGAATTCCCCTGCTTTTCAGTTCAGCTAAACTTTGTTATCATTCTGATGATATAACTTCCACCAAACTCTACCAGTAAGATCCAAAATGGAAATAAATGAATGTTTTCAAATACTTTGGACACAAGATGCGTAGATTTCAAATAAATTTGATTTAGGCACCAACCCATCACTTAAAGAGCAGAGTAACACAATACTTTGCTAATGCTTCTTTCTGGAACAACAGAAACTGGCTATTATCTTCACTTCCTTTCACTATTCACCCTATGCATGGACAACTCCAAATTCCCCATAACATACCATCAAAAATAGAAGGTTTCTCACAATATTTTGTAAGCTCACTTCGTACCTAGCTCTTTACTCTCGACCAATACACACTAAAACTTTCCTCTGATATTTTATATCTTCCAAATCCAATTCTTCCTCTCTGCTGAACTTCATTACCTGGAACCAACCTCCTACAAGCAATACAAGCATTTTCTTTACTCTGGAACTACGACTTCTTTGAAGAACCCTCGTTTGAAGTAGAGTAGCCTATTTGTAATCACTACCCACTCTTCTGGATGAGAGGCAAATATATTTTCTATATAGATGCAATTCTGGATCTTTCTTCATTCTCAATAACATACATCTTTCTTCTAGCTGGAACACTGGAACCATCTACCTTCTGGCTGGAACACTGCAACCCTCAAATCTTCTGCCTGGAACCATCTATCTTCTGTCTGGAACACAGGAACTATCTATCTTCTGTCTGGAACACAGGAACTATCTATCTTCTGTCTGGAACCATATCTATCTTCTGTCTGGAACCATCTTTCTTCATTCTGCAACACTGCAAAAATTTTCTTCTCTCTGGATCACTGGAACCATCTCTATCTAGACTGCCAAAATGGAATAATCTTTCTGCTGGAACCCTGGAGCTATCTCTCTTCTGGCAGGAACACTGGAACATCTTCATGGTAAAACAATGGAACTATTTATTGTCAAGCTGGAACACCAGACCACTCTTCTATGGACATTTGAAACCGCCTTCTTCAATTTGTAACTATCAAAATGTGTTTACCTACTCTCCTCATAGGTAATTTTGTCACCGCTAACCTAATGAAGCTGGAACATAAAAACAATTTATTTTGTTCGGATAGAATAATGGACCAAAACATTTATTGCAGGTACTTCTTTCAGCAGCAATCATCAAATTTCTTTGATGCTGTTGATCTAATCCATGATTTATTCCAATATTTGACGATGATATGAGGCTTCAGAAGCTTCATTTATTTGATATGATCTTGAAAAGCCTCAAACCCAAGTAAACTTTTCAAAGGTTAGGTGAAATAATTCTTCAAAAATCATTCATCAATAGTTAAAATATTTTGTTGACTCCAGGCCTTGCCGTCAATTCATAAAAGGCTCTGGTGTGTACCATGGATAGTAAAGATGTCCTGATGAAGTACTTGTAGATTTACACATGAACTTACTTTCCCAATCGCCGGTCACATTACACTAAATGCCTTTGTCAGAAACTTAAAATCCAGTCTTTTCCTATGACCACATTTCACAGGATTACAGCATTCTTGACAAACTGACCTTTACGTGACTGCTTGGCTTCTCGACATCCTAACACACATTTTACCTACATCACCAATACCTAACATGCCAATAGTCCAACTACCACATCTTTATTCAAACTTATTTATTTGTAATGATGAACACTTTTCTTTGACGCTAATGACTTTTTCCTCAAATAAAATTAATGATTGGAGACTGAGTCGAGTGTTACCCTGAGAGACAAGTTGTTGCTTGTCAAATAACCACTATTCCTTGTAACTGTCCCACCTTCCCGAAAAGGGGTAATTTGAATTAACCCATCGTTAGGCTTTCCAGTAGATCCACAAATGCACTATCGGGAAGGAATTTTAAAAAAATATACCACCATGGCAGCAGAAGGGAATCTTAGCCTATTGCAATGGTGGTGGAGGTTAAAGGAAAATGTAGAGATTTTTTCGGCTCTCTTGTGACAAGGAGGCATTCAGAGGTTAGGGAGGACAGCCATTGAGGCTTTGCAGTCTATTTTCTCCCCATCCTCTGAATAAATTAAGGAGAATGGGGCAGCAAAATCACGGAAGTCCTTCTCAGATTCAAATGCCAACTCCTGGGCAACAAAGATCACGGGCAGGTACTGTCGATAACTGGTGGGGCGACGAAGCAATCCACGGCATTTCAGTCCATGGATATATGGTTCCGAAATTAGGAAGAGAGAGGCAAGGTTAGAGGAAATTCAAGATGCACAAATATACAAGAAAACATTTTTTTAAAACCAACCTGCAAAATAAGAGAACCTAGATTAGACAATTTCAGAGAACAAAAATTATTTCAAAACTTAGCAATTATACATAATCACATAGTAATATCATACATTTTATTAATCCAAGCTTAAAATTAGTAGTAAGTGACTTTTTATTAAAGTATTTTATAAGGAATGTTCACGTTTAGGGCAAACTTCACACAGAGCAAGAATTGTATATGGAAAACCAATTACAACATTTGCACAACAGAGTTACTGCCAACTATAGCACTAGCTCAACTTGCCATTAGAGATATTGTATCATTGCTGTATTAGCACTCAGCATATCAAGTACTTGCTCCATCACTCTGATAATTGGAAAAATACTGAGATAAAAGAGAATTCATATACAGTGAAATTTCTTTTTAAACATTACAAATCTGGAAATGGGTTGAATAACCACACATTTCTCAGCATATTATAAACCTGCCATTGAGTTATATTTTATCTCGATAAATAGTGGTTTCTTACTAAGTCTAAAACTGAAGGGTATGTTTTATATGCCTCAAGCAGGATTCTGGTAAGAACATTTGGGAGTAGACAAATAGAGAGAATGTCATTGTTCAAAACTATTTTAGTTGGGTTAATAGTGCTGGTACTCATTTTACATATTATAACTCCAAGGGGCAAAAAGTTGGGCAATTCCAACTTTTGAATCCATTTTCATAATATAAGGTCTTTATTAGAGTTGATCGAAACTAATGTAGTCCATTTCTCCACATAATCCCCAAGTTTGAGAAATTAAGTTGACCCTTTGCGCTCGATGCCGTTTCTGTGCGGACCAACCAGCAACTCGAGAAGTTTCGTAGCATTTTGGGTGACTTTACTACCTTAAAATAAAATGATTTCAAAGCAAAAGCAAATTTCAAGCCCCCAAAAAAAGTTTATGCCACCATTTCAAGGATTTTCACAAGAAACAGTACGTTGCAGCTAATTGATCTGCACGATCGACACCACCCATATGCTTTATATAATTTATTACAACATTAGGCTTCTTGACGGCAATTTCAACACCACCTCATAACATTCTTCTCACAGAAGTCATTCCTGCAATGTTCCAATTCGTCAAGCACGTGAGAACCCTCTTGTCTTTCCATGATAAAACTAATGTATTCCCCTTGCGGAATGCTACTGTCGATTTCCTGCCAAATTTTGGTTTGGCAAATGCTTCCTATTTGTTGGTATTGTTCCTGATAGGTGGCATTTCAATTTCAATAACTCTACAGCTAGGATAAAGCTGTTGTAGTACCAATCGGTGAACATGTGGTGTCCTCGACTACCAGGCACTTTCTCCAGGAGTATCGTATAAAGGTGCAGCGGTATTCTTGCAGATATTGGAAGGTTGGGCCTTATCAATTTCTCCGTGGTAAGACTTCCATAATAAGGAAGAATACCACAGATATAACCAGTATTTGAGTCTGCCATTGTGTGAACCCTAATACCCCATTTCGTTGGTTTCTTCGGCTTGTACGTGATAAAAGAAACCTGACCTTTGAATTTGATAGTGGACTCATCCACACAAATTTCTTCTCCCCGTGTAAAATACTTCAAAAGCTTGGAATTTATACATTTTAGAAAGCAGCTTACTAGCTGCAAATAGGTTCTTGGACCTGCATCTGTTGTTGGATTGTTTTTAGATGAAGCATCCAAAAAATCTGGCTGAATCTATCTCTGGTAAATTTGTTTGAATAAAAAGGTATATAACTGATATCATTTCGTGACCAGTACTCTTGCAAATTCGCGAGCGGCATTGTCCCCATTTTTATTATTATTATTAGATAATCTACTGGTTAAGGTAGGTTTTTGGATGGACACAACTATCAAATAAACATTTTGTGACTCCCCACCTAGCAAACTTATCTATATCAGGTCCCTCTTCATCTCGGTGTACTTCTTTCCTCCTTTCATCCCGTCCAACATCCCTATCCTGTTCCTGCCCTTACCTCACCTGCCCAACATTCTCCCCTCTATTACCCTCTTCAACATTCCACTACCGCTCAATACGCCTTTCATCCATTTCTCCTGCCTCCATAGGATTTCTCTCAACAAACCCCTCTCCTCCCCCACCATCTCCAGTACTTCCTCATTTGTTTTCCTTTTGGTCCATTTCACCTTCTCCATTCTTCTCCACACCCACATTTCAAAAGCCTCCAATCTATGTCTATCCTCCTGCTTCAACGACCACGTTTCTGCTAATTTCTTCATTATTCTAATTTTTTGCCTTCTTACACCTCTTACTTGATCATTATCATAATCACTGCTCGCGTTCTCTCTATCGTCAAGCTCTCTGTGTATAGATGTAATTTCCTCGTTTAGCAACTCTAAATATAACATCTTCACTAGAACTTATTTGATTGTTACGTTCCATGGTAATAGGGATCAAAAACTTCCAACTTTTCTAGACTCTTAGCCACGGCTGTCAGGTTCGAACTGAGACCGAAAATGCAATCCGGTTTGTGGTTGCGTTCTAATTTCAGATAAAGTCTTATCTCCATTTGAAGGGATATCATTTCACACTTCATTAGATTATACAAACAGAGCGTAGGAACCCACGTCAAAGGGAACTAAAGGCAATCAACTACCACCGTGCATGAAATCGCATGGTGAGTGAGATTCACCTACAGGGTGAGTACAAAGGGTTAATATATATCGTAGCAGAAACTATATTTCCACGGAAATACACCTGGGAATACCCGAAGGAATTTCATCTAAATGAAATAATCACACATAACCCTTGTCTACCTCTTCAGAATTAATTAAGAAAATAAAGGCTATACCAAAACCATCTAACACAATAGTTAGCCAATAAAAATTCATTTATGTTTAACTGACAATGGAGAATGTGGAATTCAACAAACCAATTTACTCTTTTCATACCAACACTTTTAGTGTGGCCCATGACTATGGGCCTACTCACGCTTTTATCATAGTCTTGAGAGCAGCTTTCCTTTCCCGAGCAGCAAACCAATCTATTAAATACCCTCCCATGCGTGGAGCCAGTCGATAAAGTACAAAAAATGCATGGTAATTTCCCAAACTCCAGGCAGAGCGAAGGGCCAGTGCATGGGCTATGCACTCATGTTTTTTATCTGGCTCACTTAGAGATGCCAAAGTAGTTGTGAGATCTGAGAAGCAACACAAATTTATTAAGAAAAATTATGACAAAAGGCATTTCAAAAGAATTCAGGACAAAACTGTACAAGATAGATAAAAGGAAAACTTTTTTAACTCAATGAAACTAACCAAGAGTATTTTTAGTGAAGACATAATACAATATACGATAGGCAGTGAATTCCAAGCTTCCCTCCACATGTCGTTGGGTACTGGGCAGTTCGCCATAAAGCATCTTAAGTTGCGACTGGCACTGATTGAACTCTTCATGGTCTCCCTTCTCGAGAGCTATTCGAGCATGTGTCTCGTATACAGACATTGTAAAGCTGTCTCTTACACCTTGCACCTATAAACCAAAAAACAAATAGCTTCGGTCGGAGTAAAGTGAACTGAACAATTTTTAAAAATTACTTGCTTAAGATTCCCTCCTCAGTTCTTCTTAGAGGTTTATGGTTAGACTACAAATAAATTAAGATAATATGGTTCATCACAGAAGGGAAATAACCACAAAAATAATTTTAAAGAAAACAAGTAAAATTAATGAAAGCATACAGTGAGATCTTGACGAATGGATTTCAGCTGATCACATGCATAGCGATAGTCTTGGAATTTCACCCAACGTTCCTTTACCCGTGCCAAGGATAGCCTAAGAACTTCTACGGGCCTAACAGAAGACGCATCAGGAGCCTGAAAATTAAATTAACAGTGTGTTAAAATATTGTCTCCTAATTTAAATTACACAAAATATTGACCCATGGAAGATGCGATTTGTACATTTTCTTTGTGAGAATTCTAACTAATGATTAACTTTAATGTGGAAACAAATCCTTCTCAGGTCTTCTTAGAGGTTTAAGATTTTTTTCAAACAAAATCAAGACATTTTGCATCATCACAGAAGGAATAAATAACACAGCCACACAAAAAAAATGAAATTTCTGTGCCCGAGCTCCGACCATTGGTTCCCTAAGCATTTTTGGCTCCTGAAACCGATCCCGGGGTCGGCATGGCCCAGACATTCTGTATTTGCCCGCTACGGTAAAAAAAATACCGAAATTTGGCCATTCCCGAGGGTCGAACAAGAGTTCGTATGACAGCCGCAATTTAAGACAAAAATCGACCTCGTGGAGAATTTTCTTGTTACTGAAATGGAAAAATATTCCCCCCAACACCATGCAACATTTCAGGAGAACCCGTTGGGCGGTTCTCGAGATATCGAGGGTCGCCGATTTTCCGAGGGATCGCTCCAAATCTGACCGATTTGGTCTGGTCAACCAGAAGATTATGTGGTTGCATTGAAACGGGTCGCATTAATAAATTTTATTTTTGTGGAAAATTGCTAATTTTAATTAATCATGTTATTCCACCATATCACGCCTGAAACGTCTCCTTTTATTCTCCTGAAATGTTGCATGGTGTTGGGGGGAATATTTTTCCATTTCAGTAACAAGAAAATTCTCCACGAGGTCGATTTTTGTCTTTAATTGCGGCTGTAGTACGAACTCTTGTTCGGCCCTCGGGAATGGCCAAATTTCGGTATTTTTTTTACCGTAGCGGGCAAATGCAGAATGTCTGGGCCATGCCGACCCCGGGATCGGTTTCAGGAGCCAAAAATGCTCAGGGAACCAATGGTCGGAGCTCGGGCACAGAACTTTCATTTTTTTTTGTGTGGCTGTGTAATCAATGATAACTATCATAAAAAATTATGAGTAAATGGAATTTATATTAGATGCTACAAGTACATACACTATTTAAAAATATTTAAAAAAAATGAAAATAGCATGACCAGCCTTTATGGGGCTTCACTTCAAAATTACATACTTTTGGCAGAATATCATGCAAAAATAAGGTGGTCTCAAATATGGTCATCCTTGGATTCAGAGTTACATAAAAATATATGAATGGCAAAGGACCAGGAGGACTTTCTGGATACATACATCATATTACTTTAAATTCATTAATATTATGCATTCCCTTCAAGATCCAAGGTGCAAGCTTTCCAACATAATGAATATGCAAACTAAGATCAATTTACAATCCCCATATATTTCTGTAAAAATTTTAATCACATTAAAAGTTTATTTCTTTTATATCCAGACCCAGTCACATAGCCATATTCTCTCCCTATCTTCCAGTTAAAAAAATGTTCTCTAAATTTTTCAAATGATTCACTTACTGATGTTAGCCTAAGGTAAGGCTTCTCCACGTCACGACACGTTCCCACCACATGAATATCAGACCAATCCAAGTCACCCGATGCATCCTCAATAAAACCACCAGATGGTGAGGAACTCGAGGGTAATGGTGGCAGGGCAAGGCTAAGTGGTCCGTTTCGCCGGCGCTTAACTGGAGGAGTGGAAGGGGAGGATGGCACAGACTGACTTTTAAGCCCCAACCCACCAAACCTAGCTGCCCTCTGCTGCAGTCTCTCTTCATCCTCTTCAACTGTCATGCGCCCATACTCGGAGTAATAATGAGACTTGTTCCTACGACAATTAAACATCACACAGTCATGAATAATAGATGGTAGCACTTTCCACTTGATAAATATTATAAAAATTTTCCACTTGATATCAAATGGAAAAGTGCTACCATCTAATATTCATTACGTTCGACTTCCAGCACATCATGCCTGAAGCTACTCAATTCTTACCACACAGTCAATCCTTTGGACTAGATAAATTAAAGAAAACATCTTTTAAACAAAAAAACACATGAATATGAATTACAAAAATAAATGAAGTGGAGCAACCCACCATGCAGTAACAGATAACTTATCGAGTACATAATACACGAGAGGCTGTCGTGGGGGAACTTTACGTGGGCAGTCCGATAAGTACTTAGCCTTAGAAATCAAAGAGCGCTTGGATGCTGTGTACGGTGACTCTTCTCCTTCGATGACGACCGTCAAAAATTGGTTTAATGAGTTTGAACGTGGTCGCACGTCGGTTTTTGATGAGCCACGGCCGGGTGCCCCGAAAATGGCTACCACGGAGGATAACGTGAACAAAGTCCACGATCTCGTTTTGGCAGACCGCCGATTGAAGGTGCACGAGATGGCCGAGACAGTAGGCATCTCAAAAGACTGTGTGGGTCATATCCTGCATGAAATTTTGGGCATGAGAAAGCTGTCGGCACGATGGGTGCCACGTTTGCTCACCCCGGACAACAAGCGCAACCGTGAGACCACTTCAAAGCAGTGTTTGACGCTGTTTAAGCGCAATCCGAAGGAGTTTCTGCGTCGTTTCGTGACCGTCGATGAAACATGGATCCACTGGTACACACCAGAGACCAAGGAACAGTCTAAACAGTGGACTTCACCCGGCGAACATGCTCCGAAGAAGGCGAAGACTGTCCTATCGGCCTGAAAGATGATGGCCACCGTTTTCTGGGATTCGCAAGGTGTGATCTTCATCGACTACCTGGAGAAGGGCAAAACGATCACAGGGCTCTACTATGCCGCATTATTGGGCCGATTCGACGCCGAATTACAGAAAAAACGGTCCCATTTGGAGAAGAAAAAAGTGCTCTTCCACCATGACAATGCACCGGCTCACACCTCCACCTTCGCCATGGCCAAATTGGTCGAATTGGGCTACGAATTGCTGCCCCACGCACCGTATCCTCCAGATTTGGCCCCGTGCAACTTCTTTTTGTTTCCAAACTTGAAAAAGGCACTTGCTGGGCAGAAATTTGAGTCAAATGAGGAGGTTATCGCCGCCATGGAGGCCTATTTTGCTGACCTCCAGAAAACGTATTTTTCAGATGGGTTAAAGAAGTTGGAGCATCACTGGGTCAAGTGTATCGAGCTAAAAGGAGACTATGTTGAGAAATAAATCGCCACTTTTCCAAAATTTTCATTTTTTCTTTTGTAGGCTAAGTACTTATCAGACTGCCCACGTAATTTTAAAAAATTAAGCACTCCCATTGTTTTCTCCATAGCAGAAAATCAACAAGTGTTAGCCCAGATTATGGTAGACTAATCAATCAAGAAACAAAGGTGATCAAACATGACAATATCCCTTTAATTATGTAACCTCCCTGGCATTGGAAATTAGAAACGATGTGGTTTCTATCTTACAATATGAAAAACTTATCCTTGTGCTCCATTAATCAAATTAGTGTAACAACCCATTCATCCCTCAAAGCATTTCAGTGCTGGCAAACATCAATGATCGACCTCTTTCCCTCTGATCATTTAACCACCAATGACACTGACAGATACAACATTTAAGCAGGGTAATGAATGACAATTCATTTCCATGGTTTTACCTTAATTTTCAGGATGCAATTTTTGTAAACAAACCAGCAAACCATCTTTTAATTTGCTATATACTAAACTTCGCAAACAATTGAGTTTCCACATGCATTGAAATATCTATCCATATTCAGAAGTCACCTCCTCAAGTGGCTATTTTTCATAGAACTAATTTCATTAACCATAACACCGAGTGAACTTCCACTCCTTTCAGTTGCCAAGTCCTCCTCCTTCTTCTGGCCAGTATTACGCCACTTGCAAAATGGCAAAATTGGCAAAAACCAATTAATCATAACCCTCAGTATATAAAATAGAAAAAATGTCCACTAATCTCCCATTAAACACCTTTTTGTAGGTGTGAAAAGACCCACATTTCCTTTCAAATTGATATAGTTAAAGATGAAATTTAATTTTTAGGAGCTTGTGTTACTTATGTACCAGGTTTCATATTGTAAGATCTGCATGTTTAGTGTGGTACTGCTTAGCAATGGCTTCACTGATCCTATGATTAGTTTAAAGAAATTATTAAATTAAAGGGATTACTACTCGCAACTTAATCATCACCATACAATGGGAATATTCAAGGATTCTAAATTAATTTTTACGTAATATAGCACTTACGTGGGCGGTTCAATAAGTAGTCGTGTTTGATGACTAAGGGCAATCCTGAGGGAAGTTTATGTTTTCATTATGTACTGCCATCTATCAAACAACGGTGAAACAAATTTCAGACTAATTTAAAGGTTAGTTTGGATTTGGCAGCCATTTGAGTAAGACGTGTTTCGTGATTTTCGCTAGGATGGAAAAAGAGCAGCATCGTTCGGTAATTCGCTTTTTGTTTTTGGATGGGAAGAAATGAGAGGAGATAAAAGCAAAGTTGGATGCTGTTTATGGGGACTCTTCGCCATCTATGACCACAGTTGGACATTGGTTCAGCGAATTTAAATGTGAACAAACATTGTTTTTGGTGAGGAGCGACCAGGACGCCCGCCAGATGTGGTTACCGAGGAAATCATTCAAAAAGGCCACGCCATGATTCTCACTGATCGACGAACGAAAGTGCGTGAAGTAGCAGAGGCCATGGGTGTTTCGACTGGAATGGCAATTAATATTTTACATGATAAGTTGGCAATGAAAAAATTGTCGGCCCGATGGGTGCCGCGATTGCTCACGGTGGACAACAAGCTGTCAACTTCGAAGCAGTGTTTGCAGGAATTTAAGCGAGATCCGAAGGTGTTTTTGGGTCGAGTTATCGCTGTTGATGAAACCTGGATTCATCATTACACACCAGAAACCAAGCAACAATCAAAACAATGGATTTCTACCGGTGAATCTGCTCCAAAGAAGTCAAAGATGGTCCGATCGGCCAGAAAGGTTGTGGCGACAGTTTTTTAGGATGCAAATGGCGTCATCCTCATGGATTTTTTAGGAAAAGGAAGAATGATCACTGGGAAATACTACAGTGAGTTATTGGACCGCTTTGACAAAAAATTGAAGGAGACACGGCCGCATTTGGCAAAGAAGAAATTGCTGTTTCACCACGATAATGCAGCAGCACATTCATCCGGAGTTGTCGCCGCCAAACTGCATGAACTACGTTATGAATTGCTGTCGCAACCCCCGTATTCACCCGATCTGGCTCCCTGTGACCTTTTCTTATTCCCTAACATGAAGAAATGGATCGTGGGAAATGTTTTTAGCTCAAACAAGGAAGTTATTGCCGAGACAAAGGTGTATATTGGACAGTTTGACAAATCCTACTTTTTGGAGGGGTTGAAAAAATGGCCGGAACGTTGGGAGAAATGTATCTTTCTAAAAGGGAAATATGTTGAAAAATAAAAAAAATATTTTTGAAAAAAAAAAAGAAAAGGTTTCTTCATTCTAACATGGGTACTTATTGAACCGCCCATGTACGATGATTTTGAGACAATTTTGTCACAAGCATTTCTTTATAAACATTACTGAAAGCTGATAACTTCACAATAGTCCAAATTATCCATATTTGCAGATTGCAATTAAACAACAATTGCATTAGCAATAAATTCAATGCACATTAAATAAGCCACGGCAATTGATTAGAACTTAAGACAGTGAATAGTCTGGTATTAGTCATATTGTTCTCTTTGGTAGGATATTCAGGGAATGGAGAAGGGTAGAGAAAAACCTGGAGCTTGCATTACCCAACTACTAATGAAAGGTCTCAGTTGAACATTCCGTCCAAGAGACTCCATTCTTCCCATTAAGTGCTCTCCACACAGCATCTCAAATAGGAGAGATTGAGACACCATTGAAAAATCACACCACCTCTGGTTTCTTAGGTTAGTAAGCCAGTACACTCCCCACTACACTTTCACAATCCCCAATACCTCTTGTTACCAATATCTTCAAATACTCACGTCTTGGGCTGCTGCTTCCCTTGCTTCCCTCTAATCTTATTTGTCCCCCTCGAGCCTTTACTTTCTCCACGAGAATCAGAAAATCTCTGTTGCTGTTGCCTGCTGTGCCCTTTGCTTCCTCTGACGAGGGGCCGGTAATTTTCATCACTACTTGAAGAACTGTCACTAATTGAGAAAAAAAACCAACGGTAATTTGATGATGTAGCAAAAATTAAATTAGCTAAAATTACACTAATTTAATTTTTTCAGACACAAATTTAACTACATGAAAGAATTTATACCATGTGGAAGGGTAAAAAGTTTAATGTCCAAAATGTCAATCAAGATACAGAACAACAAAGGTACTTAATGTGATCAAGAGACTATTTGTGAAATACCCAAGCCATTACCGATCAAGTAAACATCAATGCCGACTTCTGATTCATCTTTGATCTTACTCGGCATGTTTATTTTTTTCACATTTTGAGATTTAAGATCCTGTGCAAGAAGTTCAAAAAGCAACAGACCCTCACTTGAAGCAATTAGCTAGGCTATTATTTAGATCATTTTGATATTTTTTGGAACACAAATTGCACAATGACGGAGGAAAAGTTGAAAAACACAAATTATACAATGGAAAATATGTTTCATAACACTAAAATCTAGTATCTGAAAAAGATTGGGACTCAATAACAATATTTTTGGTCAGGATTGCAACTATCAGAAACAAGAACTATTTACGATGTATTAGTCTAACAGGTGACACAAACACACTTTGATGGACAAGTGTACCATTGCCAAGAGCTGCACAGGATACCCAGTCAAGGGCGTGGCCAAATTCTTGACTGCTTGCCAGAGGATAAATTTCATAACTGTGCTCAGTCATGCTACCTGTTGCACTTCACCTCCAAAACCTCGCATCCACAACAGGATGAACACCATACGTGAGTCACAGAGATTGCCTTTCCTCCCAAAATGTAGAACCAGTACAAAAATAGCAAAATTATGACATGCATTCAAGTTAAAAAGGTCTACCAATGTTGTTTTGGGACTGGGGGTAGAGAGAAAGGTGTGAGAATTTAGACTAGGCTGATTTCAAAGTGCTGTCATAACCACTTACCATCTTTTTGTGACAAACAACTAACTTACACATTGGATTTAGATGCAATCCTTATTTTGATAAATATATTTCACCTCAGATTAAAAAATTGTTTGGAAAATAAAAGAATACACTATGAGATGATGAAAGTTAAGGTAATTTCCCCATGAGATTCATTTCCATCAGAGGGGATTTAAGATGATGAAATTTTAAATTAATGATAATAAATAAATCAATAACCTTCTTGTTCTTCTTCGGTTCCTAACTGGACTTCCAGATCCTCTGCTAGAAGCCAACGATCCAGTCTTTCCTCGACTACCAAGTGATCCTCTAGCTCCTCCAACCTGAGACTGAAGAGTGGATGAACTCCCTCGGCTGATAGGCGACGATTCCAAAGGAGATTTGCTCCGTGAATTACGGGGTCTGAAATGGTTAGTATTCAATTGGTGATGCAGTGAACAAGTCTCAACAGTAAAACTTGAGGGAAATCATATCAGAAGCTTTCTCGAACTCATTTCAGTGAAACATACACATTTTTTCTACGGTTCACTGGGATAAAATAACTGGATATTTTTTAGTCCTCTAAATTATGCAGGTTCAAGTTAAATGGATGCTCAGTTCATCGAACACTTTTTTATAGTTCGACATTCCTGCACAAATTGCTGCTCAGTAGATGGGAGTCACAAGTGAATTACTTAAACACTAATGATTTTGTAGAACTAATACAATTTGATGCATGGAAATCAGGCAATGAACAGTTGACGAAGCTGGAATTCCAAAATCAGAATGGTAAAATTTACCGGGCAACAGGAAATTGAGACTCAAAAGATGGTGGAACACATGATAAAAAAGAACATTATTATGGGTTTGTACCCAATTGTGAATCTTTTTTTCCATGATGATGAACATGGCCAGGGCATACAATGACATTAATTCAGGCCATAAAAAAATTTATGGAGAGAAAAAATAGCTGGTGCAAACATTATGGAGAAAAGATACGTAAAGCTGGAACTAATATAATGCCGAATTACCATAAATAAGCCAATACATACACACTTATTAAATAGTTCTTTAATTGCACCAAAAGATTACTTTTCCACCAAAATTGTCTTTATGCAGTGAGAATGCAAGGTAGAAAAATATAAACACCTAATCATACTGGCAAAAAGATTAGTTTGTACTGGTGCAAAAATTCTTAAAAATACATGGATTCCAACTTATGCTGAAATTTCAGTTAAGAATGAACCGAGTCTTACGGACTTACTTCAAGGTTTTACAAAAATATACTTTGCAGTACCGAAGCCTCCCTGCCAAAATTATTCTTTAAAGCTTCAACAATCAAGCATTTAAAAAATATTCCGTCATGATTTGTTTTCATTTCAGCATCTCTGGTGGTCCTAAGACACAAACAAGAAAATCTTAACTTGACAATGCGTTTCCCAGTCGAAGAGCAACCAGAGGGAAGATCTGACCCACAAGGTTTATGCTAGTATATGCAGCAGACTAACATGACTGGCATGAGTGTATACCAACCTACGTAACATCATTACATGGAATTTTTTTTGGGAAATATGACATCAAACATCGACTTCCGAAGGTCTACTTTTAATGCTGAAAAGCAGCTCTAATTTCTTTAAACTTACTTCATTTAAAATTTCTTATAACTTACCCATAATTTTAACCTTTTAGCCACATCTTAATAAATGAGCACATTGGTTCTAATGTGTACACCATATATACAATGACCATCTAACGATGAACACCAATCATTCGGAAAGTGAGGTTCTATTGGGTTATAGAAGTAAGATGCACACACCTGGCAATCATCCTGGACACTCCAACCTTAAAAGGAACAATTGAGCCTTTCTTCTGAGAATTAGAAAGGATACCAGAGGATGATGGGGAAGATGGGGTTGATGAGCATGAAGGAGGAGGAGTCGATGTCAGAGGAGGTGGTGGAGGTGGAGGCAAGGAAAGGGTTATCTGCAACGGAGGAGAGGTGTCAGTTTTCTTCTGGCCACCTGTCATGGTTTTCTGAGATTCAGCAGATGAAGATGCAGTATTGTAGGAGTTTTTAATATCACTTAACATTCTCTCACTATGTATGCTGCAAAGAGAAAAATGTCTGCTGTAAATTAAATGTCACAACATAACAATTTAAGGTGCTCTCCTAATACCATCCAAAAAGCGCAGACCATACCACTGAAAATCCTTCCAGGGCCACTATTCAAACAGGACTCCAAGGGTGAGAAGCCTCTGGCCACTACACCAACCCAATCCCTTCGACACTCAGTAACCAAAGGTTATATTTTGTAAATACTGGCAAACAGATGCATGTAAATATTTTATCAAAACTTCCATTCACCATAGTTCTTTAAAATACCAAAAGAAAGTGACTGATATCAACACACATGTATAATGGTATCTTGCACTGTAGCTAAGTTTAAATCAACCTTTTACCAACCCATTTCATGGACAGGAAAAAGAAAACATTTGCATGACTGAACCAATCTAAACTGAAAAAAATTGATTTTTGGAACAATGCTACAGGAGAGGTTTAGTTCAAGTGACATGGACACTAAAATTAAGCACAAAGGAGTAATTTAGTTGGTCTTATTAAAAAAAATGCTGTAGTAATAATGGCAGTGATAATCTGTACCTTTCATAACATTTATAGGGTAAAATGCATTTCCTATGAAGGTTGAGCTTTTATTTGGACAAATATAAAGAACATATTTTTCAAATTAATTATTACATTCACCTTTAAGAAGACATATTTACTTTGTGCAAGGCAATCTCTGGATAACGATCATGCTAGTTATTAAGTTGCAACCACAACCCAAGTCAAATGAGAAGTAAGCTTTGACAGAGTAACCACCCAAAAATTAAGCTAGTAACATGTTTAACTTATACAAAATGCAATAAAAATAAGGTAAAATGTCAATATATAACTTTTTACGACATTGAACTGAGACCTGTATATTTGTCAACACATTCATCACACATCAAAATTAAAATATGGATAACCTAACATTTTAACAATATTTCTGCAAATAAGGAGCAAAAATATATTATGATTGAAACTAAGAGTTTTAATATTACCTTGGTAATGGCTCAAGATCCCAATCTTTCATCCACAATGAGCCATCATTAGCAGCCCTCGTAATTTTTCCTTTTAGAATTATTTCAATCTGGTCTTTATCCACTGGTGTGATGCATTTACGGTAGCACCGATCTACATACTCTCTGTAAATAGCAAAAATGTTATTCTACCAAATAATTCTTTCAAATAAAATTTACCACTGGGATTAACCACAACTTCATAGTAGTAGTTTTGTTGGAGAGGCGACAGACAGCTAAGGTCATTTGCGTCATTCGGGATGGGTGGGAAAGGAAGGGTGGAGAGGAACCCGGCATCGGCATTGGCCTACTCTTGTCGAAAGGCATCATGGGGTCCGCAGTTTAACGTCCCATCCGACGGACGGCGTACTCACTCAAAGTGACCTCAAGTAGGAATTGGGATACCTCTGAAAAATATTTGTTGTCTCCAGGATTTGAACCCAGTCCTTCGTGATGGGAAGCCTGTATGTTAGCCTCCGCACCATCCCGAACCCACACAACTTCATTAATATTAAATTTGAACACATTATAAAAATGTGAAAAATAATTCTAGTTTATAAAGATTCTTGAGGGTGGGCAAAGCAGATATTAAGTCACATAGCAATAAATGTAATCAACTTATCTAAAAACTAATTAATAAATTGAAACAGTTTATCCATTGTACAGATATACTTATTCAAATCATCAATGACTAGCTGACTTCCTTTGCATTGTAGCATATATTCTCCTCTATTCGAAGTCCTTGAGATTTAATCTTCTTACGAATGCTTAGTGGTACCATTAGGTAACACCTTCTATTGTCTTAAGTGAACAATCACCATTATCTTCTATACCCACTTCCTTATTTTAGCTATGCAACACAGTTAATGGACAGAAAAATGCATTTCATCTAATACGGTAATAAGCATTTAAGTCTACATTTAAATTTATTTAAGACTTTTGTGCATATTTTATTTTGAAAGAGGCATTTCCTAACCCTTAATTCTCGGGCCCTCTCTTCTGCAGTAAATCAGGGCTATTCATGACAAAATTATTCTTCAACATGTTTACACTCATACAACACAGTAGATTAAATATTTTACATGGCAAATGTACCATTTTTAGATGATGCCATATGGTAAGCCAATCTTATGGGAGCAAAAATTGTTAAGAATATAAGAAGTAAAGTATTAAACATCCCTTTAAAATAACTTTTACACTCTTATAAACTAACAGACTACTATATCTTGATCATTTTTCATATCTTTGTATAGGTTTGGTTTTCTAATGCAATTCAGTTTACAGACAATTCATATCATTACACTACTGCAGGCATATGGGGATCAGAAAATATATCAACCACAGAAATTATGCTTAAATAGAACAACAATCTGGAATGCTGATGGACAGTTTATTTTCTCTCCCCTAGCAGTAGAAACTTACTGGCAACATAATGCCAGTTTACATTTTTAACAGTCAAAGCATTACTCCGAAGAACAGCAAAATGGCCTGATAACCATCACTTGCAATAATAGATCTCTTTTTCTTTCTCCAAGAATCCATCCCATTGAAAATACTTGAAACTTTTTTAATTTAGTACCAATCTAAAACAAGCCCACAAATAGCCAATGTTTAATGTAATTCAATAATGTTTAAGACGATACCATTTTCTTAAGGGTACCCTTTACAGCTTAAGGAAATATTATTTAATATAATGTCTAGAGTCAATGTATGTCAAACTACTTTCATTATTAAAACTTATAAACCTTGTGACATTTGAAATTAAGATTTGATTGGATAATAACCTAGCAGAAAAATTGATGGAAGGAATGTTTTTAAACGTTCAACATGGCACGTTCAAGGTGCTGCTTCCAGCAATAACTATGAAATTGGGTGCAGATTGAGAATATACTCACTTGAGGCTAGGAGGCCAATCTCCAGCAGCCAATGCACCAATGTTCTGTGGCTTGGAGGGAGATGTGTTCGTCGTGGGTGGTAGGGGAGGAGGCGGCGGTGGCGGTGGGAGCACAGGACCTGGCGGGAGGGGAGGGTTCGAGGGTGGAATGGAGGAGGGGAGAGGAGGGAGGGAGTTCTGCGACTGCCCGATACCACCCATGCCACCTCCTCCCATCTTCATAGCTTCACATTGCCCTGGCATCACACCATGCATTACATCCTATGAAACATGCAAACTATGTAGTAACATGCTGTTGTAGCCATGACAAAACATGATACAACTGTTAATTGGAAGTTCCTGACTCAGTTCTTCTTAGAGGACAAAAATAATTTTCATGAGATATCAAAACTGATTAATCATCACAGTCAGGCATGGTTGATTGAGTGGTCAATTTCTTCATAGAAACAAAATCCAAAAGCTAAAAAAGACTGTAAGCTAAACAAAAACCTGCTCTCTTCACACTCCCATCAACATTTTTGAACTGCTGATGAGCAAGAAAATCTTTTTTCATGAAAACATTTTTTTTACCTCTTTCTGAGGTAAACTTGGGGTGACTATTAGACTTTTTTTGAAATTTCCATAGCAATTCTGACATGGCCTTCTTAGGTCTTAGGCCTTTGAGTCTTACTGTATTATGGATATACCCAATGATACATTCAATGTTATCAAGAGTGGCTGGAAGGAATGTAAAGAGTGGTTCAATAAGAAATGACAAGTGACCTGGAAGGGGGAGAGATTTGAAAATTGACAAGTATGGGTAGCTTTCATCTAAGAAGGCATCCCAGTAATGTTAGGTAAATAATTAAACACAGAATATGAGAAAATTTTATCGGAAATTCTGGTGGATTGTAAGTAACTATTGGAGTTGGCAACAATGATGATAAGCTTTCTCACCCTAGGCATGCCCATTTCTCTGCCGTCATCTGCAGGATCATAATGGCCAGGGGGTGGCGGCTGATAATGCGAAAACCTCATGCCATTTTGCTGCATCTGCATAATGTGCTGCTGGTGATTCATGCTGCTGAACATATTATCCATCGAGTGGCGCATACCATTGTTGTACTGGTATGAAGCACCCGGCTGCTGCTGCTGTTGCATCTGCTGCTGTTGCATTTGCTGCTGGCCATTCTTGTTCTTCTTCCTCTTCTTCTTCCCTCCAGCGGCACCTCCCTGACCACCTATACTGCTGTTCTGCGCACACACATTGCCACCTTCGTTGTTACCATTGTAGCCTAAGCCGGGCCGTTTATTTGGCAAATTGAAGCGAACTGGTGTTATCCCTGGTGGTTCTGAAATCGAGGAGGCAAACTCCCTCAATCACCGATTCTCTGTTAAACTTATACAGCTTACACAGCCGAAGCAATATAACCCTTTTGAACACCTTTGAAACTACTACATAAAACGTTTAGGTAACTTTTATTCTCAAGTCAAATGTAAAGGGTTCACTGTTTATTGCGAGGCATTAATGAGGTTCAACTGAATCAAGAATATTCCCCACGTGCAAGAAATCCCAAATTTACATAATGCTGGTAACACACACTGTCCTATTTATAAAACTTGGTTAACAGAATATAAGGATTCCTCAAACATACTGCAAAAAGCTACAGTCAACAAGTTACCTAACGCTACAACTACTCAGGTGCACAAAGACTACCATCTACTCTTAATAAATGTGTTACTTAAAAACACCACAACACAGGGGCAAATTTTGCAAATTAAATGTCAGAAGGGAAAACATAAAAAAGTTACAGCTGCAAACAAAAGCATGGAGAAAAATCTCAAAGACTCAAGGTGTGGCTATGATTAAATAAAAGGACATGAAGAAATTGAAGTTTTATTCTCCATTGCAATCTGTAAGCAGCCCTAAGAGCTAAAGAGATGGCACATCGTGCAAGGAGGGCAACTGGCCATTTCAAATAAGTTATTTACAATTTTTAAGGTCAATAAACAGTTTTCAAAATCATATAAAGCTTTCACAACCTATTTTACTATCTTCAGTACACTCTAAGACTACCGATATAACATAGACAGCTAGGGCTTTAAAAATTTTTTCAGAACAAATGAAGTAATCTGAGAGTTCTGCGAAGAAATGAGCAATGTAGGGTATGGATTGCCCAAGATCTACTTTTTGTTAGTAAGGAAGCAGATGAGGACATTAACAGCAAGTGATGGTCATTTCGATTTGACTATCCACTGGATTGACTTTTAATTTGTTAGCCAGGCCATATGCTGAAGTTCTCCTCTTTCCTGGCATAAGCCACATTACCTATCACATTTCAAATTTTGATTGAAGTCACAGCAATGGAATGACTGCAAAAAAGGTATATCTGATGTGCATTAAAATGGAACAAAAGCCACCAAAATTACAGGTTGTCACCAAATATGTCTTAACTCAAATATGCAGGGCCCAGTAGCGTCCTTGTCTGCCACTCAAGGGTCGCGGGTTCGATTCCCACCTAGGTGGGTGTTTGTAATCGTCTTTATTGGTGCAACTGTTAATGGTCCGATGTAAAGGCCAAAAGTGCTGTTTTCGGACTACGGCTAAACAAATAAACTTATGGTGAAGGCTGGAATCATGTCAAATGGCATCAAATCTAATTTATAGGCTGGCTGTATTGGCTACTGGTATTCCCTCATGTCTAGACGAACTGCCTGTAGCCATTTTGAGAACCAAATACTTATTTTAATTTTAGACATTTAATGAAAAATATGTAAATGGTATGCAGTACTATTTGTCAAATTTTAACTATCAATAATTATTTCAATAGTTTAAACTGTCTCATAGTTTGTTTCAGCAATATTTAATATTGAGAAAACACTGATGTGCCACTAATAATCATAACAAATCTTTCTAAATAACCAGTATGTCAGCACGTAATATTAACATTACGGCAGTGCTAAATTGATTTTCCCATAATTACTTTCAATATTTTACTAGGTAGGAAAAATTTATAACTAGGGCAGTATTATTCAGTTGTACACATAAACATAGTAGTCAACTCGAAGGTCAGTTTGGTAGGTGTTCTTCGAGTTCACCCAATATCAAGCCCAATGGCATATGAAATACACACCAATGTAGGGGGAGCCAGATCTTTTCCCCTGTGCCAGTTATGATTTCCCATGAAGATCTGGTACCCAAAAAATCACCCAGTTTGGGAGTAACTGAGGGTGCCCAGAGGGGCATATCCGGAAAAGGAACCCAGTCCCTTTAGTCACTAGTCCAATGATCTACCCCTTGACTACCATATCACATACATCGAGTAACAATATAGTAAATACCATTCATATAGACAATAATAATCAAAGTCATTCTACGCTCGTTATCATGATTGATCAAATAATTTACCTAGACCACTCTATGAAAAACTACAGATCTTGTTCAGAATTCAACATGCCAAACAGCACTATTACTGGCAATCGATCAAGTGTACATGGCAAAATTCAATTTATATACAGTGAACTAATTGACAATGAATTTCTAATATGTTAAACAAATTTCATTTTATTTACTCGGCATGTTTGTACAAGTCAAAGGGAAAGGTAGCTGAAGCAAATTTGAATAACAATCTTAACGTCATTCAAGTTGAAACATAAAGCAACAATTTTCTCATTGCATTTGAAGGTCATGAAAATTAAAAATGTTATCGATACTTGAAATAATTTTTGGACAATTTTCAGCCAGTTCTACTTATATCTTAACCTTTGCATTAACATGTACAGTAGCAATTAATGTAAGCAGCAGGGTCTTGTTGATTCAGGGATAAGTTGAAAATCGCAAATACAGTTTTAGCATGATGAAACAACATGCTAAAATATGCAGGGATGAATTTAGACCCTCTGTTTTCAATGTTGCAAGATGCAAAGAAACCATTAAAATGATGCAGATACTTTTATAGGATTAAACGATTATCATACAATCAACCTTTTAATGCTTCAGAACATGATTGTTAAAAACTTTATACCGAGTGGCAGTGTCAAATCTGCAAGTCTGATTCATCATTATGAAGAACTATTTTAAGTACATAGCCGGTTTCAATGGTTTCTGGCTCAACTTTCTGGAAGTTTATTGTCATTACATGAAGAACACAATGTCTTTTTCCAATGTTTTTTATTTTGGTACCTCTTGTTTCAACGCTTAGGCTTCATCATCAGGTAGCCGATGGTGCCCAAGTGTTGTAACTAGTAGTACCAAAATGAAGAACACTGGAAAAATACATTGTGTTCTTCATGCAATGAACATAGCTGGTTTGTACTCAATACCTAGCATTAAAAACTAATTTTAGGCCCTCACTAATGGATAAACATAAATATCTATCATGTGTTTGATAAAAAATTCTATTCATTATGTTCTCAAGCTTAAGAACGTGGAATTTCTCCACTTTCCAAACAATTATAATGAAATTTCAGTTTTATGTTTTAATGTCAGTCTTGGTAAAAAGGCACATTAAATACATTGCCTGTATTTGGGATTACAAAATAATTACATTAAAACCATTTAACATCACCCTAAGTCAAGATACAGCGGAATGTAGTACAAGTATATTCGCTGCAGAACCTCACTCATTAAGCGAAACACTTGTTTAGCAAAACAATTTGTACCAAATAAATTAATGTTAAATGGGACAACGCTTTCCATGTCAAAAAAATAAATTATGATCATGGTTTATAAAAAGAAATTTTTTTGTATATTGTTAGGAATTGCGAATCATCTTCATATTTTCTCTTTCAGACTGAACCAACCAGGAATGCTTAAAATGGTAGAAAATAAAATTAATAAACTTAGTATTTATGATATATTCCCGATTTCCTGCAGGGAAACATTTGATAGTGATGGGGGATTGGAATACGACAGTAGGCGAGGGAAGAGAGCGTGGTGAGATGGGGGACTATGGGTTAGGCACGAGGAATGAACGCGGGGAGAAAGCGATTGAATTCTGCAGGAGACAGGGGTTAGTCATCACCAACACATGGTTTAGACATCACAAAATGCGTAGGTATACATGGAAAATTCCAGGAGACTCAGAAAGGTATCAGTTAGATTATATTATGGTTATGCACAGGTTTAGGAACAGTGTGATAAATTCGCACAGTTTCCGAGGAGCGGATGCGGACTCAGACCACAATTTAGTTGTAATGAAATGTAGAGTCCGTTTCAAGAAGATAAGGCAAGGGCGGCGGGTTAGGAAATGGAACGTAGAAGCATTAAATGGATTAACGAGGAAGGAGTATCAGCAGGCTGTAGAGAAAATGATGGATGACGGTAAAGAACTGAGTACAATCGAAGAAAAATGGGAATGTAACAAGAAAGGGATATTGGAAGCAGCAAAAGACAATAAAGGAACCATTAACGGGAAAAGAATAAGGAAACCACGGGTCACGGATGAGATGATTGCAAAGATGGATGAGAGAAGAAGATGGAAGAATGTAAACACAGAGTTAGGCAAAATGAAGTACAAAGAGTTAAACAATAAATTGAGAAGGGCCAAAAAATAAAGCAAAAGAAGAATGGTGGAAAACGCAATGCCACAATATGGAAAGTTTACAGAAGAAGGGTGAAATTGGTGCTCTATATAGCAAGGTTAAGTTATTATCGGGAAATAAGAAGGCAAGATCTGTGCTAACAGTTAAAGATAAATGGGGTAAGGAAATAGTTGAACCAGGAAACATCCAAGAGAGATGGAAGGAATTAATAGAAACACTGTATGGTAAAGAACTTAGGCCGACAATGTTAGACATAGAAAAGGAACATGACGTAGAAGAAGATAGCTTAGGTCCTGGCATACTCGACGATGAAATAGAAAGGGCATTAAAGGAGATGAAAGCAAATAAGGCTGTGGGGGTGGACACCATACCTGTAGAACTGTTGAAATGTTTAGGAAAATGCGGGAAGAAGGCCCTATATGGACTGATTCGTAGTATCTATGACAAAGGAATCTGGCCGGAAGTTTTTGTGAGATCGGTGTTAGTTCCTTTTCCAAAAAAGGTATTAGCGACATCATGTGAGGATTACAGAAAAATAAGTTTGATATCCCACGCAGCTAAAGTTATTCTCAGGATCATCAACAAAAGGATAGAGAGTAAGGCATATGATTACTTAGGGGATGATCAGTTTGGGTTTAGGAAGGGAAGAGGTACGCGTGATGCCATTGCAGTAATGAGATCACTAATTGAGAGGAATATAGAATACAACCAGGACGTTTTTGCCTGTTTTGTAGATTTCGAAAAAGCGTTTGATAGAGTGAATTGGGAAAAATTAATGCGTGTATTGCAGAAAATAGGAATGGATTGGAGGGACAGGAGACTGATCCGCAACCTGTACATGTCTCAGACTGCTCAGGTGCGAGTGGGGAACGGAGAGTCCGGATGGGCAGTGTTAGGAAGAGGTGTAAGGCAGGGCTGCCCATTGTCACCGGTGCTGTTCAACGTATATGTGGAGGAAATGATTAAAGAGGCATGGGAAGAACTGGAGGTAGGAATGAAAGTCGGAGGGGAATTCGTAAAATCGGTTAGGTTTGCTGATGACCAAGCATTAGTTGCTCAGTCAGCCAAGGGGTTGCAAGCATTGCTGAGTGAATTGGAGGTTCAGTGCGATAAATATGGGATGAGAATCAATATTAATAAAACACAGGTTATGTGATTTTCCAGAAAGAAAAAGGCTAAGCTAAATATTAAAATAGGCAGGGAAAGAATAGAGCAGTTTACATATCTCGGAAGTATTTTGGACCAATACGGTCAAAGTGGTAGGGACGTAAGGAGAAGAATTGCACTAGGCAAGGAGGCTTTCTCAAGGAGGAGGGAGTTGATGACGGGGACTTTGAGTAGGGATGTTAAGACAAGACTCGTAAAAACTCTGATATGGAGCGTAGCTATGTACGGCGCAGAAACGTGGTCACTGAAGCAGGAGGATAGGCGTAGATTGGAGGCTTTTGAAATGTGGGTGTGGAGAAGAATGGAGAAGGTGAAATGGACCGAAAGGAAACAAATGAGGAAGTACTAGAGATGGTGGGTGAGGAGAGGGGTTTGTTGAGAGAAATCCTATGGAGGCAGGAAAAATGGATGAAAGGTGTATTGAGCAGTAGTGGAATGTTGAAGAAGGTAATAGAGGGGAGAATGTTGGGCAAGCGAAGTTAGGGCAGGAACAGGATATGGATGTTGGACGGGATGAAGGGAGGAAAGAAGTACACAGAGATGAAGAGGGACCTGATATAGATTAGTTTGCTAGGTGGGGAGTCACAAAATGTTTATTTGATAGTTGTGTCCATCCAAAAACCTACCTTAACCAGTAGATTACCTAATAATAATTCCCATTTTGTCCACTAGGAAGCTGTAGAGAGAGATGTTTCTGCAGATACTTTCACAATTTTGATAAAACGCAATGCAGCATTGTCATGAAATAAACTTGTAGCATGTGTAGTCCCTGCCTTATTAGGTTGATGCTTCTTAATATATGATGCAACAGTTTTTCATACTTTCCCATGACCTCAGCATTTCATTTAGCCTGCTCTTCTTTTATTACAAATGCATTCTCCTCTGCTGTCATACAGGTTTGCTTCTGTACCTTTTTCTAGAAGAGATCAGTCTGGTCACAATTAATAACCTGTTGCGGTAGATAACCCTCAGAATATGAGTTTTTTGAAGTCACCTAAGTTCTCCGTGGCTTTTGGTCAGAGCTCGCAGCTTCATTGTGTCTCAGAATGCAGTGGATTATGGACCACCCAAATACTACTTTGGCCATTAATCCTAGTATCTTCTTAATATAGTCAGTAAAAATCACTTTTGCCTTTCACAAATGATGTTCTAATTAATTTGCAATTACTTTTTGTTGATCCCTATGAGATAGGAAATGACCAACATCATTGAGAATACACATACACAACTGTTGTGTAGATGTTAATGCGACTCACTCCCTATGAACAATTTATCTCCTCAACTTTTTCATTGTTCTTGAGGACATAAGCAAATAATCGAGTTATCAGTTTTCAATGATTTCACTTCTCATTTTAATGGTTATTTTTATTCTCTAGCGGCTGTCTTCTTGGAAGTGAAGTCTTGTGGAAAGAATTCCACTCAGCTTCCGCTACCAGCTCCACTGCTTCTTGGTTAAACCTTACACCATTAGAAGGTAAAACATTGAAAAATAATTGAAAATATCACCAGATAAAAAATATTTTTCTGATGCATAGACATACTTCTGCTGGTCAGTAGTGTAATGAAAATAAGTGGCCTTACAATGGTAATATTTAAAGATTTTGCAAAAGCAAAAAAATATAGACAAGCATGGAAGAAGTTCATACTAATTCTAAACTCTTCATCGAATTAAAGTGTACCATTTGGTGCAGTATGCATAATTTACTCAACATTTTATAGGTGGAATATATTATACACAAACACTAAGCATAGTAGATTTTTTCCTTGAACAGGAAGTGAACATTTAACAAAGTGCCCAAATATGACTGCGGTGTCAGTTACCAAACAATTCTTTTTCAACAAGTATTGGAATGGTGGTGTGTCTGGTGTACAAGCATCCTACCCAGTGGTGGCTATATTTTCAGTGGTCTCTCGATCGCTACTTGGGAAGCACTTCAAGTGGAGGATGTTGTCCATGAGATGTGATGCTAAATTGTGAACCCCTTAGAGTATTTTATCATAAGGAGGCTAATGCCAACACCAGATTTCTCTCCACCCATTCTTTCATGCCCTGAAAATTCTCTCTACCAAGTTACGCACCTATCCCTAATGGCAAAAATGATCTTAGCTCCTAGTTGCCACCTACTCTTATTGCAATTACTAATTTTTCAACGTAATTCAAATATCATATCTGCCGCTACTTTTTCTGAGGCTTGAATTCAAATGGATGATTTTGAAAACTACAAATTGTAACAACAAACATTGGATTATTATCAGTAAAATTCTGTGATTGAAAATTACGAATGACACGTGCCCATTTCCAAATTATTTAAACAGAAGCCCACAATCAAAATATATCCAAAAGGTCTTACGATTAAAGTGGTGCTGGTCCTGATAGTATGGCATTTGTGTCCCTGGGGGCTGTGGAGGCAGGGGGGGTGGGGGTGGAGGGGGGCAGGGAGGAAGGGGTGGCAGCTCTTCTTGTTGCTGTTGCTCATCGCGTCCAATCCCCCCATCATCCACTCCCTCACCTCCCATGTTGCCACCATTGCCACCCTGGGAGTTGTTTCCAGACTCCTGGTTACCTGGTGGCATACACTGGCCCATTCCACCTTGGTGATACGCTGGAAAGAGACCAGAAAAATTAAACAAAAACCACAACTTTAATATGACATGGTTGCGTGTCTTTTGGTTGAAAACTATTTGTTGTTGAATGTGGAAATTTTCAAAATTATGAGACTTTTTGTGTTGCATGACGACAGTTATGATTGATAATGCTGGGTATTTATGTTTAGTGTGTAATGTCTGCATAAAACTTGCTAGCAAATATTTTCATTGCAAAGCCTGTAATACTATCATCAAGATTCTTTGCATTAATAAAAAGAAAACCATAGCCGAGTTAACATTTCTGTACCACTTATGAATAAAATTTCAGAGCATTAGAAAATGATTCAGGTCCAAATAGGAGCAAATTACCCCAACATACACTATGGATACTGAAAGTATAGATCTGAAATATTATTGATTTGCAGTTTGTGGGGTGGAGCCACTGAAGGAAAAAGACCGGAGTTGGAACGAATGAGAAATTATATCTGCAGCCTGAACCTGTAACCATTGCTCAGAAAAGCTGGAAGTAGCCTATTATCATGACAATTGTGACCCATTGTTCAATAAGTACTGGCCATAATTTCTTTCGATTCTATTGGCAGAGAGAGGAATCCAGTGAAGCAGCTTCCTAACAAATCGGCAATCTAGCTAAATCACTCAAAATTTAAAAAAATGCAATTTCAAGACAATTACAAATCAGTGAGCATACAGGAGGACGTCAAATGTTTAAAAGACTACATTTTCATGACTATTTTGATGTCCCAACCACCACCAAGTCAGGAAAATATTTCTTAACAATGAAGACACTATCCAGCCAATATCTACAAGAAACTCAACATTCCGATGCATCGGATTAAAAATATTAACTAATATGCTGATGCTCTTGGCGTAAACACAGTAATGTCAATTAACTTTCGAAAATAATCACCAGAATAGTGATAATTACACATTACATATATAATTTACATTAAAAATGGCTTCTTTAATGCATTGACTACCATATCATTACAATATGAACTAAAAATCCAGTTAAATGCTTTATGTCATGGGGTTCAGCCTTAAAGAAAGCCTTCAAGTAAAGGGTTGTAGGAAAACGCAATGAAAAGATAAGAGAGATGTGTTACACCGTTTGGTTAGCCCACATTTGGTAACCATGGAAGAAATGGAGGAATTGTAAAATATTCTGGGAAAATCCTCTAGATTTGCTACAAACTGCTAGGACAAAGAAGTAATCGAAACGCTCCTGGAGAACTGTAATTTGGAGGCCCTCGATTCATTCGAATACTTGATTAGGTTAGGGCCGATTATTAATAAGACTATACTGATGAAATTAATTTCACCGAAATATCGGTGAAAGGCAACAACTAATGAAAATGGAGAGCAGAAATGTATCCATAACTACTTACCATGATGCATTCCTCCCTGTGGTCCGTTCGGGTATCCCATTCCCTAACAAGTGAAAAACCGATTTAATTAATTTGATCAACACTAATTGAGAATACCAAGAATACTCTATTGAACATCCGTACCTGATCAAAATAACTATAATTCCCGGGGTGGCCATATCCTGGATGCCCGTACGGATACCTAACATCAGAAAATAATTAGTACTCGAAAATAATATCCCAAAATACAAATATATGCTAGTACTTACCCGCCATACGGGTTGTACATCGAATAAGGCGAGAACTGCCACGGGTTTGGAAGTGTATGATTCGGGCATTTGTCCCCCATTGTGGACCAACTACCCAGTAACAACAAGACAAAGCGGGAAAAACCAAAATACAAAATGTACTTTAACCACTAAGTATATCAACCCTGCAACAACTTTAATGCGATAAGAAGCGCGCACTTTAACACGCAACGAACTATGTCCCCCAAAATTCACTATTACCAACTACTGCGATCGACGCCATTTTGACGGTAGCCAAGACATACACGAGAGACCATGCCCTCGGTAGAATATAATACGCAAATTAGATAAGGAAGTTGATATTACTACCATAAAAATGTGCCTACAATCTGAAATTTACGATTAAGAAAAAACAGGAAAGAGTTACACAAATGCTAAATGTATATCGTTCATTTACTACAACAGAGACTTCTCTACAACCTTTCCACGAACATCCGCCGAAGTAATTCAGAAGACTACTACTAGCGACACTGATACCAATTCAAGAGTCACTATGAGCGCAATGAGCGCGAACGCCCCAAATCCCCTGCAATTTTATAACAATAATACGTATAGCAGCAACACACATTACTGTTATAAAATTGAGGACTGGGTGCCAGCATGATAGTGTTCTGATAGAATTAACCAAGAATCTTTCAGCATACCACTTTCAATGCTTTCAGCAAAGTACTCCTAGGGCGAAGGCCATATATTTCCTTGCGATGTATTCACACACTACCTGGTACTTCCTGAAATAATAAATTTCTCATCAACAGTTATAATTGCAAAAATATATTGTAAGTCATCAATATGGAAATTAAGTTAATATCCATAGGCACCTACACCTTAATGCAATATATCCAGGGTAAATACCAATTACTACCGGTAATTACATTTATTTCTTTTCATTTAAATAATTGGGAATGTGGAAATTGAATCAGTTGGTAATGTGCTGTTTTGGAGGATCTGATCCGTGAGATGGGTGCAAACCTAACCGACCCCTATTTTACATTGTTCTCGAATGCAGGTGATCTGCCGGATTGACATAAGGTAAATTTATTTTTCCAATTAAATTTCTATTATTATGGGCACCAATTGTCATTTTGGTTCAAAGATGTACATGCATAGGTGTTTTAATAATCCGTTTCTAAAGATGTCTCATATATTTTCTTCCAAGAATATGTGTATCCTGGTTGTTCTTTTGGTACTCCGTTATCTTATAACGGGCCACCCCGAGTACAAGGAGGCAATATCTAGCTTGCCAAAGGGTTAAAGGACATCTTTCCTATTTCATCAACCTGCACATTAATTGAAAATATTTTTTGATCGCACTTTCGACTCTTTGAACTCCAACAATATTATTGTTACACTTTATGTATTCTCCACATTATTAAGTTAGGAAATTTTTGTTCCTACTTGTAGAAAAATAACATTATTATCTACCTAATTATCACATTTTTAATTGTGTGGCTACTACTAGTACAGTTCATGTAAGGAGACTAATATTTAGCAATCAATGGTTGGGTATCATTGCTAGATATCACTACGAATTTGGAAGAGCTATTGCTGTAACTACATTAGATTTTACTGGGTAGCTTTTTTCTTGTAATACGGTCATATATGCAAAGGAAGCAAAGTTCAATTCCCAGTAAGTATTACTTTCTGAATTCATGCTAAAAGTGCCTTCTCCTTTGTGCAAAAGCAAGAATACACTCTTTACATGACTTTGATGTTGATATGCCAGATGACTTTTGAGCTGTTGACTCTTCCAACCTACAATGCCTATGTCATGCTCCTCTGTGAGGGGGAAAGTCTTCAACACTAATTAAATGTGCATTCGTGCCCGTGATATTGGGGGTCAAATAATTTTACAGAAATAGGGAAAAATGGGTGGAGTTTATAATAAAATATACTATGCCTCTCGGCTAGCCAGATAGAGTTTGCCAGCATCAGGTAGGGAAGAAGCTTAGGGAGATAGGACAATGTGCAATGGTTTTGGCTGCATTAGTCACCTGTAAGCTCTATCGCCCCCTCTTATATTTTCTTTCTGCTTCTTATGCCCTACTCTACTCTGACCCCATGTGCCTTCATCCATGTTCACTCGTAGGAGAGGCATAAACTCTGATATTTTTAGTCAAGTGACATGGATATGGGGAAACAGGAAATGTTAACAATAGGAAAAATAAAATGCATCTCTCCAAAGGCAGTATCTCTTGTTGGCTATTCTCTGCATTTCTCCCCAAAACAGTAAACAAATATAACCCAGGAAAGAGATGGAAACTATCCCGATCAGTATCCATCAACTACTACGAGAGCAGTTGAGTTAGACTAGCCTGGCTACATTTACCTCATTATGAAGTGCAGGCCAAATTATTATTTTATTATTTGGTCCTTCTTGTTGATTACATAATGGATGGGCATATTACAAGCACACTTTACTGGGTTCCGACCATTGATATTTTCCCAGAAGGAAGTCTGCCAATACACAAAAGTAGAGGCCCAAATATAGAACTATTCCTCACTATTCCCTCTGGAACAGGAAAGTGGAGTGTGGATGTATCATGATCTGTATAATTAGTGCTAGGAGTCTCTTGTTAAGCCTCACCCAGTGACTCTCCCCAACCATTATGTTCATATATCCCTGCCACTGTCTGCATGAACATCACTTGCAATGAGATGAGAATGGGCAGAAATTTGTAATACATCAGGTTTCATAAAATTATGTCAATTCTATCAAAGTGAAATTCAAAATTTCACTGAAATGACCTAAAATTGTTTTTTTTTAATGTATGGTGAAATTTTCAGACTTAACAAAAATCCTTCTGAAAAAAATTACCTTTCTCTTGAGCAGCAGGGACTCTCTGGCCCAGAGATAACTGAAATCTGAAAAGAAGTTTTGGCAGTCACTCCTACTGTGTGTACATGAGCAATTTAATGTATGACAAATGTGAAATGGAAGCTACACATCTTCAGGGAGTTCTTCATTAACATATTACTTGTGTGAGGTGACCAAATTATTAGAGTAAAAAATTAAAATTCTAGGGGAATAAAAAAAACACTTTTGGATACGAGACTGGATCCCATGAATTCAGTAATGATCACAAAGAGCATGACAATTCAATTTCTTAATAATTTCAATTCTTTACTTTTTCTCAGTCCTTGAATTCTAACATATCTAATTCGAGTGCTCTTTTAATGATTATATTGGAAATAATAATATTTTTTAAAGTACTCTGGAGAAATATGTTAGACATATACATTTCCCGTTAACTGTTAAGGGCTACACTCAATGTAAGTTACAAATTTCATTGTCGGAGAAAGGGGGATCCGAGATGACTGAAGTAAGCTCTTTTATCCTACATCCTTGATGCTAGTTTCGAATGACCAATGCCCCTAATGAATCCCATTCCCATTTAAAGCTTATGTCTACCACAAGTATTTGAGAAGCATTGATAGTTTGAGACAATAGTAATGCTAATTTTTGTTTTTCCCCAAATGGCCACCCAAGATACATTACTCAGGTTTTCACTCACACAATAAAAAAGGTCAAACCATCTGTAGAGGATCAACCCCGACTGAAATTATTTGTACCAGCATTTTAACATGCTACCATGTTTTCATTATATGCAATTCATAAATTTTTCTTTAATTTAGTTAAAATTGTCATTTGCCTGTAGTCTGTTGGCAGTCACTGGTACACCAGGAATTGGGAAAGGAAAATACCTTCATTATGCTTGCATTCAATACCACCTCTTAAAGATACACAATTAATATAACCCACGTGACCTCACATTACAATCCAGGAGTAATTAAGGGTTTCACCCTTTCCCAACACAGCATAATATAGAGACCCCCCCACGCACATTCTGAAATATGAAATGAGGAAAAAATATTTGCATGAAAATACAGAATCTGGAACAAATATTTTTTTTTTAATTAGAATCAGTCTGTTGACTTTGGATAGGTTTTTCATGGATCCTTAGTCTACACTGCTCCTAATCCTGACTAACCTGACAAAATATCCTTAAAACCCATAGTAATTTGTAATTTATTCATTCACCATAAGCATAGAATTATGCATGGCTTTGTCAAAACATGTTTTACACTTCATTTCAGTAAAAAAAAACATTATGCAAAATCAAAGCAATATGCAAAGTACAAATACATACAATTTACAACTTTTTGGAATTAACACATTTCAGTTATACATTTGAAATGGTATGCATTAGAAAATCATCTACGCTATAAAATAATTTACATGAAAGTAGTTTTTTCACGGCACACTTAAATTTAAAATTTAAAGGAACTTTTGATATTTTTAATATAAGCAGGCAATTTATTGTTCATAAGTATTCCCTGATGATTTATCCCTTTAATCATTTTATTTACTCTGTGCTGACTTACATGGAATGCATTTTGGCTTCTCGTATTATGACTATGAAGGTCACAGTTTTTAATAAACATGTTCTGATTTTTGTTAATAAGAGACACTGTTTCAAGAATGTATAGACAAGGAAGAGGTAAGATTTCTAGTTTTTCAAAAATAGGTTTACTGGGAGCTCTTATTAGAATTAGTTATTATGCGAATAATCTTTTTTTGCATTTTAAATAATTTTGGAAGGAAGATAGAGGAGCCCCAAAAGGGAATACCATAATGTAGAAGTGACTGCACATAGCCAAAATATATAGTCCTCAATGCCTGAATGCAAATGATTTCCTTGAGTACACGGAATGCATACAATAACATTCTTTAGCTCTGAATGCTTTCTATATCTCTTTATTTTAATCCTGAAGTCACATTCTTTTTCTCCATTACTTTCCCAGCACACTCCACTACTAGAACCATCAGCAGTCTGCTGCCTTTCAGTATCTCCTGCCTACTTTAAATGTCTCCCAATAGTAGTCTTTCCTTAACATGCGTAGAAGAACTTTCTTTGTTTTCCTTTCCAGTTCCATTTCATTTTCTGCATTCCCCACACAAATGAAAATTAATTAGGTTCTTATTGATAAGTATTGTAAATATTTTTTTAAAACTGGAAATATTTTCTTAATATTCATCGCATAATAAAAACTTTGGGTTTAAAAAATAGAGGGTTTTACATTCTTGATATTTTAAAACTTTATTTGATTTGGCATTGAATATACACTAATAAATACATGGATGACAGACTGATCGTAATACAAAAGACAGAATGAAGTTTTTTCCATCTGCACATTTAAGTACATCCCTGAAGAACCAGGTTGTGATGATAATGAGGCTGAGTGAGTAATGAATTTTAGAGCTGAACATTCCGAATACCAATAAATATGAAGTAGAATCCTTTCACATCACCAAATAAATAGCTTTGATAAGGATTTTCAAGCACAAATTTTGTCAATTTGAATAAAAATGTGTTTTAGGTGAAATCCGACTAGGTACCTACTTATATACAGGGTTTTTATTTGAAATTTTATCTTTGTTTATCAAAATAGTTGACAATGTCATAATACTTGTTTCAATAAAATATTGAATTTTAAAAATTAAGTTAGTGATAAGAAGACTTGCAGTCTTATTTACAACAATCTAAACACTTTACTGTTGAAGCATCTTGAAAGTGTAGGTAAACTTCAGTGGATGCAGTTGAAATTACAAATCTTTTCCAAGCCTCTCTATTTCAGTGATGAAGAAATCCATATCTTCATGAGTCAGTCCAGAATTTTGTAGTACCAGACGGAAAAAATTGGGTAAACTGCCAAGTGGCTGATAAGTTATCATCATGGTCCCACTGCGCATCATGAGTTCCTTTATCTTTGGTGCAACCTAATCAGTAATACAGGAGAAGAAAAGTTTGAAATGTGCAATAGAAAACTTTTATCAAAAGTGCATATTTTGCTTTTGTTCTCTTACATTTCTCCATCATAGTAGCAATTTTTGCTAGGTATCAACGTCAACTTAATTTCCTTTCAGAATTAACTTACTTTTCCAACAACTACTGCACATCTTCCGTATTAGCGGAAGTTTACTTTTAGCAAACAGTTTTGAGGTTCACAATGGTAAATCGGTAAAGGTTCCAGAAGAAATAAATAGATGATTGAATAAATGGAATATTTATAAGAATTCAAATTAAAATCTTCACAAAAGGTTTTCCTAATAGCCTGACTTAATGTAGGAAAAATAACTGTTACTTGGTTATGCTGAACTAATTTCCCAACTGGGATAATTCACATAAATTACATTTCGACTGGTAAAACGAAAGTGTTCCATGATAAAATCTATGAAAACATTATATCCCTTATATTTAATGAAATAGCCACTACTTTTTCTCACACGGAATAAAATACCATGAGAATTGTAGAGCTGGCATGCAATATCATTTAAAGACTTGCACAATTCAGTTTTCCTTATAGATCTTCATAAGAAAAGAATATTTTTTTAAAATAAGGCTGATGATTGCTAGTGAAACAATATCTACAATTAATTCATGCAAAAACAAACAAGTATTGAAAAAAAAGAGTCCATGCTTTTCTTTTCTGAACAGTTAAAGAACAATTTTAATAATTTTCTTCCAAGAATCATATCCTTTCTGGGCACAGAGTTATTCATTGTAATCTAAAAATGGCTCTAAACAATTATACTAGGGCTCTTAAAATAAGCTTCAATCTTTCCATACTGTGACTAGTTTATTCTCTAGAAAGATGAACATTTGAACCTGCCTTAGTGCTTACTTACTGTGCAGTGCCTCAAGAAAAACACTTCTCTGAAACTTAGAAGAAGACATTCCACATAATCTGTAGAAATTTTATCTGTTTAGAGCCCACCATCTTTTGAGGTCAACAGACTATTTTTGGCTTAAAACATCCCTTACTGCTAACGGATTGACAAAACCTGGCAAGATCACCTGCCCCAGAGGGATGAGAATGTGACTACCTGAAGTGAAAAAGGGTTCTGGGAGGATGTATGCTGGATCAGAGACTTGGGTAGGGCAGTATGATTGCTTGATTATCATCATTAAATACAAGGAAGATTATTATTGGTCCTCCTCCTCATGTGCCAAACCCAATTGCTTCAGGGGAATTCTGTGTAATCTGGTTATTTCACTACTGAAATTTTAATTGGGAAGTCTAAAAGAACTCCCAATAAAAATGTGCTTCAGACTTTCTCAGAAAAATCTTTGTGAAATACTGTGTCTATTCTATACCTAACAGGTAAACAGATGAAGGCAAAAGAAATCCCAGAGAGGGCTATTTCAACAAGATATTTAAGAAATTTTAAAATGTGGAGGAATGTAAATGACTATAAAAATAAGTCGATTATGCGAAAGTACTGGGAGAAAAATAAGGATGAAAGATAATAGAGTGGACCTTGAAGAAAAAAGTTTATGTCTGGTTTTTATGCACCTTCTCCAAGAGCAGTGTTTGTGAGAGAGAGAAGGGCATAGGGGGCAATAAGGGAGCAGTTATCCCCAAAAGTCCCCAAGTCTGGTAACATTCATATTGCCAAGAGCCACAATTGCAGGGAGGGAGCTACATGGCTAAGCATCATTCCTATAGAATTGAAGGAGACTTCAATGCATCTTTAATCTTTCCATTTTGGCCAGAATACAAAGGCTTTAGGTGAGGAAATGCATTAACTGTAAGGGATCTTTAAGAAATTTTCTTCCACACAAACTTCTCTCAGCACGAGTCATTTTACACATCTCCTACACTAAATGTTATTCCTCAGATGTTTTAAAGGACAACTGTCATGCTGGAGTAGTGCCTTCAAGTGGTTTGCCTTGCAACTCTTACACTGACTACAAGAACTACTCAATAATAAATACCTGTGAAAATATTGACGATTTCACATTTTGCTTTTATCTTAAATGTCACTGCTCATTGAAATGTTGAATCATATAATGTTAATGGATATCTATTCGCATCATTCACAGAAAAGATTTAATAAAATTTTATACATATTCTTTCTGATCACTTCTGGCAGCTTATTTCTCTTATATTAGCTTATTCCTCAGAAAGCTTACGACTAGACATTGTTCCTATCCAAATAATGTGGAATGTGGTGGTACCTTAAGCAACGGCTAATTATAATGAACCCCAAAAAGTGCAGACATTTTTGTTTGAAAACTTTTTGAGGTGGCTATAGGTCTAAAAATCTAAATTGTAGTTTTTCTAATCAAACTGATCATACACATATGCACTGACATACCTTATGCAATTTTTCATTAAAGTCTGGTTTTTCTTCTTCTCCTCTCAAACTTGGAGGGATGTACCAAAAGCAGATGTTGGTGCACTGGGGCTCCGGGACAACTAGCTTGAATCCTTCCCTATGCCTTATTCTCTCGGTGAAGTATGCTGCATTTTCAAACACAGTGTCAATGTGCTTTTCTAGGCCATTCGTTCCCTGTTTCAGAGAAAAAAGAAGTTTAGTAGGATAGGAATTTACAAAATTCTATTCACTTCATGTTAATTGCAAGAACTCATTAACATTTAAATCTAGAGATCAGTGTTCTTACATCCACTTTTCTTGATTCTCTGCTAACTCTAGTCATATATGTCTTTACCAGTCCTTTGTTTACTTTTTTTTGGCATTGACATAAGCAAAGGCAGTTAATTTTCATAAGTTCAATTTCAATTTTAAAGGCAGGCATTGTAATATAAAATTAAAATTCATTCAGATTGGCGATTGCTTGTACACAAACCAGGAGGGAATTTTAAACTATTGCAACATTAAAATTAGGGGGAGGTTGGCTATAGAAGAACATACTGACCCAATATATAATAATATTAGAAAGACCAAATTGAGTAACAGGAATGGGTCTGATCCCAAGGAAGTAGTGGAAGGGCAAGTTTAAGACAAAGTTTGAGGAAAAGCATCCATGCGTAAACCAGCTTTGATTTAACCTTATTGTTAGCCTTTCACCAATTACAAATGCATCTTTTTTAGGAACTTTCTGATACTTATTCAACTTAAAGTTTCTCCAGATTCCTTTGACTGTTGTAATGGGACCATATCATTAGTAATGAAGAAGTGCTGTCATTGTAGTCTAATAGGTGTGATCATATGTATCTTAAAAATCCAAGGTACAATGGGCATATGCGATAAAGCATTCATGCCTGATGTACCTCAATCGTTTGTTGCCCTTGTTCTAAAACTGATCATTTGATAAGAGGAGATGCTATTGTTTTAATTTTAGAGTTGTCAAAGGTTTATGGTTTCAGGGGTTACAAGGGTCTCATGACATATTGTGAAAAAACATCTTTCACATCTTAATAGTTAAGTGAGAAGCAGTGAATATCGTCATTCAATTTAAGTTTCAGGTTTTTGATCCAAGTTATCATCATGGGTTTTCTTATATTACCATGAACACCTAACACATCACAGGTCATTGGTACCTACCAATGGAAAAGTAGAGTAGAGACATGCTTTTTCTTATGCTCATACAGTTTGATGTATCAACTATACCTTAGCCTTCCACATGAACCAGAATTTTAGAACATCGGGTCTTCTTCCACACTGGATGTGCTTGTCTCCGGTATCGAGACTTGTGTCATAGAATTTGTCCTTTTGAAATAAATAAGTGGCACATGTAGAATGTGTGGCTGAAAGGATCCCTGGAGAACCATCAGGATTTCTTCCTTTCCGGACATGGAATGTAGAACACTGCTGAGGGGCTGAGAGTAGTTTATGTGGATTCCAAGTTACAGAGTCAGCCCTGGAGTTGACCATTTAAAAAAGATAAATACATTGAGAGTAAATAGAGGCTGAAACCAATTTTCATCCTCCTATTGATATTTCACCACCCAAGCTTCCTTCATGAAATTCTGATATGAATGAGATAGGAGCAGAATTGCAGCTTGGTAGCATTTAAAGAGGCTCTTTTTAATCTGGATATTTGGTCTTGCATTAGGATGAGAATTTAAGAGCTGATGATATTATAGAGTGCCATTAGAGCAATTACCCTTGCATTTGTTTAGGAAGCAAGCAATTCGATGAATTATCAATCACCTGTCTATTCCAGAGAGTAGATGTCTGTGCTTCTTAGACATCAATGCACCACCACCCCAAGCTGCATCCACGTGAAGCCATAAGTTGTACTTCTTGCATATAGTTGAAATTTCAGGAATGGGGTCGAAAGCACCAAGGACAGTTGTGCCTGCAGAAATATTATCCATTTGTTATTTGGCATCTTAAGAGCATAAGTTCATTTCACATTCATTTATATTTTCCAAGCCATTTTCCCAGGATAATGGCTAGGAAATTGAGTTTCCAGTTTCAAATCCATGTATATGTTCATTAATACCTTTACATCAAAAGAGTAGTGATAGCTTCTGAATTTGAATATGATGCTGGAGAAATTGTTTGTGAATATATTTAGCTGCCTACAGGTTAACACAGTTTGGATTGGTGCAAAATGGCTTGAAGAAATGGAAAAACCAATTTCATTTCTGGCTAGCAATCTAATATAGTGGAAAGTCATTCAGGGAGTTAATAATCTTCAGTGAAAGCTAACTGAATGGAATATATCCACTATTGAGTGGAACCTACCAGCTGTTGCTGAAACCATAAATGGCATCTCCCCTGCATCCAAAGAATCTCTGACGCGCAATTCTAGGGTCTCAGGATCCATTTGCCCTCTGCTGTTGCATTTCACAAGGTGGACAAAATCAGACCCTATTCCGAGCAAGGAAGCCATTTTACTTATGGAATAGTGGGCATCCTCCGAAGTGAACAGGGACAAACGTGGTAAACTATGCAGCCCCTTTGTCTGAAATGAAACAAATACATGTTTATTAAAAGAAATGGTCGGCACAATCTGGAACTATATCGATTTTACAAATAATGTTGCTTCCCAATTGTGATCTACTTTTCCCCTCCAGCGTCTTTTTTAAATAGAAATTTCTGCTTAGTGACTACAAGTTTTTCTCTATTACAATCAACAGAAATAAAGTTAAGTCTATGGTATTGAAGGGAGAAGCTACAGGTAAAACTTTAAAATATAGATAGAATTAGGATTACTCTAGCTCCATTTTGTATGTATAGCAGAATGTAATGGGAAGGAAGAAATTGAGCAAATAAGAAGAGAAGAGCTGATGCTACATGGTGTACATCTGAGTAGGGGCAGCTTTATGCTCTAAAAAAATATAGTAGCAGCTGACTGAGCAGCAGGTATAATATGCTATTATTTGGAGTATTGGAAGTGGAAGTTCAGCTCAAAATAGAAGGCAAAACAATTGTGAAGACAAAGTAAAAAAAGCAAAAGAAATGGGCCATTTTAAAAAAGATTTATGCCAGTTGACAGAACCTGAGAGTGGTGAGATCGAGTACAAATCAATCTGCAAATTTCACCTACAACCGGTGCAATATTCCAATGCAAGCATTCTCATGAAATAAAATAACACTACAATTGTGATATGTCTATACAAGCTTTTTCACAGGTACCTAATATCAATACTTCAAGTGCTTTTGTGGAGATCAAAATTCATATTAATGGTGAAAGAATAGAGGAAGCAAAACTAATTCTATAGTTAGTGAGCTACCTATAGCAAGTAGAATTAGAACAGTTAATCGTGATATACTGCACATCTGAAGTTTATATCCAAATATAAAATTTTCTCTGGTTGGAATTATTTTTGTTATCACAAATTGAGAAGACTATGATTTTAATCCATAGGTCAGGAATAAGTAGAGTCAAAGCCTTTATTCTGTGAAGTTCCACAGACTGTTTTAGACTTGTTATTAGGGCAATAGCTGCATATTTTAAATTAAAGAATGTGCCCACATATGTACACTACCAACCTTCACTTGAGGAAATGCATTGAACCTGGAACAGCTGATTGCATATCCATTTGCCATAGACCCTCCAGGACAGAATATGCTGTCTCCTTCATCAACTCCATTAGAACACCAACCCAAAATTTCTCTCATGCAATGCAAAACTTCTTCCTCCATAAGTATGAACACCGGTGCCACCTCATAAGTGTAGACGCTTCCATTGAGAGCATCAGTTGCCCATTGGCCAACCAGGCCATAAGGATCAAGACTGTTGAAAAGCAACACACTTAAATAAAATTTCTGTGGGCATCAACATGTAGAGCAAGATTCAGCTTTAATAGCATGTGATATATGCTTCTTTGTAAAAGAATTTATGCTGCCAGTGATTTCAAGGGAAGCAATTATTGAGCATTATAATTTCACAAATAGTGATCTTACCTTGAGAATAGCTGATTGACGAAGTGAGGATGTCCTGTCTTCACACTGTATTTCACTACATCACTCAATAACCCCAAAAGATTTTCATGTGTTTCACCTTCATCTTTCATGGTTAGGGAAATTTCCTGTGCAAGCGATTGTGGGTCTCTCCATTCCAGCACCTTAGAGTTAACATTTGTGGCCCCAAACACAGCTTCCTTGAGCAAGAGTTCCACCGCATCCTTCAGGAACCTATTCAGAGTTTATTTAAACAATTTAAAACATTATCATCACTTCTTTCCCATGCATCATCAAATTAGACATTGAATATTACCATTAAAAGAACAACATTTCAAGATTCAGCTCCAAGGGTCACTACACACAAACCCCTTATACAATTTTATCTATGCCTTTGGAGGGGCATATAAAGATTGGGGGCCCATGGTCCCCTTTCATCCCCGAGGGGGAAGGAAGGGAAAGCATTATTTAAAAGGTGAAAAACATTCTTTTACCCTAGGAGAAATTTAAATTGAAAATGTGAATCCAAGGGGCTGCTAATTTCTTTTCCAACAGTACTCCCTCAATTTGCAAATTCTCCGTGAAATATAGGCATGGTAATGATTAAAGAAGCCTACTTGACACTGGATGCATTCATTCTGTGTGAGGATTTGATCAGAGAACAGATAAGACTCACTTTTCTCAAGAGTATAGAGTTTTGTGTGCTATCATTACCAGAGGCAATTTATCACAGTAAACAAAATGAACATAATTATATCTTTTTAAAATGAAAATTAAATTTAAAACTTTGTAATTGAAAGTAATAAGACTTGTTTTTGGTTTTTAAACATTTAATATTAGCACACAAGATCAAGTAAACCTGGGGGTGAATGCTGCAGTCACTTGTGAGGATTATGGGTGAATACGTTTTGCAGCCTCAATGCAAAGAACTCAAATCACCAGCATTAAGCCAAATTGCACATTTCTAAGGAGCAGAAAAACAATGCACCATTATTTGTTTGCTCAGCCTTCAAATTTGGTTTAGTACCTAATGTTAGCACCTCCATGGGTTTAATGCAATATGTTTTTAGTTTCATGGAGGATTTTCACCCTTTCACCACCAAAGTCAAGGCCTTTCAATGTCTTTAAAACTTTTTAAAACTATTTTTAAAAGTATTTTTTCTTTTCTTAGTCCATTGCCAGAACTAAGAGTTTTGGTTTATGCCTTCTCTCATAATGTGAAAGAATAGGGTTGCTTCAAGACCTTTACAGCTGATTGCTTGATTAATGTAAGTCAACATAAAAAAATCACTACCAGGCATTTGCACATGGACACATTCATATGCATTCAATATAGTGGTGCCCACATCTGGCATTTTAGAGAGTACAGTTTTAGTCTGCACCCACTTTCCCACTGCCTCCACACAATCCTCCAATAACTATGATGCACCATCATACAGCTTTTTTTACAGTCAATTCTTTTGGCCTTATCTATTTGTAATATCTTCATCCATTCTAGCACCTACCATTTTTTACATACTCCCCCCTCCCAGGACACAAGTATGGTCAGCTCCTTGCATAGTAGCGGGAGCGTCCGAGATTAAATTGAAAGAATAAATTTAAATGCTCTTTTCATATGACATGTCTTGGGCCTATTGTAGGAATCCAGGGAGGGATGAGGGTCTCAACACACACAAGTGATTACATCCCCACTCAATGTCTGGATGTAAATGGACCAAGTGGTGTGGAAATTGAGTCAGATCCGTAAGCACCTAAGGTTGCACACTTATTGCAGGAGGGGATCGACAGCCAAGACAGTCGGTAATCGTGCGTAAGAGGGACACGGGACTGGGGGAACGACAGGAGACGGAAGCAGGCATTTACGCCCTGCTGCTCTTCAGCAATTAGACGGGAGACTTTGTTCAGATTCCCAGAAGGAAAGATGTTCCCCCCGATGGAATCGCTGGAAGGAATACCACATTGTTTTAAGTTTTCGGACTGTTTGCGAGAGAAGAAAAAAGGGAACTGGAAATTTCAAAGTTGAGGAAAATGAATTCATAACTCCATGGATCGAGGAGTCACAGTACTTACTTTCCCTGCAGCTGAAAGATTCCAAATTTCACCCTGTGTGTATTAGTACGCTACCGTTGATTTCGCGGAAAGACATGAAAATCTCAATATTATTTCGCAGAAATAACTAGCGGCTTCTTGTGCCGAAAGCAACCTTTGCCGAGGCACTTTCATCGTAATTCATAATAGCAACTTAAGCATGAAGGAGGAAGTCGCAGTCTTAGTAATCACAGTCGTGAATATTCCTTGTCAACTTCTTAACTCTTGCACCGGGTACCATTTTAATAAAATGATGCAATGAAAAGTAGGCATCTCTTATAGGGTGCCCTTCTCCATACACTAACGAGTTTCTTCGTCAACTACATTCATACGAATGAGTTTTCCATTTACCCTGACTACCAGTTATTCTATACTTCTTTATAGAAGTGTAGCTCGCTGTTCACTCGGGGTTCGCTACAAGAAGGAAAAGCCCCAGCACTCAAATGAGGAGACTATTTAAGGCATGAGGGGCGAAAGTTAAATCGGTAATGGCTCGTTATTAGATGGGAACCGCCCTCGTATCTTCACGTATCTACTTCTCTGTACGACATTTACATTTTTTTCTCGTCCATTAACAACGACCCGTGGTCGACGAAAGAAACGTGACCGTCACCTTATCAGAAATGATACCTCCGTGCATAGTAATTAAATTACTAATTTACCTTTCGTGTCGTCCCTTGTCGGGCTGCGAAGCGAAGTGGGAGACTTCATGCAACGGCTTCTTGCGGCTCTTCGCCTCTGCGTTCAACCGCGGCGACTCGTCCACTACGGTCGGCTGTAACAGCTGCGAAGATTCCGCTGCCGTCGGCATTTCGTCTGAGCTCGATGGCGGTGGGAAGCTGGCTTGCGACTGCAGGAGACAGGGAACGGCGGGGCCCTCATAAGGTGCCCGAGCCTCGGCTCTCGAGGGGGAGGAACGAGGGGGGGAAGGGAGGGGGAGATGGCGAAGTAACGGGGAAAGGCTTGGGAAGGAGGGCGAGGTAGGAGGGAGGAGAGATAGTGCGCCACTAGTACGCACGTACTTGTAGGTGAAGGGGACGCGAAATGGATGATATGACCAGACGCATCCCCAAAGAAGTTAAATCGATCCGTCGCCAATTTCATCACGTTTTCTGGTTTTTGGAGGACGTCAGAGGAGTTGAGCGACCACTGGATGAGGCATTAAGGTAGGAAGGTTTCCACACAGGAAGAGAAAGGTCCGGGGCCTCGTGGACTAACACCAATGGGACCTTGAGTCAGGGTGGGTTCATCATGAGCGGTCGTTGAATGGGGAGGAGAATATTTGAAATCAGGGGAAGGAGTTAAACCTCCATGGTCCCCTCTTGGACACAGCACACCCCTTCTCCAAATTCGAGGGCATTCCTTGGCCCACGTGCTTCCATTTAGATCTTCGCACTTGCTGCCCGAGGAAGGTATTTCCGGGGTGCAAGCGAATTAACGCTACTTGGTTAAAAAAAATGACGACTCGTGTCATATGCTGCACGCCTATTTCCGTTCGGGTAAGAGGAAGGAATTGTGAGTCAAGGTGACTACTCAGAATTTATAGTTCCTCGGTCTGGTGGGGGTCGATTGCTTCCCGAAGGAACACTCGTTCAACTATTTATTTTCAACGAGGGGGTCAGCGCAGCATTGTTCAAGTCCGTATTACGAAATATTTTTTTGTGGAAAGACACGTCGTCTCTTCAATGAGTCAGAGGCCCAAGGTAATACCGTTCATTATTGCTTTGGTCAAATACCGGATTGCTATTTTACCAGTTCGAAATTCCAAAAGATGGGTATGAAAGGATTAGGTATCGCTATACCTACGTCAACTTTTACAATTCCATTAGCTCCGTTCATTTGTCTCCGTTAGCGGTGTACGTATATGTATTCTTAACTCAAGAAGATGAGCCTTGTCAGGGTACTCCCTGAAGCACTCACCTGCATAATTAAAGAAAAGCACACCTTGCCACCAGTTGATTAAATTATTGGTAGTCAATCCTTTCCATGTCCGAGGCCAAAATCTCAGGTACTAATTAATGCAGTTGTAATTAAAAGATATATACGTCAAATAAACTCAGAATATTTGGGCAAATATAAAGCGTGATATATTTTACTATACCGTTTTTCCATCAATTTTGGCAGATATCATTGTTAAATTTTGCAATCATCGTCTGCCAAAGAAGTGATTTTTGTCTCAGGAGTGTCTTTACATTTTCCCTGTAAACAAATAATTCGCACGTTACCTTGGAAAATGCGAGTCGTAAATAACGTGATTCCTGGAATGATAAATCATATCTGATTTAGTTAAGCTGGTGTATATTCATGGAGAAGAGGAGAACATTAAGCAATAATGCATCGCTGAACATGAAAACTTGTCGTTTTTCTATTTATTTGTTCTAATATGATTTTAAAATGTCAAATCCGTTGAGAGGCTATATTCGAGTGAAACGAAGTCGAGCTATATAAGATATCAAATGCCTCGAACATCCTACCCGGAAGTACGAAAACGGATGTACGAGTTCGTATTTGCAACAAGCTTGCAGGATGCTGTTCTAATTGCGTTCCTACGTTTGCTTCGGGCGTACGACATTCCCGCAGGAGAACCGTCTAAATGGCGATGTCAGATTACTCGTACATCTCCCCCTACGGATTCTACGGAGAATATGACAGCAGTGATGCTCGATGCCTGGTATGTGGAGTAGGAATGTACAGTCCAAGTAAGTAATGAGGAATATGTATGTAATATTTTTATATATTTAACACTGGTAGATACAAACACAGAAACAGAAACACATGAAAGACTCACTGGGTCTCGAATTTTCGGTGGTACAACCACCTTTCTCAAGAGGAAGTAAGAACAAAACTGAGGCAAAGGAGAGCCCGGAAGCACTGGATGGAAGGAGAAGGTGGGGAAAGGTATGCAGGGGGGGTTTTGGAGGGGTAGCGTTACGCGCGGGATTTTTAAAAAGGGTGGGGATGATATGGAAGGTGTTGGGGCTGAGGGAGATGAAATTATGTGTATAAAGGGGGAAATTAGTGTCTAATATTAATACCTGGGAGATTCCAGGAATCCAAGAGCCAGATGAAAGCTTTCTCTAGTGTTTTGAGTTTCAGTGGAGGGTCTGAGTGTAGGAGGGATGCTACGATTGAAACTTTATAGCATTGGTCAAAGGGAGTGTTGTGTTCGGAGGCATATTTGGGAATTGGGAGCATACCAATCAGGGAGGAATTGATACATGAGGCTCCATGATTATTTATTCTAATAATAAGGGGTGTGGTACACTGTCCAATATAAAAGACAGGGCAAAGTTGGCACTTAAGAAGGTACACAACATTGCTGGAGGTACATGAGGAGTAGGGGATTGGTGGGAGAGAGTTAAAGAGCGGGTGGGAGAGGGATGGGATTTTGGTTTGGAAAATGGGACATGTTTTGCATCTAGGTTTATTGCAGGGCCTGGGAGTGATTTTGGTACGGGGCGAGGACTTAAGAAGTGGATTGGTAGATTTTAGAAGATCTGATAGATTGGCGGGGCGTTTGAAAGTGACAGAGGGGTATTTGGGGAAAAGGTTGGCGGTGGAATTGTGGTTTTTGAGGATAGGCTAGAGATCTTTTAGGATAGAACGCAGAGAACACATACGAGACTACAGGAGAGGTGGGGAAGTACACACACACACAAATATATAAAAAACCATAAATACAGTAAGCAACCCGAAGGTCGGTTTAGTAGGTGATGGTAGAGCTCACCCATGTACCAAGCCCGACGGCGTGTGAATATTCACACATCAGGGTAGGGGGGCCAGTCTTTTCCTTTCCCTGTGCCGGTTATGGTTTCCCAGGAAGATCTGGTACCCGAAAAATCAACTAGCTTGGGTGGAGCTGCAGGTGCCTTGCCCGGGAATCGAACCCGGGACCCTCTGGTCAGTAGTCCAACGCTCTACCCACTAGACCACCGCGACCCCCATATATATATATATATTTATTATATATATATTTATTATATATATATTTATTATATATATATTTATTATATATATATTTATTATATATATATTTATTATATATATATTTATTATATATATATTCCCAGGAGCGGATGCGGACTCTGACCACAATTTAGTTGTTATGAAATGTAACGTCCGTTTCAAGAAGATAAGGCAAGGGCGGTGGGTTAGAAAATGGATCGTAGAAGCATTAAATGGATTAACGAGGAAGGAGTATCAGCAGGCTGTAGAGAAAATAATCGATGACGGTAAAGAACTGAGTACAATCGAAGAAAAATGGGAATGTATCAAGAAAGGGATATCGGAAGCAGCAAAAGACACTAAAGGAACCATTAACGGGAAAAGAATAAGGAAACCACGGGTCACGGATGAGATGATTGCAAAGATGGATGAGAGAAGAAGATGGAAGAATGTAAACACAGAATTAGGCAAAATGAAGTACAAAGAGTTAAACAATAAATTGAGAAGGGCCACAAATAAAGCAAAAGAAGAATGGTGGAAAACGCAATGCGACGATATGGAAAGTTTACAGAAGAAGGGTGAAATTGGTGCTCTATACAGCAAGGTTAAGTTTTTATCGGCAAATAAGAAGGCAAGATCTGTGCTAACAGTTAAAGATAAGTGGGGAAAGATAATAGTTGAACCAGGAAAAATCCAAGAGAGATGGAAGGAATATATAGAAACACTGTATGGTAAAGAACTTAGGCCAACAAGGTTAGACATAGAAAAGGAACATGACGTAGAAGAAGATAGCTTAGGTCCTGGCATACTCGACGATGAAATAGAAAGGGCATTAAAGGAGATGAAAGCAAATAAGGCCGTGGGGGTGGACAACATTCCTGTAGAAATGTTGAAATGTTTAGGAAAATGCGGGAAGAAGGCCTTATATGGAGTGATTCGTAGTATGTATGACAAAGGAATCTGGCCGGAAGTTTTTGTGAGATCGGTGTTAGTTCCTATTCCGAAAAGGTAAAGGCTACATCATGTGAGGATTACAGAATAATAAGTTTAATATCCTGCGCAGCTAATGTTATTCTCCGGATCATCAACAAAAGGATAGAGAGTAAGGCATATGATTACTTAGGGGATGATCAGTTTGGGTTTAGGAAGGGAAGAGGTACGCGTGATGCCATTGCAGTAATGAGATCACTAATCGAGAGGAATATAGAATATAATCAGGACGTATTTGCCTGTTTCGTAGATTTCGAAAAAGCGTTTGATAGAGTGAATTGGGAAAAATTAATGCGTGTATTGCAGAAAATAGGAATGGATTGGAGGGACAGGAGACTGATCCGCAACCTGTACATGTCTCAGACTGCTCAGGTGCGAGTGGGGAACGGAGAGTCCGGATCGGCAGTGTTAGGAAGAGGTGTAAGGCAGGGCTGCCCATTGTTACCGGTGCTGTTCAACGTATATGTGGAGGAAATGATTAAAGAGGCATGGGGAGAACTGGAGGTAGGAATGAAAGTCGGAGGGGAATTGGTAAAATCGGTTAGGTTTGCTGATGACCAAGCATTAGTTGCTCAGTCAGCCAAGGGGTTGCAAGCATTGCTGAGTGAATTGGAGGTTCAGTGCGATAAATATGGGATGAGAATCAATATTAATAAAACAAAGGTTATGCGATTTTCCAGAAAGAAAAAGGCTAAGTTAAATATTAAAATAGGCGGGGAAAAAATAGAGCAGGTAGAGCAGTTTACATATCACGGAAGTGTTTTGGACCAATACGGTCAAAGTGGTAGGGACGTACGGAGAAGAATTGCGGTAGGCAAGGAGGCTTTCTCAAGGAGCAGGGAGTTGATGACGGGGACGTTGAGTAGGGATGTTAAGACAAGACTCGTAAAAACTCTGATATGGAGCGTAGCTATGTACGGCGCGGAAACGTGGTCACTGAAGCAGGAGGATAGACGTAGATTGGAGGCTTTTGAAATGTGGATGTGGAGAAGAATGGAGAAGGTGAAATGGACCGAAAGGAAAACAAATGAGGAAGTACTAGAAATGGTGGGTGAGGAGAGGGATTTTTTGAGAGAAATCCTATGGAGGCAGGAAAAATGGATGAAAGGCGTATTGAGCGGTAGTGGAATGTTGAAGAAGGTAATAGAGGGGAGAATATTGGGCAAGCGAGGTAAGGGCAGGAACAGGATAGGGATGTTGGACGGGATGAAGGGAGGAAAGAAGTACACCGAGATGAAGAGGGACCTGATATAGATTAGTTTGCTAGGTGGGGAGTCACAAAATGTTTATTTGATAGTTGTGTCCATCCAAAAACCTACCTTAAACGGTAGATTACCTAATAATATATATATATATATATATATATATATATACATATATATACATATATATTAGGACTCTTCCGAATATATATATATATATATATATATATATATATATATATATATATATATATATATATATATATATATACACATTCAAACACGAAATACCGCCATACGGCGAATAAATATTCATTCACATATAAATAGAGATAAGGAAATGGGAAAGGGACACATATAAAGGACGAACACAAGAGAGGTGGGGATGGCGGATGTGAGCAGATCACGAATGTAAAAATATCTTCCTCGACCGGGACTTGAACACCGGATCTCTCCGCTTGCCGGGCGGATGCTCTAACCACCTGACCTCGAGAAAGGGTACTTTTACACTGAAATATTCGATCTTATAAAGCGCCAAAGTGCTCCGAATCATTACCCAGAAGATGGCGTTAGGGAGCTCTTACACCCACCAGAGGAGAAATAGACAAACACAAGAGGAGAATGGACAGTAGGTTAGCAAGCATACAACATCATAAAGGATAGGAACGGTGCGTGGACCCTCCGATCAGTAGTCCAACGCTCTACCCACTAGACCACCGCGACCCACATATATAAATACAAATGAAAATATATTTGTTTTTTGGTCACAATAGTTGACAAAGAAATTACAAGTTTTTTTATTTTTGCCATAATTTCATGTTACCAGAGTTGGAAATATTTATCATGCTGTGCAAACCTAACAATTCAAAATGTTTTGCCTGAAGTCAATATTTTCTGCCTCAACTTTCCCTTTTTTCCTATCTGTTACTGCTCTTATGCATTCCGGTCTGAAATCACCCAGTATTTGCAATTCCATTCTGTTTCACGGTGCAACTGAGAGCCGTGCGTGTCTCTACTAACCTCCTGTAATTTTGTTTATTTGGGCTCGGCACGGCTTTGCCTTGAGTATCACCTCAATACAGCCTTTCGTGGAACATTTTGATACTACAACGCTAAACATTTGTATAATCTTTGCCGAAAATTTTATATAATCTGAAGTGGTAAACATTAAATTGCCCAACAGGAATTAAGGCGTGACATTTATGCCGACTAGCCTGTTTCTCTTCGGATATAATTCATTTAGTTGCAGTTGATGAGCAATCAATGCTGATGAAGTGCTGTTCCGTCGGTCGCAGGTCCACAGTTTCAGCGAATTTCAGGGGTAGCTAACGATTCGTTTGCACGCACAAGGGAAAGCATCAAATATAGCGTGAGAAAATTGATAATATTTTTCAAATAGAAAAAATTCCACTTTTATCGAATATTTAGTGGCACTCGTAACTTCTGGGAAGTATCTACTTTTACACTTTCTATTTAGTTCATTTCGTATCCCATTTGAGGTATACGTATGTGATTCTGCGAAGCACTGTTGGTGAAACTAATTAATCTAGAATTTTATAGCAAAGTTCAATATGATAGTATTCCATTCTCTTGATACCGCCGCTCAAATATTCTGGTGACCATGCAACACAAAAGTGAGAAAATCGTATAACTAATGTTTGAATGTTTGTGTTTTTGTATTTACAACAAAATTTCTGCGGAAATAGTCGATGTTTTTCCATCATTCCATCACAATAAGTGGATCTCGTGAAATTTATCTAAAGAATCCTAAAAACAATCCGACGGTCAATAGCGAAAGCTTTGCCCGTCGCTATCCACTTCTCTGTTAATGTTTCACATTGAGTGGTAAATATATAACATCTACGATACGTGTTAACGGTCACAAATGAATTTTAAGGAATCGGCTTCAGGCAAATGAAAGAACCATGATATAAACACATATTTAGGGGGGTTGACTTTAAAAACCTCAAATTTTGAAAACCGTTTATTAGCATTTCTCATGTAAGGTAAAAAATAACTTTAACAATAGCTTAAAACTTAAAAATATTAGTAAAAGACGAGGAAGAAAAAGGAGAGCTGGTGGGTTGAAGTTTGCTCGATATATGTTACTCTGGTTTCACTCACTAAAACACTTCCTAACGTTAGTTCTTTGTAATATCGTCGCAATTATTTCATTAAGTTTATGGAGTATGAGGCAGTGACAAAACTGAGCTAATCGCTGCAAATAATATACTCCAAAAATTTGACCTAATGCTGCTCGGTTTAGGGATTTAGAATTTTTTTCATTGTGCATAAACTTTATCATATTGATGCTATAAATTTTATGCTGGATTCCTTTGAAATTGTGTCCGTGATCGCCAAGGCCGATGAAAGACGACAGTCCACATTCTCAAAAGTAGGTAACTTTTTTGCTGTTCTGCGGATCTCCTTCTACTGGGTGTTCAAAGGAGAATATGAAGAGCCTGAATGGCCTCGAAAAGACAAACAGAAAGACCACCTCTGAGCTATTTTTATATTGTTTTCCAATTAGCGAGACGATATATGGATTAGAAAGGCACCAAATTGTTCAAATCAGGCCTGATAGAAGTTATCCAATAAATTACTGTGGAACTGAAACACAAAATCGATAGTCGGTTGTCTAGTTGATAATATTAATTAACATTTACAGCGGATTAAAGTGGCTGTTGTAACTTACTACGTTATCGGGGAGGGTTGAAAGTGTGTGACAAAGTGTGATGTTGGATGAAGTTCGAGAAGAGTTTTTCAGTAGTAACTCGATATAGACTAGTTTTGACAATGACGAAAATTCGACGTCACAACCTCAGAATTTTTAGGAAATTTTGAGACCTTGATTAGATAGTTCTCAGAAAGTACCACGAACGTATGATGCAATATATTTGCATTCGCTGAGTAACTTGGGAGGAACATAAAAGTTTTTTGATGCCATTCTACTTTATAATTTTAGCGAGGGACCGATACTCAAATCAAACAATGAGGTAACGAATTACGTTCGCAACAATTCTCCAATGATGGGTTTCCAATTCTGCTTAAATTTATTTGCTACATGTAATATTTGAAATACATTGTCCATTGTTCGTAATTTGAATGCTATGTTTTGAGAAAGATCCTATCGGGAATTTGAAACAATATCTTTTAATTAAAACCGTATATATTTCTGAAAAATATTGTGGCATTCCAGGAGGGGGAGACACAATGAAATACGTGACTCTAAAAAGTATTATTGTCAAATGTGAGTTATAGTTGTTAAAAGTTGTAAAAAGAAAGATATCCGAAATTGATGAGCGTATTCATTGATATGGGTCATTTCATCAACCCATGCGCTTGAAATTTGACCACTGCGCCGTTCCACCTTAGCCCTGGCCGAATCTTAGCTGCTTCTCCTTCCGTCGACCTGGTTCGTATAACCGGATCGCATGCATTTCAGCAGCCGCAGTCGTTTCAAGTACCCGTAGTGAGTGTTGAATATGATCAACAGCCATTTATTTTATTTAAAATGTGGCGGAACGTGCGAGCCACTCTGTATAAATACTCCTCTGACACTTCTGGCCACTTTTTTTAATAGGAATATGTCCCACAAACTCGAAAAGGGAAAAGAACTTCGAAGGCACAGCAAAATTTTCCTTCCGGCGCATATGACTTCAACAACTTCCGACTTTTTTTCTTATTTGGCATTATCGCGAGCGTACACATTTATGAGGTGGAAATTCTCATGAATTGTTAAATTCATCATTTATAAACGCCATGGAGAACTTTTTTTGGGAGCATTCCAGTGCAACTATTTCAAGAGTGTAAAGATCATTCGCCTTGACCGGGATCCCTTTATGTTCGGTCGAGTGCTTGAGCCAGTTAAGCTATCGAGGCGTCCTCTTATACTCTGAAATTTTGGGTTCTTGAAAGGAACATGTTGTTGTGACGAAATATCGTACACACAAAGCGAATAATTTTTACACTCTGAAATTGTTGCATTGAAATGCATATTAGAGTGGATGACTCCGTCAAAAGTTACTGCTGAGGGATCTCCCGCAGTTTCTTGGAATTTTAGCATTCCACTCTTAAATTTTATTTGTCATGCTAATAGAGGCATTTATGTTGTGTTGATGGACTCAATTTTCCACTTGGGATTAGCAAGTACTGGAAATGTTTGAAATATGGCTTTTTGTATGAAACAATAAAAGTATATAATTTCCTTCGGGATCGTAATTTTTTTTTATTCTAATTTTCCGTTCGTAGCCTTGACGCGGTGAAAAGGCCTTTTCGCATTCCAATGAGATAGCTGTACTTGGAGAGGAAATGGCGATCGTTTGAGGTACTCACGCCCGATAGAGAGATCCCAGTGAAATGCATTCTTTTTAATCTTGGTTGCACAGGCGTCTACCTCGAGTTGTGTTGCCATTTGAAGTGATGCTCTCACGTTGAAATCAGTATTATGGGAAGTCACGGGCAACAAACCGGTTTTTTGTGCTTAGAAATCACTTTAGAATGAAACAGGATTACATTTTGACTAATACGGGATTCAGCCCACTGGGGCGGACGTCTTGAGCGTCAACCGGGAAGGCAAGGAAAGAGACAAGTAAGGGACGGTATAAACGCGCGAGACTGTTGGGATAGGTCCCGAAAGAGAGAGAAGTCAAGCAATTCCATTGAGAATTGGAGAAGGAAAATATACATTTAGGATTGTTTTACAGTGAAATGGATAACAAGGATTACTGAACGATAGTTACACTGAGTAATCAATTGCAGGGGGAAGGGGCGGAAGAGAATCAATGAGGCTTCACCACATTACTGAACGGAAGCATACAAGAGCAGAGGATAATTTCGGATAAAAGCAAATAATTTTTGTGCTTCAATTTTGTTTTCGTGATCGCTGGAAAACCGGGCACTCTGGGAATGGCCACTGGACTTCGCTCCGATGGGTTAAAATCATTCCTGAGCCCATTAGAAAGCAAGCGGGATAGGTTTGGGAAGAAGATCAATGTAGGTTACACACAGAACATGGCATTTTCGAGAAAGAGGAATGCTAAGTTAAACGTTCAAATAATAGGAGAGCTAAAATTAGAGCAGATTGGCAATCTTGGAAGTGTTTTGAGTCGAGATGGGAAAAGTAAAAGAGACAGCAGAAGAAGTAAAAGTGAGTTAGGTTGAGAGGAGTGAGTTGATGGCAGGGACATTGGATAAGAGTGCTTTGAAAAGATTAGTGAAAACTTTGACATAGGGCTCGGTTTTATGCGCGCGGAAACTTGGTCATTGAAGCACGATGGCAACCGTAGATCGGAGATTTTTGAGATGTGGGTGTGGGAGGAATCCAAAGGAGGCAGGAACGGTGGATGCAGGGCATATTGATGAGCGATGGAGTGTTGAAGATGGTGATAGATAGATAGAAGACTTTATTTGGGCGAAATTGAGACCTAATGGTCCCTTCTTCCATTTAACCCATTGTCATGTACATAGTATTCAAGGTATAAAATTTATAAAATACAAGTATATGTACACATAAATATATATGGACGGACACAAATTCATTTTGTACAAAGTTTCACATCGAAAGGTAAAGGAAAAGAAAAGAAAAAAATATATACATACATACATATATAGATTAAGGATACACATACACAAAGTAAAAGGCAGTGATTAGGGAGAAACACTGGGACAAGGAAAGTGTAAGCAAAGAATGAGGTTTGTGGGAAAAGGGGAGAGATAGAGGGATAGATAGAAAGATAGAGGGGAGACAAGGGAAGAAGAGGCAGGGAAAAGATTAGTAATGCTGGACAGAATGAAGGGAGCTTTATTCCTCTGGAAATATGCACATGCGGACTCGAAGAAGAGTTCATTGTAGTGACAGATAGATAGTTGTGTTATGTTAGGAGAGGATAAGTAATATCTCGGTGCTCAGTCTGTGTCCATTCAAAATTTACTTTAAACGGTAAGCTACCTGATGATAATATTGAACTATAGGATCGAAAGGTGAAGCAGTTGTTCGGTGTATAAAGTTGGCTTTATGAAAAACAGGAAGAAACGAAATTTGCCTTTTCAAAAAGAGAGAACAAGGCTGTCGACGATAAGGATCATAAGGGATTCGCGTGCTTGGAGAAACTTGCTAAGCTTTGCTGATGAAATAGTAATTTTTACCGAGAAGGATCGATCGCGAATGTCGTCCTTTTTCGGATAAGCCGATAAATAACAAAACTTTTAGAACGATACATAGAATCAAAATAGTGTTTTGGCAGGGAAGATAATAGCGTCGCTATGGAAATAAGAACTCAAAACAATCTGAAACAAATGGAATGATTTTGTTGCTTTTTAATCATGGGAGGTGACAGGAGCAAAGAAGATATCATGAGAAGAAAGGCCCAGTCACAGAAGGGATTTCGACGACAGAGAGAGATTTTTTTATACGCGGGTAATCCTAGAAGGAAGGTCTCCAATTTTTGTAGAAATAAAAACAATCGTTTATCTTAAATAATTGGTACAGAAATTTAAAGCTCAAATATTACTCTATTTTTATGCATAGCCGGTATTTCGGTCGATGGGTTTTTGTAGCTACTGGGACAATTTATGCATGCCTATGTCATACTAGTTCGCCGCCATGTCTTTGAGGACGCGCTGGACCTCACCTTTTACCTCTTCATCGTCGCTTGTTACGGGTAAAGGAAGCTGGGTGTCGCACTCCACACCAGAGGTCAAACAGGAATCACGTGAGTGGCCGCCATTCCTCTTCGACCAAACCGCGAAAATTCGAATAAACACATTCTGCGAGCAAAATCATGACAACTGTGTTTTAGGATAGAAACGGGGCTATTTGATCAACTTCATGGCTCCTAGGGCCACAATAAAAGCAAACAGGTTTTCTGAGGTGCTTAAAAAACTCTAACGGGCGATTGAGAGCGGGAGAAGAGAAATGTTGAGTCTCCAGCGACAGTTGAAATGGGACATTATCATCTCCCACCACCCTATCTACCGTCGCACTCTATCACTTATTTCCTGGGTTAAAAGATCGGAAGGCGCTTTTGCGAAGATGGCGAGGTGGAAGAGCCACGCTTCCTCAAACAATTGGAGGCGACCTGGTGTGACATGGGCATACAAAAACTACTCCATAACCTACAAAAATACATTGACTTTCAATAATAAAACCACTTTAATTTTCCACATAAACTTTTTAATTTTTTTTTTACTACCCAGGTTTCGTTATAGCATAACATCATCAGGTAAAAATCAGGTTTTTACCTGATGATGTTATGTTATAACGAAACCTGGGTAGTAAAAAAAATTAAAAAGTTTATGTGGAAAAGTAAAGTGGTTTTATTATTAAAAGTCAGTATGAAGATTTTCCACCAAGTTACGCCAGAAACTGTTTTATTTACAAAAATACATTTACCGAAATAATAACTATGTATAAATAGAGGAATGTTCAGGCCTTAAAATAGTGTATATATTATTGAAAATAAGTGTTTTTTATTTTAAAAATGAAACACCTTTCTTTGGGGGTTATCCTGGTAGAAAGCAATATTTGTACATGCTTGAACTAATTAATAATTCATTGTATAGAAGCCATTAAGATAATAATTTCGATAGTGGTAGCTTGGGACCTCATGTGAGTCATAAAAAATCAGCGGCAGAGAAGATAGGATTGAATGAACTAAAAATGTGGTGTTACAGAAGTAAGATAAATATTTAATTGACGGATAGAAACATCAATGAAGAAGGACATTTCCTGAAAAAATGCTTAGAACAATAGGTAGACTTTTGGGGAATATTTTAAGTGAAAAATTATGATTGACTAAAATAGTGCTTGAGAAGAGCTTAAGTGAATGTCTCTGATTAAAATACAGTAAACGACTGCGAATAAAATACCGTAAGCATAATGGGATTTGTCAAAATAGAACGCCGCGGAGAAGAACGGAAGAATAAAGCTGTAAAGAATGAATGGTGGAGATTTACATTAAAGCAATCATCAGATACTGATTTTGGCTGATGAGAACTCGATAATGATGTATCTTTTGATAGGTTTGAAATCGGTTAAACCTATAGCCTTTTGAGGAGGTGCGTGGATGTACCTAAGCGCATTCGGGACATTTTCGGCATAACTTTTCCAGGGTAGTCGTTCCCCAGACAGCGTCTCGTTAGGTCGCAGGCTTATGAAAGCTTCCGTAAGCTGTCTGGGCTCCACCGGTCACACGAACTCTACTTCTCTGAAGTCTATGTAGTGGGCTCAACAGTGTCTCCGTTGGTAACTGAAATCGACATGTCATTTTGGGATACCGTATTGAGAATGTAAAAACATCCAGCTTTCGCAAATGGACTCAGCCGTAGATAAAATGAGGGTAGTCATTGGGGAGCTTCGTGGAGGAGTAATTGAGGAGCATTGTGCAGCTTCGTGGAATCGCGCCTTAAGGAATAAAAAGCCCTTTGTAATATTCCACTCCTTTAAGCAGAGGAACTTGACTGGTTTCGATGCTTCGACGCATCATCATCAAGATGATTCAATGAATTCATTTTAACCTCTTGGTGATGATGCGAAACTGGTCAGGTTTTTTTGTTAAAGGATGTGTAATATTTCATCATTTTTGTCTACTGCTAAGTCATTCTTGGAATTATGACCAGTGATAGGAAATCGCGAAAATCAATCTCCAATAGAATGTGGTCTCCTTTATATGAACTATTATATTGTCTATTAATTGTAGCTCCCAATGATTGATTCCTTTAAGAACCAAATTGTGTTATTTTTATTTCAGTTGATCAATAATAATTTGCATGTGAAAACTAGAGGCAGCTCTCCATTCAGATTAAGGGGAAAAAAATCAAAGTTAGTATTTGAGTAATGAAACAATTAAATTGATATGTTATTTTCATGATTATGTATTTAGACTCTTGCCACTTTTTGCTCGATGACTCACTCATCACAGTTCGATCCCGAACACTGTTGGGCATATGTCGCATTCACTCAATAGTGTGGACCATTCCGCTCTAATCCCATCCACGATCATAAGTAAGGACTTCAGGTATCGTAGAGATCCCACTTACTTGGAAATGTATCTTCCACTTTTATGACTTCAAGAATTCCGCATTAAATAAAATACTAATTAATAGTAATTAGAAAATAGTAATTTTGGGTCAGCTATTCGAAATGATGGACTCATCGGAAAATTTAAAAAAAATTCGATAGCTATAATAAAGACAAGGTTTGTGAGAGAGGTTCCGGGAGAGCTCGATTTGAACAAAGCTGCGAAACACAGGCACTCTGAGAATCTTTTCTGCAAAATCTTCTGTATCTTATCTCTTCTCGTTTTAAATTTTGCTGGAACGCCCTATACATGTATGTCAACTTTCAATGACTTAGATACTGTATTAATCGTAGCTTTAAGAAGCGAGTCTGGTCGAAAGGGGGCGACGAGGCCCTGCTTGCCTCATCCTAGGATATAATAGCAGGCAATTTTTCCGTCTTTTATTTCGGAAGAGGTCCGCATTTACCGTGTACACCTCTCCGACACCCAAACCACTCCGAACCAAACAGAATGTACCTCAGACATCCTACCTGCGGTCCGTCACCTTCCTTGTGGAGCTTTCAGGAAAGTATTTGAAATTATTGATTATTTCCCACACTATTAAATGTGAACCGACCGATCCGCCAAAACACATGCAGTCCGCTAAAAGCTGGACGCTACCTTTTCACATATCAATACGGCCATCGCATTGGTAGGAGAGCTCCATAGTGACAGCTCACCGGCGCACACATCTGTTGCTGGGTTACCTCCTTGTTGGTGCGCGGAATGGTGTTGTAGCATGTGTCCAGTTTTCATTTTACTGCCCCTCATACCCATTTAATGCTAATGTAACAATTATGCTTTATTCATTTTGAAAATGGTACAACCATATTAAATGTCGTCAATATAAATATTAGTTCTTAAATGTAAAGAAGATTGTCACAAAAGAATTCATCCAAAATTTTTCGAAATCTATGAAACAGGCAAATACGTCCTGATTGTATTCTATATTCCTTTCGATTAGTGATCCCATTACTGCAATGGCATCGCTCGTACCTCTTCCCTTCCTAAACCCAAACTGATCATCCCCTAAGTAATCATTTGCTTTACTCTCTATCCTTTTGTTGATGATCCTGAGAATAACTGTAGCTACGTGGGATATCAAACTTATTGTTCTGTAATCCTCACATGATGTCGCTTTTACCTTTTTTGGAAAAGGAACTAACACCGATCTCACAAAAACTTCCGGCCAGATTCCTTCCTCATAGATACTACGAATCAGTCCATATAAGACCTTCTTCCCGCATTTTCCTAAACATTTCAACAGTTCTACAGGGATGTTGTCCACCCCCACGGCCTTATTTGCTTTCATCTCCTTTAATGCCCTTTCTATTTCATCGTCGAGTATGCCAGGACCTAAGCTATCTTCTTCTACGTCATGTTCCTTTTCTATGTCTAACATTGTCGGCCTAAGTTCTTTACCATACAGTGTTTCTATTAATTCCTTCCATCTCTCTTGGATGTTTCCTGGTTCAACTATTTCCTTACCCCATTTATCTCTAACTGTTAGCACAGATCTTGCCTTCTTACTTCCCGATAATAACTTAACCTTGCTGTATAGAGCACCAATTTCACCCTTCTTTTGTCAACTTTCCATATCCTGGCATTGCGTTTTCCACCATTCTTCCTTTGCTTTATTTGTGGCCCTTCTCAATTTATTGTTTAACTTTTTGTACTTCATTTTGCCCATCTCTGTGTTTACATTCTTCCATCTTCTTCTCTCATCCATCTTTGCAATCATCTCATCCGTTACACATGGTTTCCTTATCCTTTTCCCGTTAACGGTTCCTATAGTATCTTTTGCGGCTCCCGATATCCCTTGTTTGATTAATTCCCATTTTTTTCGATTGTACTCAGTTCTTTACCGTCATCCATCATTTTCTCTACAGCCTGCTGATACTCCTTCCTCGTTAATCCATTTAATGCTTCTAAATTCCATTTCCTAACCCGCCGCCCTTGTCTTATCTTCTTGAAACGGACTTTACATTTCATATCAACTAAATTGTGGTCAGAGTCCGCATCTGCTCCTGGGAAACTGTGCGAATTTATCACACTGTTCCTAAACTTGTGCCTAACCATAATTTAATCTAACTGATACCTTTTTGAGTCACCTGGCATTGTCCATGTATACCTACGCATTTTGTGATGTCTAAACATGTGTTGGTGATGACTAACCCCAGTCTCCTGCAGAATTCAATCGCTTTCTCCCCGCGTTCATTCCTCGTGCCTAACCCATAGTCCCCCACCTCACCACCCTCTCTTCCTTCGCCTACCGTTGCATTCCAATCACCCATCTCTATCAAATGTTTCCCTGCAGGATCACACGCGATTATATCCTCTAACTCATCGTACATGTTATCGACTTCTTCCTCTTTGGGGTTGCTTGGTGGCATGTATACGTGAACAATGACCAAGTTCGTCGGCTCTGCTTTAATCTCTACGAGTAAAATTCTATCTGTCGCTTGCTCTATGTTGACTACGCTTCTTCCTACCCCTTTATTTAAAATTACGGCCACCCCTCGTTGGCTCTCGTCCCCGCCGCTGTATATCACTCTATAATTGTCACTCCAGTAATCCCCGTTATCCTTCCATCTCACCTCGCAGAGACCTAAAATATCTATATTACCTCTTTCCATAAGGCCATATATGGACTGATTCGTAGTATCTATGAGGAAGGAATCTGGCCGGAAGATTTTGTGAGATCGGTGTTAGTTCCTATTCCAAAAAAGGCAAAGGCTTCGTCATGTGAGGATTACAGAACAATAAGTTTGATATCCCACGCAGCTAAAGTTATTCTCAGGATCATCAACAAAAGGATAGAGAGTAAGGCAAATGATTACTTAGGGGATGATCAGTTTGGGTTCAGGAAAGGAAGAGGTACGCGTGATGCCATTGCAGTAATGAGATCACTAGTAGAGAGGAATATAAAATACAATCAGGACGTTTTTGCCTGTTTTGTAGATTTCGAAAAAGTGTTTGATAGAGTGAATTGGGAAAAATTAATGCGTGTATTGCAGAAAATAGGAATGGATTGGAGGGACAGGAGACTGATCCGCAACCTGTACATGTCTCAGACTGCTCAGGTGCGAGTGGGGAACGGAGAGTCCGGATCGGCAGTGTTAGGAAGAGGTGTAAGGCAGGGTTGCCCATTGTCACCGGTGCTGTTCAACGTATATGTGGAGGAAATGATTAAAGAGGCATGGGAAGAACTGGAGGCAGGAATGAAAGTCGGAGGGGAATTCGTAAAATCGGTTAGGTTTGCTGATGACCAAGCATTAGTTGCTCAGTCAGCCAAGGGGTTGCAAGCATTGTTGAGTGAATTGGAGGTTCAGTGCGATAAATATGGGATGAGAATCAATATTAATAAAACAAAGGTCATGCGATTTTCCAGAAAGAAAAAGGCTAAGCTAAATATTAAAATAGGCGGGGAAGGAATAGAGCAGGTAGAGCAGTTTACATATCTCGGAAGTGTTTTGGACCAATACGGTCAAAGTGGTAGGGACGTAAGGAGAAGAATTGCGCTAGGCAAGGAGGCTTTCTCAAGGAGGAGGGAGTTGATGACCGGGACGTTGAGTAGGGATGTTAAGACAAGACTCGTAAAAACTCTGATATGGAGCGTAGCTATGTACGGCGCGGAAACGTGGTCGCTGAAGCAGGAGGATAGACGTAGATTGGAGGCTTTTGAAATGTGGGTGTGGAGAAGAATGGAGAAGGTGAAATGGACCGAAAGGAAAACATATGAGGAAGTACTAGAAATGGTGGGTGAGGAGAGGGATTTGTTGAGAGAAATCCTATGGAGGCAGGAAAAATGGATGAAAGGCGTATTGAGCGGTAGTGGAATGTTGAAGAGGGTAATAGAGGGGAGAATGTTGGGCAAGCGAGGTAAGGGTAGGAACAGGATAGGGATGTTGGACGGGATGAAGGGAGGAAAGAAGTACACCGAGATGAAGAGGGACCTGATATAGATTAGTTTGCAAGGTGGGGAGTCACAAAATGTTTATTTGATAGTTGTGTCCATCCAAAAACCTACCTTAACCGGTAGATTACCTAATAAATAAAACCTCTTTCCATCTCTCGCTTAATATTTTCTAATTTCCCTATCCCCAACATTGTCCTGACGTTCCATGTTCCTATTCTAACTACTTTCGTCTTTTTCTGCGTCTTTTGTCCTGCTGCTGTTATTTCTCCCCCGCAAGGATTTCGATTTTCATATATATAATATATATATATATATATTATATATATACATATAATGTAAATTCACTAAATAGTCAACACAAACACAAAAACTAAAACATATAAAAGAGTTTTTAGTTTCTGTGTTTGTGTTGACCATTTAGTGAATTAAATTATTGTGCACGTTCGTGGGTTTTTCAAGAAAGTGACTTTATATATATATATATATATGATTTCTTCGAAGTAACACGGAAGTGTTGAATAAAAAACTTAATAAAACTCAATAAAATAACCCTTTTCCTCAGTCATATCTTATCTTCCGAAGAAGACGGAGCTCGAGTCCGTCGAAATTATCAAGATATTGTTGTGAGTGTTCTTTTTATGTGTTCTCGTGCTGTGTGTTACTGTCTAAGTTTTTTATTCAACACTTCCGTGTTACTTCGAAGAAATCATATATATAGTATATATATATATATATATATATATATATATATATATATTAGGTAATCTACTGGTTAAGGTAGGTTTTTGGATGGACACAACTATCAAATAAACATTTTGTAACTCAAAACAAAACCCAATCCAGCAACCTAATCTACATCAGGTCCCTCTTCATTTCTGTGTACTTCTTTCCTCCCTTCATCCCGTCCAACATCCCTATCCTGTTCCTGCCCTTTCCTCGCTTGCCCAACATTCTCCCCTCTATTACCTTCTTCAACATTCCACTACTGCTCAAGACGATATACCTTTACGTCCAGCTTCTTTCTCATTAATGATACAACAGTAGTCCCAAAAAAATCTTCCTTCTGTTTATCCCTGAATTCCTCAGTCTGAGAAGTCTTCGGGAATAATATTAAATGATTTCCTATTGCTTTCTCGCTTTCATTTCTCCTTCTGGTTCTCTATCTTGAGTTTCCTCGTTCCAACTCATCCTCATCAATTTCGTTATTTCCTGTCAATATCCAAGTACTTCATGTCCAAGTACTCCCTAGTACTTTTATCTTGACCGTAACTTTCTTTCAAGCATTCGTTGTATATTTTCTGATTTTATTTCGATTCAACTAATACATTTAGTATCTCATATTTTGTGATCGTATCGTGTCACTTTTTCTATTTCATTGAAAACCGTTGCTCATATCCCTAGAGTTTTTTTTCATTTCGAACCCTTAAGCTGCACTTTGAGCAAAATGGCTTAATTATGATCCACATATTCATTATTGAAGGATCGGTAGTCGTGGGAATAGTGACAGGAAAAAGAGAATCCCCAGAATTTCATGAATACGGAGTCGACTCCCCCTTCATTGACACATGTCGGCTCAGCAGGTTGCAATGGCATCTCGCTGTTTCTTGTGCGTCGACCCAATCACATACTGGGACTTAAAGGGCTTTTAGATGTTCACGCCCTGCACTTCCTAATTTTCTCCTATTCCCCGTGACTCGGGCCCTATACATATAGTATACATTCTGCCCGCGGCGTTGGTTTTTCCCTCTCTCTCCACTCGATGCCACTAATAACCATGCACTTACCCGGGCGAACACTCGTCTTTCCACCTTACATCTAGATAGATGGCAGACAACAGTAGTTCATTCACTCAGTTGAGAAAAGGGATTTGAGAACTCTTGGTGGGGTTGCTCTAGTGTCTTTCTTGATCTCGTCAATATAATGTCATTGGGCAGATGAACGAGGTGGTTCCCTATCTATAGTGGTTTCGATGAGATTTTCATCCCTTTAAATGACCGCATCAATGCGATTCGAGGCACATACAAACGCCTCACCGAGATGCAGACGGTGGGCGACCTACATTTCGCTGGCTCCTACCCTTCGATCTACCTTTCTCCAGGAGCATTCACCATTGTTCCCATCCATATAAATGTCTCCATGGAATGCACAATCCTTTCCACCACATCAAGGCTGTAAGTATACGGAGGAGGGAACGATAGTATTTAAAAAATGCGACTCCAAAGGAAAGCATCATTGGTTCACTTAGAAAGTGATATTTAAGACATTTTCCGATAAAATCTAAATAGAAAATTGAGCCTATCGATACAAAACATGAACTCCATTTAGTATAACAACCTAAAAGAGGCATGGAATACTTCGTACCTTCCTCACTACTTGTTGGAATACTTTAAAACACGAGACCAGGTACATAAAACAAATACAAGAGGGAGTAAAACTTTGTTACACCGCAGCATCAAACGGTCGTCATCTTCAATAAATCATTTACAGTTGCTGCTTGCTGAGAGTGGAACAAACTCAGTCCAGCCTTAAGCGAAGTTATTTCAATGGCAGAATTTAAAAGTACCTTACATAAGACACTCCTAAAGTCACAGCAGAATTGCAAGTAAAACATTTCAGGAGCTCACGGTCATATCGCATTCACACAATTATTAGTCAGAAAATTACATATTAATTCTGTTAATTATAATTCTGTAAATTAATCTTCATATATGAATTTTCTGTTGAAATCTCACTTCTGGTGATGAGTTATAGTTAAATTTTCATTTAATTACCATTTAATCGTGCTGCAATAATATTTTTTCTTTCATTATTTTCTTTGATACCTCCTAATTAGGTATTATTTACCAGTAATTTTATTTTAATTCATTTTTCTCCACATTTATATGATATCATCAGTTTTACTTTTGTTTCCTCTCTGAATTTCATGCGTTGGCTTTTTTATTTACAATTATTTATTTTCCTCAATTCAGCAAATTACAGCATTAGCATTATCTCTATCGGTATGACTTCGCAGGTTTTTCACACTCCCCTCTTCATGCGTGGGTGTTTTCCTGCGGTGGGTTTTTCGTCAAGGAGTATACCTTACGTTTTTTCCACGAATTTGAACATCATTCTACATCCTTTTGACTCATGCATGTTCATTGTACATAGATTTTCATTATCTAGTTCATTTTTAAGTTGCTTAATATGTGAAAATGTAATTATATTTTCATTAAATGTATTTGACGATGGGTTAGATGGAAGAAGGGACTTCCACAGTCTCAATAGCGCCAGAATAAAGCCGAATTGTTACTGTTATTATTATGAATACCTGGTCTGAGTGACCTTGCCACTAATAGCAGCCATTGCTTCCGCCAGTACAACTCAAGGGGTCATTGGAATCCAACATGACGGGGTTGTAGAGCATAGGGAAGGAAGTTTATATGTGTATAGTGGAGGTGCATCCCCGCTGAGGACTCCGACCGAGTGACGTATTGTGCCCGTGTCAACCCAGTTTATTGGGGAAACCGCATCGAATTTCAGGATATACAGCTCAGAGGAAAAGGAAATAGGAAAGTGATTATCCGGCATTGAGAAAGCGGATTTACGTCACTGTTGATGACGTAGATGGCTGACAAGGATCAATGCTTGGAGCGATGGGGAAAGCCCGAATTAGCACAAACCACGAATTAGTGTTCGAAGAGGCTCCGTTCACGACCAGGGGGAGGGGGGGACGCGGCGGCAATAACACATATTACCATGCACATACGGTGTTTATTTATGACGTCCACATAACTTTTATGTGTTGGTAAAATTACACTGATGTGAGAGAAATGCGATTTTGATGCATTATAGATTCTTATGAATCCCTTTTTTTATTTACTGTACTGGGTGAAATGCAGTGATAAAAATATTAATCGCGTAGCACAGCAATGTCACGAGTGTAGTAGAGGTATATCTAGATGTAGCAGGGGCACATGCTTCATGTTGGAAGGGAAATCAAAGGACGAAAGGCCTACACCAAGTGGGTAGACAGGAAAACCTTTTGTGAGCAGTGAGACGTACGTATCATTAGGTCCGTGACCGATCAAGAATACACTGCTGAAGAAATTCAGCCGAGTATTTTGACTGACCTTCCCTTTGACTGTCTCATTCAGTGATTTTTCAGACAACTTGGTCAAATGATACGAAATCATAAGCATTTTCTATCATTTTTTCAGTTCTTAGCACCAGGAGATTATAGTTTCCATGAAAAATTCCTTGACATACAGGTGACATGAAATAAATATTGAAGGGGTACGAGGGTAGGCCGAAAACTAATGCACACATGCTCGTAGATCACGAAAAAATGACCTTCAGAAGCACTCCTGGGGGCATGTGGAAGTAACATTCCTCCTCAAGGCGCATGCGCAGGTTTGAGGTCGTTACATTCATCCAGTGTATTTGAGAAGCGGAACTATGGAGACGCGTTCTAGTGTTTTGTCAACGCGAGTTAAACGGCGTGCTGTTATCGAATTTTTAATTTCTGAAAACGTAGCTCCTAATGAGATTCATCGTCGTTTAAAGGCTGTTTATGGTGACGATGCTGTTGATAGGTCTCCTGTAAATCGATGGGACGTAAAATTTCGTGGTTGTGAGTCTGGAAAAGCCACAACTGTTGATGAAACACGCAGCCGACGTCCGAACACTGCCACCGACGATAATCATCGAAAACTCGTCGAAGATTTGATTCGACATAACCGGCGAATCACTCAAAAGCGTATCGCAAACCAATTGGTCCAGTTCGTCGTGTAAAAGGAAGCCTGGCGCCAATAATCTTCCAAAATAACAACGCTCGCCCACACACCTCGGGCGCAACAGGAGATGCTCTGCGAAACCTGAAATTTGAACCGATTCCACACCTTCCTTATTCCCCCGATCTAGCGCCTTGCGATTTTTATCTTTTTCCTCAACTCAAGAGACACCTCGAGGGTAATCTTTGCACCTCGGACGATGAGGTGAAGGCAGCTGTAAATCACAGCACGCTGTTTAACTCGCGTTGGCATGGCACTGGAGCACGTCTTCATACGTCCGTTTCTCATAATACACTGGACGAATGTAACGACCTCAAACCTACGCATGCGTATAAAAAGAGACGTTTCAGGCGTGATATGGTGGAATAACATGATTAAATAAAATTGGCAATTTTCCACAAAAAATATTTTGTGGAAAATTGCCAATTTTATTTAATTAACTACGCATGCGTGATGAGGGTAAATGTTACCTCCACGTGACACCAGGAGTAGTGCTTCTGAAGGTCATTATTTTTGTGGTCTACAAGCACGTGTGCATTACTTTTCATCCTACCGTAATAATTAGTGCTGGTACAGTGCATTTGGGCTAAATTAATGGGAAAATGGTTTTGTTCTGAATTCATCTCCAAACCCATTTCTCCAAAGCCTCATATCTACGCTCATCATTTTGACTTGATGACCCTTCGGACCCTTAACAGTGTCTCGCTCCATATTAAAGCCTTCAGTAATCTAAGTAACTTGCGTAGCTGTCACCAACTCACTTCCTTGTGCGGACGCTTCTTTCGCCATCGCTCTTGTTCTCCTAACGATTCTACTACCTACTACGCCCATTCAACTCCAAAATTTTGCCGTGAAATATTCTATCTAGTATTTATTAGGTTTATGATGTTCATATGAATTATGAAAATGTTGATTTTTTGTGCACTGAACTGGAAATTCGTGCGAATCGTTTGATCACAACATCATAATGTTAGTTGACAGGAAAAGTTAAAGAACAAACAACAAACAATAATAATAATAATTCGGCGTGATTCGTGCGAGATTGAGACTGTGGCAGTCCATTTTTCCATCTAACCCATCGTTAAATACATTAAATGGAAATGTAATTGAATTTGAGTACTAAATAATGTAAAAAAGAACTAGATAACGACAATCGATTTACAATGGATATGCATGAGTACAAAGATTGGAGAAATAGATGCACAATTTTGGGGAAGACGTAAGGAATAAGACTTTTATAATTCATGAAAAAACCCAGTTCAGGAAAAAACACCCAAGCATGAAGGGGGTGGGTAACCCCCTTCTAGCCAAACTATGGTCAATAGGAAACTTCTTTGCTGTTGATAACGTGGTTCACTCCCACGAAACTTTAACCCAATTTATCGAAAAACACCACAGATGTGTTACGGGGAAGTTCTAGGGGATTAATAACTGTCCATTCGTCCATTTTAATGTTCAACAATAACGGACGCTGCGACCTGGTTGTGTAAATCCTCCGAGTCCATTGGAGCGGAAATTAGTCCTCATATTTTTTCCTCCTCGATGCATTGAGCGCAGAATAATTGGTTAAAATTAGTGTTCAAGGCCTTGGTCGTCGTAACTCCATATTTTCCAACCTAACGAGTAGGTAAGGCATGAAATGATACTTCTTCGAAATTAAATCATAATACAATAGGTATTTCTCCTCACGTTGACAGGAACTTCCTTTAGCTGGGAAAGAATGATCGAAGAGAAAGGATGCAATACCGTCCTACGCAGCGAGTGTCGCCTTCGCTTGTTTGAGTTCGTGCACACGTGGAGTTTTAAATTATGCTTCAGGGTTATAATCTCCGGCACGAATATGAAAATGAATTCGTCTTTTTCTTGGTAATTACTTCTTTTATGTTAGTTCTTTCCGACCTACATTCCAAGACACTACAAGTGTGACTGCAAGTCTCCTCAATCAGAAAATTGTCCTGATCTTTATCATGTATAGTCCAATGATATTTGTTGAGCCTTGATTGTCTTCATTAAGTCTCTAATATAAGGATTTTATGAATTGTTTCTTTTGGCAAAAATGAATCCCTCTCCTTCCCGTAATTGATACACAGAGCTTGTCGTTACTCACCGCGATACTTCTCATGAATTCTAATCGTCATCAAATTATACCTGTTGCTTTACCGAGATGAAAAATAGCAAAACTCGCGTAGAATCTGACAACAAGTATTATGCTATTAATTTCGCTTTGTTTAGGATTAGTGTTTGCATTTTAACGAGGTTTTCAGACAATAGGAGTAGATGAGCGTGCATTATGGAATTATAAAACCAATAATTCATACCAAAGAATTAGAAATATCCACCGTCCACCAAGGACGAAGCTGTTTTCGCACCAAATGCGTAGTTTTCGTGAGCGATGAAATGCGCGTCGATCTGCTCGTCAACTCGGCAAATTTAATAATTTAATCAGCACCTATCGGTATTTAATAAACATAGAACACATATTTATACCCTCTTCCTAATGCAGCATAGCGTTTCAACATGATGACATGCTGTGCTGCAACTTACATTAGATACATACGTAATGGAAATGAATGAATATTTTCAATCCTGCTAGTATTTTATTAATCTCTTATGAGAAGTCCACAGCAAAACTACTTTCAGCAAGTTGAAGAAATAGCTTTCATAGCAACAGAATGAAATATCATAATTCTTATTTCGCTCGAGTCGTGAGATTTTCTCTATACATACGAGAGAGCGAGATACCCACCATCGTGCCAGAACAACGAAAGGTTATAATTAAAACTGCCTCCGAACAGTTTTGGGATAAAATATGAGGCAGTAACCACATTTAAAATCTATGCAAAGCTATGGGTCTAACACTAGTTGTAAGTTGTGGTGGTGCATGACAAGCTCTATTCAAGCTATTTCCTCTGCTCACAGGAATCCTCTTACGGAAATTCACGTCATATAATCACTCAGCAACATATTTGTCGTGCTCTTCTCAACGTGATGTCTCGAATTTCATATTCATTGATATCAGCGGTGTTATATACTTATTCATCTATTTGGAAGTGAATTAATAAAATGTTTTTCTAATGTTCTAAGTACATTCTTCCAACCTGAATGCACCTTCTCTTCTTCACAAGTACTGTACATGTACTTGATTTATTCACACTCCTGTTGTGGTCAAACATGCTTTGCAAGACTTGCCAAAGATATCACTTACTAGTCCAAGGTCCAAGTAACTAAATTTTGTAAGCTGAAAATAATTCAACTTCAATCTTGCCCTGAAGACATTACCATTGACGGTCGCCTGGCAGAGAAACTTTCCATCAAACAGACAATATACGGCGGAGGCACGGCAGCATTCAAGATCCATAGAAGCTCATGAGCCATGCTGAGTTTGAAACAATGTTCTCAGTTTTAATTGTACTTTATAATTATTTGTAATTGCGACAAATTGGTATTCGAATATTTATTAATCGTACACAGCCTGTGAATTAACATAAAAGTTTTTAAGCTAATTCTGTATTTATAAGGTAGAAGGATCTTTCAAATGCATTTTAATAGTGACGGAGGAAACTTTCCATAATCTGGTCAAATAAAATTTACCAAAGAACAAACCACGTTCAAGCGACGCATGTCAAATGCCTCTGGTTTTGATCTTTCAGTTTCCCCTCTCATCTGAGAGAAATGAATCTAAATTCACAAGGGAGATTGGATAAAAATTGCCATAAAAGTTTTTCTAGAATAGAGGTATAGTTGATATTTGATTGGTTTCTATGCAATGATTTAAAGCATTGAAATGCCACATTCTGCTATGGCACTGGATACTCTCCTTTCTGACATTACGACAAGCCGTATTCAAGGATGTGCTTTCGAAAAGTGTTTCCTGTGAAAGTCACGGAGATTCTTAAATGTCTTATTGGAACTCTGTAGATATGTGGAAATTCCAATATGCCAACGCGTCTTTAAAAGCATCCTCAGATTGCCACCCTCAAATTAATTCATGGAAGAACAACGGGTACTCACTTAATTTCGCATCACTATTTCACTCACGATCAGCGTTCTCACTATTATTATTATCATTGGTGGGATTATGTATCTTTTTCGGCAAGCTGCGAGATCACTACCTCTCCTGAGGCCACAGGAGACTTCGAAGAGGCCTCCTTTTACATTGCTTCCGAACTTCACCACTTCCCACCGAATTCGCTCCCTCTCTCCGGACTGCGCTCACCGCTGAGGATCCCCACATTTGTTCTCAAACACTTCGATGGTTGGCCACGGTGGCAAACTCATAGCATGTCTGCATTAATGCTATTCTTCACATAATTTAACGCCATTTTCATCTCCTTCGATTTGATACCATATTAACGTTTTAACTCTCTCGTGAATTTTCAATAAAAGCACGGAAGCAGCAGCTCATGGCGAAAAAGTTAAACATTCAAAGCTGGGAACTGTAATTAGGAGCAATGAAATTATACTATGAAAATGGTCTGATGAAAATTAATGGAGATTTCCATCATTATTTTGTTCAAGCTGGACATTTGTTTGTTTTTATATCTTTTATTCATTTGCAATTGAGGAGATAAATTTTCATAGTGAATTACTAACACATAATAACCCAGAGCATATAAGTAGTCGGTGTGGCAATAATTAATAAGCAAATTCGTACTTCGTGCCCTTTCAGCGCCAGCATGCAGGCGAAACGCGTGCAATTGTAGCGAAAGAATAACTGGCGACCTGCTTTATTTATATTTTTACCAGAAGATCATGTGCGAAACGCATGCACCTCGCATAGTTCTAATATGCAGTCGAACATCTTTTTGTGGATCTTCCAAACGGGATCGGGATGGTGCGGAGGCTAACGTACAGGCTCCCCACCGCGAAGTCCCGGGTTCAAATCCTGGGCACGACAAATACTTTTTAGTGGTATCCCGATCCCTACTTGCTGAGGTGGTTTGCGGAGAACACTTTGAGTGAGTACGACGTCCGTCGGATGGGACGTTAAACTGCGTGTGACCCCTTGGCGCCATTCGTTAAAACAGTTGGCTAATGTCGACACCGGGTTTCTCTCCACCCTTCCTTTCCCACTCATCCCTAATGGCGCAAATTACCTCAGCTGTCGGTCGTCTCCTACTGCTAACTAAGAACTACTACTATTGCTTCCAAATGTTCTTTTCTTCGAGGTGTATGCATAATTAAGAAATTCACGAGTTACAGTTTTCGGGAATTTCCGAATGTGCATACGTATATTTTACGTTAAGATGGAGTAATTCAAGCATAATAATAGCGTAATTCAAGTAATTTCATTGACTGGCTCTTCTATACTAACTAATCAGTCGTTTGAAAAATGTGAATGTTATTCTATCTACCTTTGTAAATTAAGTGATTTTCAAGTTTTTATATAATTTACAAATTATCATTTTTTATTTTGTTTCAATTTTAGAGGACGAGGTAGTCCAGAGATAGACGTTGGACCGGAAGGCCCGGTTCGATTCCCGGGCAAGGCACTCTGGGCACCTGCAGCTCCACCCAAGATATGTGAGTTCTCGGGTACCAGATCTTCCTGGAAAGCAATGACCGACACAGGGAAAGGAACTGCCCCTACTTAATACCCTGCTAATGTGCGAATATTCACGCGCCGTATAGGGCCCAGTACTCAGTGAGTCCTACTCTAACCGACCTTAGAGTTGATAACTGTTTTGGATATAGATTTCACGGCTGTTTTTAGAGACTTGTTAAGTGATTTGTAGCTTTGAGAAATGGACCACACGTATTGAACCGTGACCGAAAATCGCAAGTCTAAACACCGCCAATAGGCAGACGACGAGAAAAATAAGCACAACATATCAATGAATGAAAAAAGTTTTAATTCTTATGAAAATACTTTTCCATATTAATTCCTAAGCAGTGAGTTTGGAAAATATCAACCATTCATTTTCCCTAGTTTTGAAAACATACTTGTATACGCGGGGGAGGGAGGAAAGCTGTTTGATATTTTAATATCGAAACTTGTTTTTTAAGGATTGTAAAGTCATTTGAAATTGGATACGAGCCCAAAATATGTAATTCCATTTGACGAATCTCCCTTGCATTGTATTTGTATTCCACCTGTGTGGCATATCTTGCAAAATTCCAGCAGTGGCATGATGAAATTACATTTTTCCTGTGTCGTTCATCGAACTCTGAGATCTCGTGGCGGAATCCTTTGCCATGCCTCATCTCTTATTTTGGGACCACAGTTATCCCGAAGAAACTAAATCGGAGGGAAGTCAATTGCTACTGCCTATTCTATAACATCAAGATATAAAGTTTTTAACAAACCTAGATATCAGTAGATGTCGCTTCTATTCACGTACATTTTGCCGCGTACCTGTAATTTTACCATTACCAAGAGGAGAAATCGCGTATCTTTAAAGAGGTTTTATTTCTCTTTACAAAAGAACACCATCCTTCATTTTGGCCTTACAACTCCCTCCATGTTGTTAACCAATCATTTATTTGTAGTCACAATTCATCACAGTTTCGGCTAAAGGACTCTTTTTTGGCGAATTCTGGGACAGTATAAACGATTATTACGTCATCATCACAACCATTTTCCATTTTCTAATGAGGAAAAATAAACGTAGTTCCCATCCGACAAGGAATCTTTCTAAGGAAAATTTTGTCCTATTAGTTGATTCTTACTGAATACTCGACGAGATTATGTTAAATAAGTCCGCATCGATGTAACAATACTCATTTTAGTTTATTATTAATCCACATAGATCTCATATAGAAATTCCATATCCTTCCATAATTCCTTCAAATGAGCTTAGAATATTGGAATCGACAGTGGTGTATTGAAATTATGAATGACCATTGCTGCAATAAAAATCCATTTTGAGGCGATGTGAGCATGCGACATTATGACAGCTTCCGTACGATCCGAAGACTCGTCAAACCACAAGAAAGGTAAATTTGTAGATAAAATACAACTTTTGTCCAGTGTATTTCAATCGTGTGGCCAAGCACATAAATAATATTATCCTTTTTATGACGAACACAGCTGTTAAAATTTCCCGTTCTACACAGAAGAAGTGACCACCACACGCGCTGCTGACCCACGCGGAATGATACATTTCGATTTTTCTGAGTCGAACACAACAGGGCTGGGATGCATGCAAAACACGTTAATCAAGACTGGCTACAGTGACTGAACTGGAAATAACGCGAGTCCTCACCAACGGCGGCCATCAATAAAAAAGTATGCCATAGAAGATTTTCCTTTTAGATTCTGAATGAAGACAAAAGGTGATCGAATTGCGACCATAATTGCTAATAATGCATTTGGTTGAAGGCAGAGGTGTTGGTAAAAATGATCTATTTTGATTGTCGATACATTTTGGCTGTTTATCAGTGAAATGTCAAGTTTTAACGTCTTCTCACCATATAGTTTCATCACCATCCTATTTAAATAATCTCAAATTTAAATTATGTAGTCTGACAAAAACCATGTGTCAAACCATTCTTTTAGTTTTCCTAAACATACTTTTGTTTCTCATACACTTTTCAGTTAGTTGATGGACATATACCTATAAAACGTAAGTTCTTAACTTATTGTCTGGTATTTACCCGAGCCAATACTGAAATTTTAAGTTATTACAGTACGGAAGCAATGCCAAACATGGCTAATGAAATGGAATGCGGATAAGAATAATGTGCAACTCAAATCGACCTGCATGCCTCATTGTTCTTGAGTGCATGTCTAGTTAAAGCGTTGAAAAGCTCTTGTGGCTTCGAGAAATGTGCCGAAACCGCTGCCTTTGGACGGTCGATTGGCTTGTGTAATGTGCGCATTTTGATTTGTAAGTCTAACCTCGGCCATTCTATTGCTGGGTAAATTGCTAGGGAAAAATAAACAATGTTTCTCTCGTGTTGATTGTACAAAAAATTGCACTCACTTGCTTAAATTTCACGTTTGAGTGAACTCATTGCAAAATTTGGAGCGTGATTCAGTACGCTGTGTTGGCCTACGGCCTTCCCGTGACTATGGGGATTGCTTAAGGGCAAATGTGGAGCAAATCGGTCCGGCAGCTCCCGACCAAACTTCTCATGTATAACTATAGAAATTTTACATTCAATACATAAGAAAAGGTCATCATTTTCATGGAATACTTATCTTTAACAGAAATGAACCATAAAGTTCGACCTCTAAGGTGATATTATTCCCTCATTCCAACGCAGTGACCAGAAGGCTGACCATTAACTATCCCTGAACGGTACCTGTTCATACAAATCCCCTACCGTTCTACAAATTAATGATGCAAGTACCATGGAACCAGTTAAATGATTTCAGAGGATTCTGACCGAGAGTAATTTTATATTAGAAGTCATTTCAAATTTTAACGAAAATAGATCTCAAGTAAATTTGCATTATTTTTATTAGGTAATCTACCGGATAAGTTGGGTTTTTGGATGGACAATCAAATAAACATTTTGTAACTCCAAACAAAACCCAATCGAACAACCTAATCTACGAGGTACATCAGGTCCCTCTTCATCTCCGTGTACTTCTTTCCTCCTTTCATCCCGTCCAACATTCCTATCCTATTCCTGCCCTTCCCTCGCTTGCCCAACATCCTCCCCTCTATTACCTTCTTCAACATTCCACTACCGCTCAATACACCTTCCATCCATTTTAATTTTGCATATCACCATTAAAATATTTTTTACATGACATAAAATTATTTTTCTTTCAATTAGCACAGTGGCTCACCCTATAAATAACATGAGGCAATATGAAAATTAAATAGGACATGACATATGAAATCGATACATATGATTTGAATGAAAGAGGAATACCAGAGGAAAATTTCACTTTAGTACAAGGATATTTACTGGAATATTGGTACTTTCTCTTGCATTTTCAAATGGCATAATTTTTTGCTCATTGAAACTAAAGTCAAGTTAATACCAATATTCAATAAAGTAAACAGTTTTCGTGAGTTACAATGAATGAAACTACAATTTTAGGTTACATATGGCGACAGTTCATCAACTTTGGATAAAGAGAAATCGTCAGAATTCGTTTGATTTATTCATTTCATCTTTAAAAAATATTTCCGAGAGTTAGAAGTTATCTAGAAAACGTAAACGAAAGATTTTTCCTGCATTCATAGTTTTTCGTGCATTTTCAATAAATGTAATTATTATTAAGAAACGAGCAAACTATGCCGCAGGTTGTAGGCCGGAGCATATTCAATTGTAGAACTTATCGTAGGCAGCGAGGAGACAGAGAGACTGAATTTTTGACCGAAAATAAAAGTGGAGCATCAAATGACTAGCTTTTGGAACATCTCTTAAACTTAGTACCTACGAGGCCTTTGTAATGAGACTAACTAGGTTTTGAGCAAGTGTCTTAGGTGAGTGTGCATCATCAACGGGTAGAATGGGCTTTTCCGAAGTAGTCCAAGGTAGCCAGTATACTAGGACCTTCTGTTACCTTTTACGCTCTGCCCGGTCTCGTTTCGCCAATGCATACTGCGTTTTTCAAAAGGAATCCAAATCTAATTACGTATGTGAACTGCGTTGCTGGGGAAAAATTTCGACATCTTAAGCGACTAACCCTCAAGTCGCAGCCCTCGAACGATTTCTAGGAGAACCTTGGTCCATTTCTGAAAACAAAACAAATGTTCGCGTGACATTCATGCTAGATGATTGTACATTTTTTAGTTCTATGAAAACGCAGTTCAAATGAATGTGCTCTAGTGACTGGAATGTATGGTCGGAAATATCGTCCGACGGCTTGGGTTTAATTAATCACTTTTCCTTTAATTGAAATAAATTATAAACTAAATAATTATTCAATTAAACTTTAAAGTAATATATTTACATTTCCAAAAGAAATATGTGCATGCGTACTCAAGGACTAAACTACTTCTTCACTATTAGAAATTGCAAATGTAACTTAAAATCATACACAGAGATCAGACACTTCAAGAAACAAAATATGCATTCATACTGACGGCAATATTATGGAAATCAATCTCTTGTAGTAGCAATAAAGCACAAAAGTACATTTTGTGCAGTTATTATAGTATGAATATACAAAAGGCACCCTATCGGCAATATGACCAATTTCACGGGGGCAAATATCAGTTGGGGACGTTAGTTAAAAGCGTTTATCTAGAGTGGAGGATTCAAGAACCTCAGATTGCCCACAGTTTCGTCCAAGAAGCCAAATGATTGAACAAAATGGTCAGTATTGGTGTAAATACTAATAGGCACCATATCTTTAGATCCGTGTTTTCTTAAGACTAGCTTTTGACACAAGTCGATTCATATCACTTTTAGGGATGACAATTCCATCAGAAACCATGCGGACACTAAATCTGCGATCCCTGGCACACAAAGCATTCACTCTTGCAAGATTTTCATCACTTTTTAAAGTCGAAGGGCATCGTGAACGTTCGGCGCCAACATCTTCTCTGCCCTCCCAAAACAGCTTGTTCCACTCAAAAACACACGATCTACCCATGGCATTATCACCATAAGCTGCCTTGAGCATGTGATGAGTCTCTCTTCCGGTTTTGCCCGGTTTCACGCAAAATTTGATGGATGTTCCAATGACCGGTTCATGACGGAGCGTAACGATGTCACGTTGTAGAAGTTTCGCAAACGAACGATCCGCACTTCGCAAAGTCTGGGAGCCAACTACCACCAGCCTCCAACCTTTCCTAAGACGCCCGTCCCTCGAAACAACAGCCAGAGAAACCGGCGCCCCCGCCCCTCCGTCCGTCTATCCGGGAAAAAATACACCCTACTACCTTTGGGACAGACCTTTTACAGGTGCAGAATGTGTGGGGTGGGTAAGGGATAAGAGTGAGGAAGGGTGTTTAAAGGGTTGAAAAAAGGGAAACGATTCACTAAAATTCCCGGAAAAAAGGGGGGAGTTTATGTACATGCTGGCGGAAAACATAGTTTCAAACAAGTGCTAATTTTATCCAATATATAAATCTCAGATACACTAAAAAGGAGAAAATAAAAAATGAACCAATGCCATTTCTACGATATATCACTACGATTACCAAGGGATATCATGAAGAACTGAAAAGCAGGAAGGGGAAAATTCTATGAATCCATGGCCAGGAAACTTATCAACTCCTAATTGTGCCACTTAGGGGTGAAATCATGGTCGTAAATTAATATTAATTGTGGAATTGATATGTTTCTTATTTCGACTATGATGGTGTTTCAAACAGGTGAAAGCTATAACTAAGGTCTTATCTCTGCAAACTATTACGAGGGTAGGCCGAAAACTAATGCACACATGCTCGTAGATCACGAAAAAATGACCTTCAGAAGCACTCCTGGGGGCATGTGGAAGTAACATTCCTCCTCAAGGCGCATGCGCAGGTTTGAGGTCGTTACATTCATCCAGTGTATTTGAGAAGCGGAACTATGGAGACGCGTTCTAGTGTTTTGTCAACGCGAGTTAAACGGCGTGCTGTTATCGAATTTTTAATTTCTGAAAACGTAGCTCCTAATGAGATTCATCGTCGTTTAAAGGCTGTTTATGGTGACGATGCTGTTGATAGGTCTCCTGTAAATCGATGGGACGTAAAATTTCGTGGTTGTGAGTCTGGAAAAGCCACAACTGTTGATGAAACACGCAGCCGACGTCCGAACACTGCCACCGACGATAATCATCGAAAACTCGTCGAAGATTTGATTCGACATAACCGGCGAATCACTCAAAAGCGTATCGCAAACCAATTGGTCCAGTTCGTCGTGTAAAAGGAAGCCTGGCGCCAATAATCTTCCAAAATAACAACGCTCGCCCACACACCTCGGGCGCAACAGGAGATGCTCTGCGAAACCTGAAATTTGAACCGATTCCACACCTTCCTTATTCCCCCGATCTAGCGCCTTGCGATTTTTATCTTTTTCCTCAACTCAAGAGACACCTCGAGGGTAATCTTTGCACCTCGGACGATGAGGTGAAGGCAGCTGTCAAGTCCTGGATTCGAGAAACGTCGGAAGAGTTTTTTAGGAACGGAATGAAAAATCTTGTTACACGTTGGGACAAATGTGTTAACCTTAACGGTGATAATGTTGAAAAATAACCATATGAATTCTGAGACTTAAGAATTGTACTTAAATGTTATTTTTACCCGATCTCTTTATTTGTTTTTGTTCGAGCTCTACAAGCATGTGTGCATTACTTTTCAGCCTACCCTCGTACATATTTTCTGCTCGTAGTCCTTCCCTATTCTATCCCCTATTGGGTCAAATTCTTTCTCCTATCGGGGAAGGAATTTGACCCAACGCTGCAGGTTGGAGGATTCCTCTACGGGGAGGAACAAGGGATGGAAGGGGAAATTTAGGGCACCAAAAGCAGAGCAAATAATACTGTAAAGAGCACTACGTTACTTCATGGCATTCCGATGCGGTCATGCGGGAAGGGTTTTGACAACAACACACAGGAGGTTAGTGAAAGTGCATGCAATTGAGTATAACTAATTGTTACCTAGACGCCGAGGGTGACAAGTGGCATTTTTGTCATCTACGAGTGTAACCCTACAGTTGTTATCCCGTATTGTCCGTGGGAAGAAGGAGTCCTTGAGTCTGTTAGTCCTGGCATCTATTTCCCGAATTTTGTATACATGATCCAAGCGACCAATGTATGTTGGAGTGCGAATAATTTTCGAGACCTCGGTGCTGAAACATGCGGGTCTAAATTTATTTAGTAAGTTCAATCTAGCATTGAGTCGTCTTTCTTCCAATGATACCCATCCCAACTCCATAAGCATTTCAGTGACGCTTTTCGTTTTATCGTAACAGTTTTCCACGAAACGAGCTGCCCGGCGTTGGACCTTCTCAATTTCCCGAATGAGGCTTTTTTCACTCGGATCCCATACGCTACATGCATATTCTATGTGGGGCCTTACAAGAGCGTGATAACAACGTTCCTTGACCTTGGAGTCACTTCTGCCGACGATGCGTATAATAAATCCTAATTTTTTATATGCTTGCCCGCTTGTACAGGAGGTCGCGCCTGCATGTGGGTCCCCCAAGTTGTCTTTAGTGAATGTAACATCTAGGTATTTCACCGTATCAACTACTTCTAGGTCAACTCCAGCTACTTTTTAAACGAATACCGCGGATCTTTTAAAGAAATTTACCACCGAACATTTACGAGTATTAAGTTTCAAAGGCAATCCCCATTTTGAACACCATTCATTAATGCTATTTAAATCACGTGCTAGAATTAAACGATCCCCATCCCCAGATATCTCCCGAGAAATCACTGTGCCATCCGCGAACATCCTTATCTTACCTTTCACTTTGCGGTTCAAATCGTTAACAAAACTCAAGGAAAGTAACGGCCCGATAACTATTCCCTGAGGTACCCCCGAGGTGACTCGTACGTTGTTGGAACTAGCGCCGTCAAGGACTGCCCTCTCTTCCCGCTCTGAAATGAAGTCTTCAACCCAAGGCATGTGGTTAAAATGCAGATCGTAATTAGGTCTATGAGAATATTTGTAAGGCACTCATATGCGTATGCACAATAAACAGGCTTGAAGAGATGGCGTATTTGGACAGATTTTAAATTGTAGTTTCGACGATTTTTTTACAATGGAGTTTGTCGGTGAAGACAATGAGTATTTAAACCTATTTGTTAATAATTTTATAAATACAAACAGGTTTAACTTCATAACTACGGTAGTAGCTGAACAGGGTAAGATAGAAATATTAAGAGGTCTCCGGAGGAGAAAGATGAGGAAATGGAAAGAGGGAAAAGCGATCGCGGAGGGGTTTCCTTATTTCTCACGCACGTTTTGTGCAATAGGCAGAAGAAAATGAATATTAGGTAGCCAGCCACGCGGTGAGTTCATTGAAAGTGGGCTTCAATTCGTCAATCACCAATAAGACAGCCATTCCAATCCGATGCGCGCTGTTTCTTGTAGAACTTTTGCTTCGTCTATCCTCGCGCTACTCCTGCAGAGATTGTGTTACTTCTCGCACGCAGGTTTTCAAACCACACTCAGGTGTGAATTGGCTGAATGGAATATCCTGTAGCCAGGCTTTCAAATCCAGATTCCCAGCAATGGAAATTCTTCATAGGGTAGAGCGATCGATACCCGACACCCGTGCGGAGCATTGAAAAATCCTGCCTGACTTACGCATTCGATTTTATCGCGAAATTACTGCCAAACCGGGATCGACCGGTTTGCAAGCTCACTCGTTCATAGGTACTCTCAATTATTTAAAGCTAGTGTTTGGGTGACTAATTTGGTCTAGGCATACATAGTTAAAGCTCTCTTAATTTCTTCGTGCTCTCTGCCTGCCTTCATGATGTCTAAGAACCCACTTTCTTACTTCCTCTACACCGCTTACCCAACGTTCTCCCTTCTATCCCGGCCACCAACGTACCATAACCTACCTACCTCCCTAAAAATACATATATATATATATATATATAACTTAGAGCTATATATATATAACTTATATATATATATATATATATATATATATATATATATATATATATATATATATATATATATATATATATATATAGTAACACACAGCACGAGAACGCATAAAAAGAACACTCACAATAATATCTTGATATTTTCGACGGACTCGAACTCCGTCTTCTTCGGAAGATAAAATATGACTGAGTTTATGTGTTCTCGTGCTGTGTGTTACTGTCTAAGTTTTTTATTCAACACTTCCGTGTTACTTCGAAGAAATCATTATATATATTATAAAAATATATGTATAAAAAATATAGATACACACACACCACTACTTCCTCCATCCACTTTCACTACCCTTTTCGAATTTCCCTCAGTAATTTCTTCCCTTCACCCACACTATTTAAAACCTCAGCGTTTATTCCCTGTATAATAAATATCCTCCATTTCCCGCCACACCCACATAGCCTGGAGCCTTCAATCTATGCTCATCCTTTTGCCTCAAAGACCACGTTACACATCCGCAAAGCACTACGCTCCTACGCCTACTAAAGAATCAATGAATCTTTTCTTCACATCTTAACTTTGTGCACCCATCATCAATTCTTTTCTTCCAACAAATGGATATTTTGATAACTAAATATTCCTTTAATTTCAACAATACCATGTCCATTTTCCTCTAAAATACAACCCAGGTACATGAACTGCTCTGGTTCATTCCCTCCTTCTTCAGTACTCCACTTTGCTTTCCTACTTCTCAAGAATCTCATTACTATTGTTTTTTCGTGACTAATTCTAATCCCAGACCTCTCGCATTGTTCCTGTACATCAGTTAATAATAACTGTATTCCTTCGGTGCTCTGACTCGCCATTGCTTAATCATCCATCAGCAAACCTCACTTATTCATCTCGTCCCTCACTTTTCTTCCTTGCTCAAATCCTTCCCATGCTACCCTTAAACATTTCTTCAACATGCATGCTTCAAAGTATGTGTGATACAGAGCAACCCTTGTCGTACTCCCCCTACCAATCATTGCATATCTTGCTCCTACCCTCTCTTACCTATGCCGTTTGATTCACGTACAAGTTTCGAATAAGTATCCCGTTCCTCCAGCCCACTCCCAAATACCGCAATATCTCCATTAACTTTACACACGCCACGCGGTCGAACTTCCTCCCCAAATCCACGAAGCACATTCATGCATGCATCCTGATTATATTCAATGTTCCCTTCTACTAATATACACATCACTGCAATGGCGTCACGCGCCCCTGTCCTCTTTCTTAACCCTAAATGATATTCCCTGAGGTAGTTATTAGCACTATTTTGTAAACTTTTGTGAATAATTCTGAGCCTTAACTGCCTGTGAAATTAGGATTATCGTTCTATCGTTATCGCATACAACTTTACCCTTTTTCGGGATCAGGATCAAAACTGGCCAAAGGAAACATGGCCGTATTCCTTACTCGTATCTACTGCGTATAAGTTGGGGGTTAGTTGGTTGAAGAGAGTCCATGGTCTCAATCTCGCCCCAAAATAAAGACGACTGTCTAAAAGTTCAAGAAATCCCACCTTACCAATTTTACCCGAAATCTTTAGTAATTCTGCGGGGATATTATCTATTCCTACTTCCTCACTCGAATTGATCTTCCTAAGTACTTTTACCATATTTATCCGAGCATTCCTTAGTATGGAGCCTGTCCTCATCTGCGTCGCATTACCTTTCTACTATTTCTAAACTGGCCGGTATAATATTTTTAAACATAACGCTCTTCTAGGTATCCTTTCCTCCGCCCCTGTATCTCTTCTCGTTCGTAAAATCCGTCGGTACCGATCTATTTCTACAGTATTCTTCCATAGGTGGCATCGCCTATGATGTTGTTTTCATACCAGATATGTTTCTATAAAACCTCTTCTTCTGCCGAGCTCAACTACTTTCTCTCCGCGAACATCTCTAGTTCCCAAACCGTGCTCCTTGACAACTCTCTCCCTTATCCCTCCCTTTGCTGCCCCTGCGTTCCAATCCCACTTGACTATTAGGTGCTTCTATCATGGCACCTTCCCAATTATTCATTTTAATTGCCGATATCTAATTCTTCGTCTCGGTGAGAACTTGTACACAAGTATACGTATACCTGGATTGCCATTACATCGGTCGGGCCCGCTTTTACCAACCTAATATAATTCTACCACTCATCTGCTCTATGTTCACCCACTCGGTCTCACTTCCCACAGACATAACATATCAATAACTGGATGTTTCCTAGCTTACCTATCTTCACATTCTATCTATCTATCCTAACCGTTGCAGTCCTCTTTTATGTCTCCTGTGCTGCTGTTGTCGATTTCGTTTTTGCAAGGATTTCGTGTGGTCATGACCGCCGTATTACTCACCCCGCTGTCGGGTGAGACACCTGACCCAGTGGCCGATTCCCGTAGTTGTCAAGATTTATCTTCTCTTAGCGTCCATCCACATTTATCAAGGGAATGATAACTGAGTTTATTTCTCGTTTCCTTACTCGGCAGTGTCTTTATCATAATATCGTCACCAAAATGGCCGCCCCAGTGGGGTCCGACGCCTCTGCAGCCGCCTGAGGAACAGACACTGCGCGGACTGCCTTTCGTCTGACTCGTAGCTTTCGACCTAACTGATATGGGTGACCCTACCAGGAACAATTACTAGAGGTTCGTGCCAGTGCAGGTTATCAGTTTTGTTTTTGCTGTTGTTGGAAAGAAGGTATTTTGCGTTCCGTTGGCCTATACGGTCACAGGAACGAGCAACCTCTTCCACCACGCCGGAAGACTGTAGACCATGGGGAGGTTGAAAAACTCAACTAAAGAAATAATAGATGAAAATAGGAATTGCTGCTAAAAGAGTATCGCTTCCCTAATTTACTTTTCCAGTTAATTCAATCTGAATCATAAGTCAACCCGGCTTTCACAGTAACTTCTCCACGTGGTCGGAGGGATACATATATGCAGGAATTAAGCTAAGGCTAGAGCCATCTTCGACGGGGGCTGAAAAAGATGAGATGGTCCTAGATCTATCAGGGTAATCTAGGAATTCTTCGGAAATTCCGAGAAGAAGGAAAATACTCTGGGAATTTCACCGGGGAGTTTTGCTAGACCGTTTCACGAAAGCACAAAATGAAGGGGTTTAAAAATCGAAGAAGGGAGTCCTTTTGAGTTTCCCCTCCACGTGGTTTAAGAACATCAGAGGTTATTTTTCCTTGAATTTATGATCCCCGGTAGAGAGTTCCGTTGCTGAAAACTTTCCCTTGGAATAAATTCATACCCGAATCCTACCTTAGGTCTTTCTTCATTTTAATTCCCTCCATGTTTCCACCACGTATATTCACTCTTATCAACATCTGCATTATTAAATACAAATATCTATTCAAGCGTTGGGGTTGCAAATGTATTAAAAACACCTTTAGGACTGAACGAATTTTAACTTAATTCCTACCTTTACCTTCTTACAAAATCGACGATTTGGTAAATATAGTAAATTGAAAAATCGGAGCAGTGACCGTTGCATTAAACATTACTGCTTTCACTGACGCATGATTTCAAGTGATTCAAGTGATATTGCGACACAGCGGGACGATTATGAATTTATTTCAAGGGGAAATTTTCAGCAACGGAACTCTCTACCGGGGATCATAAAGTCAAGGAAAAATAATCTCTGATGTTCTCAAACCACGTGGAGGGGAAACTCAAAAGGACTCCCTTCGTCGATTTTGAAATCCCCTTTTCATTTTGTGCTTTCACGAAACGGCCTTTAATTTCATCCAATTACTTGGGAGTAAAAAGTGAGCATTTGACTCCATGTTAGGAGATATCTCGCCGCTGATTTATGACCACGGCAAAGTAGATTCCGCGGATATCCTAAGAGAACGTCATGAAAGGGCCTTGGCTCTCCGGATGGTTTCCTGCGATTTTCTGTGAGCAGCAACGGAGTCCACCTAGGGTTTCTCAATTGGTGACTAATTGGCCTACATGCACGGTATTATATACAGAAAGTTATCAATTAATTAGTGGCCGTAAGTACTGATAGTTGTAACTTGCTAGTTAAAAAATATAAAAGCATGTTTTAAGGACAATGCCATAATTAAGTTACTGTTCAATGGCAGCGCTTCTCAGCCAAGCCAAAGCCAAGCTGGTGTTCCTCTCACTGCTCCTTCGGAACCAGGTCCCACTGGAGGCATGGAGTGCATTTAGAAGTGTTAAAAGATGGGTTCAATGGTCTTGATTTGTAGGAATTTGTTTCAATTAGAGTGGTTTTAAAAAATATATTTTTACTGTTCTTATTATTAATTTTAAAAATTATTATTAGAAAGGTGGTTGTGGGACGGTGGGTGTGTTTGGGATGAGGTTAATAGGGTCAGCGGATCAGATAGGGCCCGGTGGAATAAGGTGAGGGAGGAAGTTGGGGTGAGCCAGGCTCAGTTTGCATTTTTCATTGGAGGTTTTGTTTGTCTTGGGTTTAAATATTTGCGGGAAAGGGATATGAGGTTTATTTAGCTTAGGGTGAAGGGTGATTGATTGAGGAAATTTAGAAGCTATTTATTCGGAAGGTGTTACGTAAAGGTGCTGATTGAAGGAGGTGATGGGAATATTTGGTCTTCCCCATTGAAAGGGAGGAAATATGAGGATTTTTGGAATGAGGGAGTGATCTGCTGTAACTATGGAATGCTTTTGATATGAGGTCATTTATGGATCAGCGTGGCCCGCAGATTTCTTCTTTATGTTGGAACTACGGTCATGCCCGCGGTGAGATGATAAGAAATACTAGTGATTGTTTTTGCCCTCCAAGTTGTAAACCATGAAATTTGGAAAATATTTGCCTATCCGCCACACAAAAAGTTTTGAGAGCACTCGAGTTGACGGAATATTGTATTATGCGTGTATAATGAAAGAGTATCCGCTAAATACAGTTTTTCACGCGTAAATTTTGAGCGATTGCTAGTTGTTTTCCCCGAACCGTCTCTTATGCGGCTTGGGTAGCCGTCCAATTAATTTAAAAGACACAATTGACACCACCATATTTATAAGAAATCCTCTATTGTTTCCTATTGTAAATATCGCACTCACACGAATGCCTATAAAAAAACTTCCATGTCACAGAAGATGAATTAATCATACACGCAGCGAATTTTTAAACACCAAAAGGCAGGTTTCATCGTCAGGAACAACTTTTCTTTACTTGCCAAAACGGTCAATGTTTCGGGACGACAATCTGCTGGGTTAATTCAAAGCTACCAGAAGATATTCCCTATTTACTCGTCAGCGGGAATCATCGGCATTCGGTCCATAACCCCTACCACCACATTTGAATGGGACCAGAAGAATCACGATCGGAGATTTTCAAAGGAGTGTCACTTGTCATGGTTGGGCAAATGTGGAGTACAAGTGTTTTTTCAATTTCATGAGTCATTCAAGGAATGTGCCATGTTTATTGTAATTACAGAATACAGTACAAATTGTGTCCATATTGAGGGTTCCTGCAATATGTTTATCTCTCTTACGTCTACAGATACATTTATTAAACAATTTCTCATTATTGCTAGGTATCTATGATGAAATGTTTATGATTTACTTGCTCTACGTTAACTATAATTTTCCTGTTACTACAGTTCAGGATTGTGCGCTCTTTGGCGTCGCTGTGCAGAGCAAAGCATCTGAGTCGTCGGATAGGTTGAGCAGAACAAGGAGCACGGCCATCGACTATCCATTTGTTTTGGTGACAAGCCAAGAGCCTCGTCTAAGAGACACCTGTGGACGGGCTCTTGGTCAAGATACCTGTCGACTCACATGAGATTATTTCGTGTGAACCCTCCACTTTAAAAATATAAATTACTGCCTGTTGGACGCCAGAAAATTTCAGAACTTCAATCAGATCAGTTATTCCGGTAACTGCTGAAATTTTCTTCGCCATTGTTCCGCTAAATGTTTTTGATGGTGAACTGTTCTCCTACTGACTTCCAAATGAATACTTAAATAGTAGGCGCACGCCTGATTTTTGCAACAATTGTGCACGTGTACCGCTAAGGAACACTATATCAAAAAATATATGAACTACAAAATCATCATGAAGGTTAAACTACTGCGCACGTCTTCGTATAAGCAGGGTCTGGAAGTTTCGTGAACATCAGGGGACTAAGTAAAGTTTTCTCTAACAATACGAACAAATAGTAACGACAATGGCCAAAGAATCGGGGGACTTGACTACATTTAAGGCCGCAGATCTCAGTTTAAAGTAAGTTTCCTCGATAGCTCCATTGGTTAATTGGTTAGAGCATCCACCCGGCAAGTGAAAAGATACGGTGTTCAAGCCCCGGTCAAGGAAATGCTTTTTTTGCACTGGTGACCTACCCGATTCCGCCTTCCCCACCTCACCTCTTTTCGTCCTTCATGTGTGATCCTATCCCTTTTTCCTTATATCGATTTCCATGTGAATGTATGTTTGTTCGCCACGCATATATATATATATATATATATATATATATATGCGGGTCGCGGTGGTCTAGAGGGCAGAGCGTTGGACTACTGACCGGAGGGTCCCGGGTTCGATTCCCGGGCAAGGCACTTTGGGCACCTGCAGCTCCACCCAAGCTAGTTCATTTTTCGGGTACCAGGTCTTCCTGGGAAACCATAACCGGCACAGGGAAAGGAACTGGCCCCCCTACCCTGATGTGTGAATGAATGAATGACGCCGTCGGGCTTGGTACATGGGTGAGCTCTACCATCACCTACTAAACCGACCTTCGGGTTGATTACTGTGTTTATGGTTATATATATATATATAGTCACTTTCTTGAAAAAGCCACGAACGTGCACAGTAAAATTCACTAAATAGTCATAGCAATTCAGAAATCTATCCGCCAATCTATCAGATCTTCTAAAATCTACCAATCCACTTCTTAAATCCTCGCCCCGTTCCAAAATCACTCCCAGACCCTGCAATAAACCTAGATCCAAACATGTCCTATTTTCCTAACCAGAATCCCATCCCTCTCCCACCCGCTCTTTAACTCTCTCCCACCAATTCCCTACTCCTCGTGTACCTCCAGCAATGTTGTCTACCTACTCAAGTGCCAACTTTGCCCTGCCTTTTCCATTGGACAGTGTACCACACCCCTTAATATTAGAATCAATAATCATCGAGCCTCATGCAACAATTCCTCTCTTATTGGTATGCTCCCAATCCCCAAACATGCCTCCGAACACAACATTGCCTTTGACCAATGTTTTAAAGTATCCGTCTTAGCATCCCTCCCACACTCAGACCCTCCACTGAAACTCAAAACATTAGAGCTAGCTTTCATCTGGCTCTTGGATTCCTGGAATCGCCCAGGTATTAATATTAGACATTAATTGCCCCCTTTATGCATATAATTTCATCCCCCTCCGCCCCCAACAACTTCCATATCATCCCCACCTTTTTTAAAATTCCCGCGCCATACACTACCCCTCCAAACTCCTCACCTCGAATGCCTTCCCCCCCTTTGTTCCCCCTTTTCCTTTCTTTTCCCCTCTATTCCCCTCTTTTTCCCCCCATTTTCCCCCTTCTCCTTCCTACCACTGCTTTCGGGCTCTCCTCTGCCTCAGTTCTGTTCCTAATTCCTCTTGAGAAAGGTGTTTGCACCACCGAAAATTCGAGAACTAGTGAGTCCCTCTTTTATGTTTTAGTTTCTGTGTTTCCTATGACTATTTAGTGAATTATATTTATATATATATATATATATATATATATATATATATATATATATATATATATATATATATATATATATATATAACTTTTGGACGGCACAATAGAACACAGAATAAAACAGATAACACGTAAAAGGACACTCACACTGTAGATGATTTGATCAGATCATTTGAAATCAGATCTGTTCCCCTCTCCCCACATTCCCTCATTGTCCCTTCACCCCGTTCCCACGCTAATTGCCTCTCAAAAAATATTATCTATCTCTTGTCGTGCAAACAATGCACCTCATTCTACATCGGCGAATGCTTTACCCCATTATCCATCCGAATGAACAATCACCGTTACTCATGTAATTCTGCTTCACTCTCTTCTCTTCCTATCCCTTTACACGCAAGTTCACACAACCTATCATTTGACGAATGCTTTTCCTTAACAGTTCTAGAATCCCTACCCGATTCAGCCACCAACATAGAGGTGAGAACTCGCGAATCCGCATACATCCTATATTTCCCATCCTTTAAAATTCCCACCCTTAACCGCCATCTTTAATTTCTTTCCCAACAGTCCCTAAACCTTCCGCCCCCCCTCCCCTCCCCAGGCTCTCTTCCCTCAAAACCTCTCAGTCTGACCTGAAGAAGGCCTCGGAGTAGGCCGAAAGCTTAAATCATCTACAGTGTGAGTGTCCTTTTACGTGTTATCTGTTTTATTCTGTGTTCTATTGTGCCGTCCAAAAGTTATATTGCTCTCGTGAGTACTTCCGCATCATCGATATATATATATATATATATACATATATATAAAAAAACCATAAACGCAGTAATCAACCCGAAGGTCGGTTTAGTAGGTGATGGTAGAGCTCACCCGTGTACCAAGCCCAACGGCGTGTGAATATTCACACATCAGGGTAGGGGGGCCAGTTCCTTTCCCTGTGCCTGTTATGGTTTCCCAGGAAGACCTGGTACCCGAAAACTCAACTAGCTTGGGTGGAGCTGCAGGTGCCTAAAGTGCCTTGCCCGGGAATCGAACCCGGGACCCTCCGGTCAGTAGTCCAACGCTCTACCCGCTAGACCACCGCGACCCGCTATACATACATATATATATACATATATATATATATATATATATATATATATATATATATATATATATATATATATATATATATAACTTAGACAGTAACACACAACACGAGAACACATAAAAAGAACACTCACAATAATATCTTGATAATTTCGACGGACTCGAGCTCCGTCTTCTTCGGAAGATAAGATATGACTGAGGAAAAGGGTACGTGGTGCAGAGAGAGTAGGGGACAAGGGAGAGGGGAAAAACAGGTAGTGGGGGAGGGGAGAAGGAGGGGTATGTGGAGGGGGAGAAAGCGGAGCGGAGATCAGATGGTGGGAGAGGGGTGAAGGAGGAGGTTATGGAGGGGGAAAGGGAGGCCAGAGGGGAGCGGAGATGGAATAAGGAGGATGCGGAAATGGTAACAAGCGACACAGAAAACTAACAATTCATCCACAGATACCACAACACCCATGACCAAGGCATCAAATCACCAAGTCATCATTAGCGCTTGATAAGTCAAAACCCAGGACAAGGATGACAAAATGTATGCGGATGAATTAATTGTCCCACCACCTCGCAAGAAACACATCCACCTCCATCCACCCCAGCCCCCCCCCCATTTCGTGAACGACCTTGAGACCCGGATGTTAATAAGCTTTACACAGCCATATAAATGCCAATTCCATTGTTTTTAATTTTATAGGGTTATCGGATGGGGGAAGGGATGCTAGCACAGAAACATTGTAAAAGTGGTTGAAGGGGGTGTTGTGGTGGGAGGCATGTTTTGGGATGGGAAGACCCGCGGACGGGGAAGAGGGATTACATGAGGCGCGATGATTGTTCACCCTGAGGTTCAGGGGTGTAGAGCACTGGCCTATATAAAATGCCGGGCAGAGTTTGCAAGTCAGAAGATAGATTACATTCTGAGATGTGCATAAGGAGTGGGGGAAGGGCGGGAGAGAGTTAAAAGGTGGGATGGAAAGGGGTGGAGTGGTGAAAATAGGACAAGTTTTGCATCTTGCTCGCAAGCACGGAGTGGGTATGATTCAGGGGGGGGAGGGGATTTGGAAAGCGGCTTGGTGGATTTGAGGAGATCTGATAGGTTGATTGATATATATATATATATATATATATTATTATTATTATTAGGTAATCTACCGGTGAACGTAGGTTTTTGGATGGACACAACTATCAAATAAACCCAATCCAGCAACCTAGTCTATATCAGGTCCCTCTTCATCTCTATGTACTTCATTCCTCCCTTCATCCCGTCCAACATCCCTATCCTAGTCTTGCCCTTTTCTCGCTTGCCCAACATTCTCCCCTCTATTACCTTCTTCAACATTCCACTACCACTCTACACGCCTTTCATCCATTTTTCCTGCCTCCATAGGATTTCTCTCAACAAACCCCTCTCCTCCTCCACCATTTCTAGTACTTCCTCATTTGTTTTCCTTTCGGTCCATTTCACCTTCTCCATTCTTCTCCACACCCACATTTCAAAAGCCTCCAATCTACGTCTATGCTCCTTCAGTGACCACGTTTCTGCGTCGTACATAGGTACGCTCCATATTAGTTTTTACGAGTCTTGTCTTAACATCCCTACTAAACGTCCCCGTCATCAATTTCCTCCTCCTTGAGAAAGCCTACTGGCCTAGCGCAATTCTTCTCCTAACGTCCCTACCACTGTGACCGTATTGGTCCAAAACACTTCCGAGATATGTAAACTGCTCTACCTGCTCTATTCCTTCCCCGCCTATTTTAATATTTAGCTTAGCCTTTTTCTTTCTGGAAAATCGCATAACCATTGTTTTATTAATATTGATTCTCATCCCTTATTTATCGCACTGAACCTCCAATTCACTCAGCAATGCTTGCAACCCCTTGGCTGACTGAGCAACTAATGCTTGGTCATCAGCAAACCTAACCGATTTTACCAATTCCCCTCCGACTTTCATTCCTACCTCCAGTTCTCCCCATGCCTCTTTAATCATTTCCTCCACATATACGTTGAACAGCACCGGTGACAATGGGCAGCCCTGCCTTCCAAGCGTTCCAAGCGTTCATTGTCGGCCCATACGGGCACACATACACCGTCCCGGTGAGCGAAAACCCACCCTAACCGGTCATTTAACAAACAAGATAAAGCCATGACATTCAAAATTCCTAACACTGCCGATCCGGACTCTCCGTTCCCCACTCGCACCTGAGCAGTCTGAGACATGTACAGGTTGCGGATCAGTCTCCTGTCCCTCCAATCCATTCCTATTTTCTGCAATACACGCATTAATTTTTCCCAACTCACTCTATCAAACGCTTTTTCGAAATCTACGAAACAGGCAAAAACGTCCTGAGTGTATTCTATATTTCTCTCGATTAGTGATCTCATTACTGCAATGGCATCACGCGTACCTCTTCCCTTCCTAAACCCAAACTGATCATTCCATAAATAATCATTTGCCTTACTCTCCATCCTTTTGTTTATGATCCTGAGAATAACTTTAGCTGCGTGGGATATCAAACTTATTGTTCTGTAATCCTCACATGATGTAGACTTTGCCTTTTTTGGAATAGGAACTAACACCGATCTCAAAAATCTTGCACCCAGCAGTTTGCGATGGCTGGTCGGACTCTTTTCACGCGTTCTCGGAGGCGGGTGAGCACCTGCACGTAAATGTTCGCATTCACAGTCTCCCCTGGTGGGACAAACTCCTTGTGAACCATTCCATGACGGTCGAAAAACACAATCAACATCATTTTGATTTTTGATTTGCTCATTCGAGCCTTTTTTGAATGTAGGGACGCCAAAGACTGTGGAACGGCTTAAGGCAGTGTCTCCATATACCTGCTTGATCATATCGAGGGTCTCAGTTGCCGCCTTCCCGAGTTTCGCACAAAACTTCACGGAATAACGTTGCTTTAAATTCAGATTCATTTTGTTTTTCGACGCGGACAAAAAACTTACTTTACTAAAAACGGTGTCCTTTCTCAACGACAGCCCGCAGGCGACTAATGTTGGTGTCTGTCTGTTGCTAAAAGCCCCATCCACCTTACCCTACCAAGCAGACCCCCCTCCACCGCTCCGTTCACGCCAGAGAAAATCAGTCCTACCACTTTTGGGTGCATTCCTGTGTGTATATATATATATATATATGTATATGTATATGTGTGTGTGTATATATATATATATATGTATGTATGTATATAATATATATATATATATATATATATATATATATATATATATATAAAACTTAGACAGTAACACACAGCACGAGAACACATAAAAAGAACACTCACAATATTATCTTGATAATTTCCACGGACTCGAACTCCGTCTTCTTCGGAAGATAAGATATGACTGGCATATCATAGTCATATCTTATCTTCCGAAGAAGACGGAGTTCGAGTCCGTCGGAATTATCAAGATATTATTGTGAGTGCTCTTTTTATGTGTTCTCGTGCTGTGTGTTACTGTTTAAGTTTTTTATTCAACACTTCCGTGTTACTTCGAAGAAATCATATATATATATATACACTTTTTTGGAAAACCCACAAACGTGTAATGTAAATCCACTGATAGTCACAACAAACACAGAAACCAAAACACACAAAAGAGGGACTCACTGGTTCTCGAATTTTCGGTGGTCCAACCACCTTTCTCAAGAGGAATTAGGAACAGATTGTTGTTCCTAATTCCCCTTGAGAAAGGTGGTTGGACCACCGAAAATTCGAGAACCAGTGAGTCCCTCTTTTGTGTGTTTTGGTTTCTGTGTTTGTTGTGACTATCAGTGGATTTATATATATATATATATATATATATATATATATATATATATTTCTTTATTTATAAAATATATATATTTTTATAT
>CM073768.1:4141879-4310504 GCA_037158775.1 Hetaerina titia | reverse complement strand
AATTATATATATCTATTAGTTATATATCAGATCAACCTATCAGATCTCCTCAATCCACCTTACCGCTTTCCAAATCCCCTCCAGCCCCCCTAGATCATACCCACTCCGTGCTTCTAGCAAGATGCAACAACTTGTCCTATTTCATCACGTCCACCCCTTTCCAGTCCTCACCTTTAACTCTCTTCCGCCCTTCTCCCCTCACTCCTTATGCACTTCTCAGAATTATCTATCTTCTGACTTGCAACACTCTCCAGGCCATTTTTATGCATAGGCCATTTCTCTACAACCCCTGAACCTCAGGGTGAACAATCATCGCTTCCTCATTTGTTATTCGGTCCTCTTCCCCTTCCTCGTTCTTCTCCATCCCCAATAACAGCCTCCAACTCTACGTCTATGCTCCTTCAGTGACCACGTTTCTGCGTCGTACATAGGTACGCTCCATATTAGTTTTTACGAGTCTTGTCTTAACATCCCTACTAACGTCCCCGTCATCAATTTCCTCCTCCTTGAGAAAGCCTACTGGCCTAGCGCAATTCTTCTCCTAACGTCCCCTACCACTGTGACCGTATTGGTCCAAAACACTTCCGAGATATGTAAACTGCTCTACCTGCTCTATTCCTTCCCCGCCTATTTTAATATTTAGCTTAGCCTTTTTCTTTCTGGAAATCGCATAACCATTGTTTTATTAATATTGATTCTCATCCTTATTTATCGCACTGAACCTCCAATTCACTCAGCAATGCTTGCAACCCCTTGGCTGACTGAGCAACTAATGCTTGGTCATCAGCAAACCTAACCGATTTTACCAATTCCCCTCCGACTTTCATTCCTACCTCCAGTTCTCCCCATGCCTCTTTAATCATTTCCCTCCACATATACGTTGAACAGCACCGGTGACAATGGGCAGCCCTGCCTTCCAAGCGTTCCAAGCGTTCATTGTCGGCCCATACGGGCAACACATACACCGTCCCGGTGAGCGAAAACCCACCCTAACGGTCATTTAACAAACAAGATAAAGCCATGACATTCAAAATTCCTAACACTGCCGATCCGGACTCTCCGTTCCCCACTCGCACCTGAGCAGTCTGAGACATGTACAGGTTGCGGATCAGTCTCCTGTCCCTCCAATCCATTCCTATTTTCTGCAATACACGCATTAATTTTCCCAACTCACTCTATCAAACGCTTTTTCGAAATCTACGAAACAGGCAAAAACGTCCTGAGTGTATTCTATATTTCTCTCGATTAGTGATCTCATTACTGACAAATGGCATCACGCGTACCTCTTCCCTTCCTAAACCCAAACTGATCATTCCATAAATAATCATTTGCCTTACTCTCCATCCTTTTGTTTATGATCCTGAGAATAACTTTAGCTGCGTGGGATATCAAACTTATTGTTCTGTAATCCTCACATGATGTAGACTTTGCCTTTTTTGGGAATAGGAACTAACACCGATCTCAAAAATCTTGCACCCAGCAGTTTGCGATGGCTGGTCGGACTCTTTTCACGCGTTCTCGGAGGCGGGTGAGCACCTGCACGTAAATGTTCGCATTCACAGTCTCCCCTGGTGGGACAAACTCCTTGTGAACCATTCCATGACGGTCGAAAAACACAATCAACATCATTTTGATTTTTGATTTGCTCATTCGAGCCTTTTTTGAATGTAGGGACGCCAAAGACTGTGGAACGGCTTAAGGCAGTGTCTCCATATACCTGCTTGATCATATCGAGGGTCTCAGTTGCCGCCTTCCCGAGTTTCGCCACAAAACTTCACGGAATAACGTTGCTTTAAATTCAGATTCATTTGTTTTTCGACGCGGACAAAAAACTTACTTTACTAAAAACGGTGTCCTTTCTCAACGACAGCCCGCAGGCGACTAATGTTGGTGTCTGTCTGTTGCTAAAAGGCCCCATCCACCTTACCCTACCAAGCAGACCCCCCTCCACCGCTCCGTTCACGCCAGAGAAAATCAGTCCTACCACTTTGGGTGCATTCCTGTGTGTATATATATATATATATATGTATATGTATATGTGTGTGTGTATATATATATATATATGTATGTATGTATATAATATATATATATATATATATATATATATATATATATATATATAAAACTTAGACAGTAACACACAGCACGAGAACACATAAAAAGAACACTCACAATATTATCTTGATAATTTCCACGGACTCGAACTCCGTCTTCTTCGGAAGATAAGATATGACTGGCATATCATAGTCATATCTTATCTTCCGAAGAAGACGGAGTTCGAGTCCGTCGGAATTATCAAGATATTATTGTGAGTGCTCTTTTTATGTGTTTCTCGTGCTGTGTGTTACTGTTTAAGTTTTTTATTCAACACTTCCGTGTTACTTCGAAGAAATCATATATATATATATACACTTTTTTGGAAAAACCCACAAACGTGTAATGTAAATCCACTGATAGTCACAACAAACACAGAAACCAAAACACACAAAAGAGGGACTCACTGGTTCTCGAATTTTCGGTGGTCCAACACCTTTCTCAAGAGGAATTAGGAACAGATTGTTGTTCCTAATTCCCCTTGAGAAAGGTGGTTGGACCACCGAAAATTCGAGAACCAGTGAGTCCCTCTTTTGTGTGTTTTGGTTTCTGTGTTTGTTGTGACTATCAGTGGATTTATATATATATATATATATATATATATATATATATATATTTCTTTATTTATAAAATATATATATTTTTATATATAATATATATAAATAGAAAGGGTATAAAGGAGATGAAAGCAAATAAGGCCGTGGGGGTGGACAACATTCCTGTAGAAATGTTGAAATGGTTAGGAAAAGGTGGGAAGAAGGCCATATATGGACTGATTCGTAGTATCTATGAGGAAGGAATCTGGCCGGAAGATGTTGTGAGATCGGTGTTAGTTCCTATTCCAAAAAAAGGCAAAGTCTACGTCATGTGAGGATTACAGAACAATAAGTTTGATATCCCACGCAGCTACAGTTATTCTCAGGATCATCAACAAAAGGATAGAGAGTAAGGCATATAGTATGATTACTTAGGGGGTGATCAGTTTGGGTTTAGGAAAGGAAGAGGTACGCGTGATGCCATTGCAGTAATGAGATCACTAATCGAGAGGAATATAGAATACAATCAGGACGTTTTTGCCTGTTTTGTAGATTTCGAAAAAGCGTTCGATAGAGTGAATTGGGAAAAATTAATGCGTGTATTGCAGAAAATAGGAATGGATTGGAGGGACAGGAGACTGATCCGCAACCTGTACATGTCTCAGACTGCTCAGGTGCAAGTGGGGAACGGAGAGTCCGGATGGGCAGTGTTAGGAAGAGGTGTAAGGCAGGGTTGCCCATTGTCACCGGTGCTGTTCAACATATATGTTGAGGAAATGATTAAAGAGGCATGGGAAGAACTGGAGGTAGGAATGAAAGTCGGAGGGGAATTGGTAAAATCGGTTAGGTTTGCTGATGACCACGCATTAGTTGCTCAGTCAGCCAAGGGGTTGCAAGCATTGCTGAGTGAATTGGAGGTTCAGTGCGATAAATATGGGATGAGAATCAATATTAATAAAACACAGGTTATGCGATTTTCCAGAAAGAAAAAGGCTAAAGTAAATATTAAAATAGGCGGGGAAAGAATAGAGCAGGTGGAGCAGTTTACATATCTCGGAAGTGTTTTTGACCAATATGGTCAAAGTGGTAGGGACGTAAGGAGAAGAATTGCGCTAGGCAAGGAGGCTTTCTCAAAGAGGAGGGAGTTGATGACGGGGACGTTGAGTAGGGATGTTAAGACAAGACTCGTAAAAACTCTGATATGGAGCGTAGCTATGTACGGCGCGGAAACGTGGTCACTGAAGCAGGAGGATAGACGTAGATTGGAGGCTTTTGAAATGTGGATGTGGAGAAGAATGGAGAAGGTGAAATGGACCGAAAGGAAAACAAATGAGGAAGTACTAGAAATGGTGGGTGATGAGAGGGGTTTTGTTGAGGTAAATCCTATGGAGGCAGGAAAAATGGATGAAAGGCGTATTGAGCGGTAGTGGAATGTTGAAGAAGGTAATAGAGGGGAGAATATTGGGCAAGCGAGGTAAGGGTAGGAACAGGATAGGGATGTTGAATGGGATGAAGGGTGGAAAGAAGTACACAGAGATGAAGAGGGACCTGATGTAGTTTAGGTTGCATGATTGTGTTTTGTTTGGAGTTACAAAATATTTATTTGATAGTTGTGTCCATCCAAAAACCTACCCTAACCGCTAGATTACCTAATAATAATAATAATATTATATTTTATATTTTTATGTATATGATATATTAGAAGATGCATACGAACAACTGGAAGAAGTTCTGGGAACAGTAAAAGGGAAGGAAAACCTCATCATAGCGGTTGATTGGAACGCTGTGTTCGGCGAGGGGGGAGAGGGAGGTAGCGTGAGATATTTCGGACTGGGAAAATGAAACGCCGCGGGAGAAAGACTGATAGAATTCTGCAACGAGAAAAACATGATAGTAGTAAACACTTTCTATCAACATCCGAGAAGAAGATACACACATGGAAGATGCCTGGAGACAAAAGACGATATCATATAGACTACATCTTTGTCAGGAAGAGGTTCAAGAACCAAGTTAAGATGAGCTACCCCGGCGCAGATATAAATAGCGATCACAACCTGGTAATCATGGACAGCTAATTGCGATACAAGAAGATGAAGAAAGAGACGAAACAACCCAGGTGGAACACAAAAATACTGGAAGAAAAGAGGTCAAGGGTTCACCGCGGCTATCGAAAGAGAAATAGAAGGAAATAATGGAAATACCAGCACAGACGATCGATGGAAAGAAATGAAGAACATATTTACCATAGCTGCAGATGAGCTCCTTGTGAGTAAGGTGGAAAAATCTAAGAATCCATGGATAACAGCTCAAATAAGAGATCTCATAGACGAATGGAGAAAATATAAGAATCCAAGAAATGAGAGTGAAGAGCGGCTCTCTAAACAGTTGCGGAAGGAGATAATACGAGAGTGCAAGAAGGCAAAGGAGGAATGGATAGAAAGTTGTTGCGAGGAAATAAATGACAACATGAAAAAGGGAAAATGCGAGATGGCTTATAAACTAGTGAAGAGGCAATTCGGAGAAAGGAAAAAAAATCGCAAAACATCCGAGCTGCTAATGGAAAAATACTGATAGATGATGACGACATTGGGAAGAGATGGAAAGAATATATTGAAGTGCTCCGTCAAGCTCCCAAACCACTAGAAGATGGCCTAATTAAAGATGAAAGCACGATAAGTAAAGACGATCGGGGTTCGTAGATACTAAGAAGTGATTTCGAGCGAGCCGTAGCATACCTGAGAAACAACAAGGCACCAGGAGTTGACAAAATTAATGGAGAAATAATCAAGGCACTCGGGTACAAAGCGAAGGATACCCTCTTTGGAATAATCAAAGATAGCTAAGACAGCGGAAAGATACCAGAAGACTGAAGACAGAAGATGCTGAAGATTAAATGGACAGACAAAGTGAGGAGCGATGAAGTATACAGAAGAGCAGAAGAGGATAGAACCACATGGAGAACTCTACGGCAAAGAAGAAATTGATGGATTGGACACTCATTGAGGCACAAATGGATTGATTAGGAATATAATTGAAGGAAAGATTCCACGAGGAAGACCAAGAGACATGCACATAGGACACATTAAGAAAGAAGTAAAAAAGAAAATGTATCAGGGATTGAGGGAATTGACATTAAATAGAGGCGAATGGAGGGCTGCAATGAACCAATCCTAGGATTTAAATACTGATGATGATGATACATAATATATTCCCATCGCCAACGCCCATACCGATCGATGATTGATGGATATTCCCAGTTTTGATTACCTGGAACAAATCAAATTCATACGTATTTCCACTGACATTTCTGAGCCTCTAATGATAAATAAAAAGGAGATTTAATTGAAACTGCAACAGTTGAGCTAGTATTTCACATTAACTGACTGGGAAAGATCGGAATAATTGGTTGGTTTCTTCTCCAGCAATCAATTGTGAACTTAAAAAAATTGCGTGGAAGCGATATGACTCACGTCCCCACTGCTTGCATCCGGAGAATCGCTTTTCTGGATAAATCTATCAATTGATTAAAATATCCTCAGAATATGAATTTATCGTGTGGTGGATATTAGGAGAGAAACATTTTGGGACCAATTATTTGGAAAGAATATCGCAGGAAATATAATGCAACCATTTCAGAGAGTAAAAATCATTCGCCTTGACCGGGATTCGAACCCGGATCCTTCGATATCCGGCCGAGTGCTTTAACCAGTTAAGCTACCGAGACGTCCTCTTACACTCTGAAATTTTGGGGGCTTTAAAGGAACAAGATGTTATGACGAAATACCGTACATACAATGTCACAGGCATTCGTAGTCGTGCGCGACGCGCCACAGTCCACGATGTTAATAAAGCCAATTTCAAACACTTAGGCTTTTCATACCTTAGACACATTTCAAGAAACTGTAATAGTAACTTTAACGGAGTCACCCGCTATGCCGCTACCTCGAACCCGGATATCGAGGGATCCGGGTTCGAATCCCGGTCAAGGCGAATGATTTTTACTCTCTGAAATGGTTGCATTATAATGCACACATAGCGGGTGACTCCGTTAAAGTTACTGTTACAGTTTCACAGGAAATATTTAAAAAAACTCATCTCGGACGGTGAGAAATAAAGCGCTCTTCAATGTTTTTGTGTCCATGAGATGCTCAACTTTAAAATCTACGAAATATACTTTAATTTTTTTAGATTATCTTGAGACCCACTGAGGCTTTCTCCTAGGGTCCTTAAAACGACGACATCAATATTATTTCAGTCGAATGGCTTGTTATAAACCCACTGCACGATTTGGATTTGACACCAATTGGTGTGAATTTGCGTTATCAAACTGACTCGCGATGGGTTTCAACGGATTTTGTTCTCATATTCCTGCAGGAGAAACCTCTCCAGGTTAAATCAAACAAATATTCACCATTAATATTGGCATAAAAGCTTAAATGAATGAAAACGAGCCGAATATTATCCCCCACGAATTTTCATGCATCAATTCTATTCTTCTGACGCAAAACCCTTGCGTCTATTCCACGGGCAAACTAAATCTGACAGTATTTGGTTCGATTTTTGTCTTTCGTTCACCGAGTGAAGGCAGTCCTTCGGTACGTCATAATATGTAGTACACATATCTCAGTAATGCTGCAACGTTTCTGAATAATGCAAAGAATAGCCAAAGACTTCCATCATTGCCTTATTCAGATCTTCGTACCTTGTCTTGATACATCCACTCTGAAGCTATGTCGCCTTCCCTTTTCCTCTCCACCAAAATTTCTAACTCCGGTGGAACGCTTTGGCATCCTATAATTATTATCTCCATTCACTTTTTTGCCTTCTTCGAAGTCCCCCATTCGTCCTCCAGACCTAAAACCTCTTCTTTTGCCTTCAACTGCATGGCTTACATTTATTTCATATTGTCATTGCCTCATATATGTAAGTTTCCACTCTATGATCATCATTTCTTTTCATAAATTAAGTTTCTTGGCCATCCTATACTCGTACTACAAATCAAGGTTCCATAACTTTCAATTCCATAACTTTTGTTTTGATTGAAATCGAATGAAATGGAATCTATCGTTGTTATGCTTGAATCGGCTCAATGATGTGCTCGCCGATTCAAACTTGGATGAGAGTCAAAAACTTGACCAAAAAACCGCATCTATTATCACTCGCAGCGAGGAACTCGATAGAATTACTTAAACAAAGGCTTTCTGCGTCGTCAGTCCATAGTTCCGCCATAAGTCCTTTCCTTTCCGTGAATTGTTCTTTTATGGCATTAAAGTCGTTTCTTTAATATTCTCACTGCTCTGCCAATTCATTCGACGCCATTTGCTCTGCTTTGGCAAAATCTTACTTCACTGCGGTATTAAATGTCCTAATGGATGACAGTGGAAGGTGATCAATGTACAACAACGACGCATTAATTTAGCCGAGATTTCTTTGGGTGAGGGAGCCGAGCATTGCTTTTCCAACTCTCCAGCTGTCGGAAGTTTGCGTTCCATCCTTCAGGGCTTTTCCACTGGCGTGGTGAAAGGAAAAGTGTTTCTTGATTTTTTCAATGCCGGACGAGAGAGAGAGAGAAACCAGAGTCGATTTCACTCTTTCCGTAATTTTTGGGTCTCCCTAAAATTCTAAGACGCGGAAATTCAATGCTACCCGGATAATTTTTCTGTTCCAGTTATTTGCTTAAGAGTATGTTTTTTTTAATGCTGGAGGCGGCCCTCACGCATTCGAAAGTTCCAGCCTACTGCAAGCAAAGATCGAATTTTCGCAATCCGAGCAATAAGACAGGACTCTATTCAGTTTGCCCCGGTAGAATCAACATAATTTCTCCGTAGACAGCTCTTATAAACTTTAGGAGAAAGGCATTCACTTCGGTGCGTCATTACTTGTGTCATTTGTCTCGCTCTTGCAAGTGATACTTTTTTTGAAAGCTCTGTAAGATGATGTGTTGATGATGCATCGGCGAAATGGACTCCTTTAAGGTGCAAGGCCTTTTCAGTTTTGCAGATGGCCATTTCCAGATATTTTATGTCCAAGTATTACTCGCATTCATTTATGCTGCTCATCAAGATAACCTCTATGTTCAAAGGGTGCGTCAAATTGGTTGTTAGTTCAGAAGGACCACCTGCAAATCAGTTGATGCGAAATTTTATCATTTTCGTTTATAATATGAGGATTGAAAATCAAGACATAAAGGTGGAGCAAAGTAGGGACAAAGAGGATGTATGTATGCTTTCATCTGTTTTCCGTCATTCATATCCCTAAAATTCTATCCAGGGTTACCAAATCCTTTGAGGTTACTGCAGGAATGGACATTTAGAATAAAATGAGTGGATTTTTAAAAAAAAAGGATATACTAATATGTATATGCATAAAAAGTATAATGGTTTTCATTTTATGGTAAATTCCGGACAATAATACCGATTGCGACCGGAAGTCCCCGGAAGAGTGGTCATGTCCGGGGAAAACCGGAGGCATGGTAACCCTAGTCTTAGGTGATGTATTGGCTGTCGGAGCAAGCACGCTGTGGTTTATGATGTCTTTCGAATGTTTGCTGCTGTGGGGAAGGTCTCTCTTCCGGTTTCCACCCTGGACAATTCGTCGCTCGACTGGCCCTGAATGCTGAATAAGTTCGCTCCACGAGTAAACTTGTTAAGGCTTAAAATTTCCGGCATTCCTTCTTGGGGGGGGGGGGGCGCCCCAGCTTCCGAATTTCCCTTGCACATCTTAATGGTTCATACTCTGATGGGAGGGGGGGGGAGTATTCCGGACGAAGAACACCTGGCGAATATTTTTAACTTGAAATAACTTACGACCAATCTTATATGCGATGAATAAAGGTCAACCACGAGCATATTTGTAGAATGAATAAAATTGAAATAGAAAAATTACGCATCAGCCCAGATTTACTTGATTTCATTTGGAGAGAATGTGCACTTTCTCTACAGAGAATTGCTTGAAAATACGAAAAACCAAATATTCTCCCACCAACGCTCATTAATTCCTTATTTACAGCATGGAAGTCGAGTTATTGACAGCATTGTGTTATTTGTTAAGGATACACGATAAAATTACTTTAGAATATACCTACTTTTTCGTTCAGTGTTTCGCTTAAGTCATCTTATGTCACTTACGCTTTCAGTCTTACACTTAAGTCATCGCACTGTTTTCCTAGCATCTGTTCTGAAACATTATTTTGTTTAGAATTCATTAAAAATAATGCTCAAAATGATTATTTTAAAACTAGGTAATACATTTTTTGACCAATTTTCCATGACTTGAAACATATTTCGAATCAGCCACAAAGTAGAGTGCCCTTGATGACATCGACCTCGCAATGTTCATATTTTAAAGATTGTTGGTATCTCTTCTTTAGTGAATACCCCGAGCTCGCAAAGTTTTCAAAATCACAAACCAGAATGTGCGACGCATTGATGATACATATTCATAGTTGGGTGTCCACTTGTTAAATGAATTAAAGGCTTTGACATTTCATTTGTAATTTCATTGACATTGTAAGTTTTGAAATGGCCATGATGAACATGTAAGACAGAAGATCTGCTTGAGCCTCCAGAATTTCATCAAACTTTACTTAGCATGTATTTCAGATTATGGATTCCCCCCAAGGATTGAAAAATGAAACCCCTTATTTTATTCTCCTTGGCATTCCTTGGCACGGAAGGGTCAGAAATGTCAACAAGTGGATCCGCTCGCCAAGGGATTGCGGATATACATATTTCAACACTTGGTTTCAGTTCACGTTCATCGGGATGATTTTTTTCCAAATATAATTGTTTTGTTGGTCAAAAGTGTGAGATTTTTATTTGGCGACGGGTCGCACGTATTTACAAATCGATTGGCTCCTGTGCTTCGGAAGTTTTGAAACTGATATTTCAAATTGTGGGGGTGGAAGGGGGTCTCCGTAAGGGTGATATGGTTCGTGACAGATAAGTTTCACTTTTCAGAGCTAGAGTTGATCGTTGACCTTCGTGATAGGAAATTAAAAAAAACACATCCTTATCCTTTAATATAATTTTTATTGATTGTCGCGTGCATTGAGTGGCACGAGATCCTGTAATTAGTTCGGAGGCGCATTTATGACCCACGCCTAGCTGAATTGGAATATGTCGCGCGTTTATGACCTCTAACCATCGCAAGCCAGCGTGCTGGATGCTTCCTCAATCGCTAAGGAGACAGAAAACGGGTAAAACTGGTTTATTCAGTTATTTGGAGGGCGTTTCCGCTCCTTTTCATTTGTCTTTTGTTTTATTTTTTGGGCCTGGCGTCACTTCCTTGTTTTGACCGATCGAGGGAGCAACGCAAATGATGCAGGGCGCTACTGCGGAAGAAGGAGAAAGAATTTTTAAAAAAATGTAAGCGAGCGACAGGAGTCCATAAAACAGTTGAGCGCGTCGCGCACGAGGATCGGTTGTTTTTTTATACGCCCTCTACTTCCCTGTGCATTGGGATGAAATGGAACTCAAGGAAAATTTTTCATTTCCTCGGTTGGAGAGGGGAAGCGATTAGCCTCGGATCGGATAAAGGCCGCCCCTAATGTCCTCCGAAGGACGAGGCGTTCGCCGGGCAAGAAGGTGAGGGAGAGAGGGGTGGGGGAGAGGGAAGAAGGGGGGGGGGGTGACGGGCTGAGGAGGACGGAGGAGGGATGAGGTCGCAGGGTTTTGTTCTTATTCCGTTCCTCGACGTGCTCCTTTTCCCATTTCACTCCCCTCTACATCCTCCAACTCTTACTTTTCTCCTTCCTACGTCCGACTTAATGTTTTTTTCTAGTCGACCAAGGTTGTCACAGGCATTGTCTAGAGAATAGACACTGGAACGTCGAAAATCTCGGTCAATATCAAGCAGAGGTATGGCGATGTGCCCATAAGTTGACCTGACGCCAATTTTGGCAAACTTGGAAAGCACACCGAGGATGCCAGGGTGTAGTCGGAACGAATATTATGCTGGAGGCGGAGGAATGAAATTTTCTGTGGCCAACGGAATTAAAAGAGTTCTAGGAGGTAGTTTACTACTTTAATTGATGACAAAATTAGATCAAAACTCATTTCAATGATAAAGTACTAAAACTTCCATCTAAAATGTCCTTTGAACGGAGCATATGACATGGATAGCATGCTACGTAGGATCAATGGCCTGTCACGAAATACTTGCGGCCATTACGTTTCCGTGATGTTCACCAGAAACTGTTTTGCTAAAAAAATGAATTTTTAATTACATTAAGACGCATATTTAAGTGATATTTACATTTTCACCTCTTCGTAGACTTTAATTCATTCATAACCGGCAGCTTTTCCTTTGGAAATTGATTGGATGAAACGGACACGGCGGTCGAAAGAGCACCTCTCATTGGGCTATCCTGCAGAAGAAAGTTAAACAGAGAGTCTAATCTGTTTATTTAGAAATGGTAGTTTAGCCATATCTTCTGTTTCGTGCGCATTCCTAAAAGGAGGTTTTAAATTAAATGCATCCAACAATCGAATACTGCCAATTAAGACATTGACAGGGTTGGAACTTAATGTATTTTACAAGTTCTATAATTTTGAAAGCTGGAATTGAGAGCTAAAAGAGATATTATAAGAGCATTAGCGAGTTTAACGGTAACTGTATACATGTTATATTGAACTAATAAGATACGTTTCTGAATGCTACTTAACTCTACTGATAATTTATCTTTGGTATACAATGTAATTTGAGCCATTTATACTTTTTCCATTATATTTAATGCTAAAAAATGATTATCTGAAAATTATATACCGAAATAATTAATCACATAAGAATTTATCTGTGTATCCGTCACAAAATGCTTATATATGCTTTAAATGAAATTTGTTCAATAAACAGAGACCTGATTTCTATAGTCCCTTGAAAAGTGTCACGTAAATCGTATGCATGATGTCGGTGACACAGACAAGATGACTTATGTGGGTCGATTAAGTGTTTGATAAAACTACACATTGATTGTAATAATTAGTCATGATCAAAGTCAGAAATTTATGAGACAAAATTGAAGAATAATACGTCTCGCAGTGCATTTGATCCACCTGACCCATTATAGAAAATGTCCCTGATTCACATATTTTTTGACTGAATTGAGGTCAAATGGAAAGGAAAAAATTGCATGTTTAAAAAAGAAACAGATTGCTAATGAAGGATCGAAAGATTCACCGCCAAACACGTTGTCCAATACAAAAAGACTTCTCATTCGCGTGAGACGCTCATCAATGGCTGATGACCGCTGTCTCAATCTGATAGATCCCCGAAGGTCTCTAGAAAAGAATCTCTAGGCAGACAACCCGTTCCCCTCCATCCGGCGCGAAATAGGTCGATGGACAACGGCTACACGAGAAGATCCAGACTCCATTCGAAATGGCAAAGGTTATTCAATTGATGAATGAAAAATAGAGTTTCATTGATATTTAAATCAGGGTAAGCAGGGATAGATATAACGGAAAACATCGCCCGTAATGAGTAGCAAACGTGGCTCACTAGTGATGAGTGTAGAATTAACAGTGGCAGTCTAAAAGATTTTCCCAGTTTCGTCATACACAATCATAAACACCCAAATAGCGAACACTGCAGTCAATCATTGATTCCTCATCTCACGCCGTTCACACCGTCCTACACACCCATTCTTTTTCGCCCTCTGGCTCTTAACCAAAATTCTCCCCCTATCATAGAATTCAACATTCAAAATGCCGTGCATCTACTTTTCCTAATTTATGGCACGTCGACAAACGTTATTGGTGTCGCTGCTATAGAATTATTTCGTTGGCTTTTTTTTCCGACCCTCGTGCTTCCTCTGTCCTCCGGAAGACCCACTCACTACTCCTCTAAGCCTCAAATCTGCGCTCATTCTTTTGCTTCAACGACAGGAATTCCGAGTCGTGCAACACTGCGGCTTATATCGGTTTATATAAGTAAATATAACGTAAATATAAATGTAATGAATGGTCCGGGGTTCAAATCCCGGCTAAGGAAATATTTTTACATTCGTGATCTGCTCAAAAAACCGCCTTCCCCACATGTCCTGTGTTCGCCTTTTATGTGTTTTCCTAGCCCCTTTCCTTATACCTATTTCTGTGTTTGAATGAATATATTCGCCTTATGTATATATATATATATATATATATATATATATATATATATATATATATATATATATATATATATATACACTTTTTTGGAAAACCCACAAACGTGTAATGTAAATTCACTGATAGTCATAACAAACACAGAAACCAAAACACAAAAGAGGAAAAACTCACTGGTTCTCGAATTTTCGGTGGTCCAACCACCTTTCTCAAGAGGAATTAGGAACAGAACTAGTTCTGTTCCTAATTCCTCTTGAGAAAGGTGGTTGGACCACCGAAAATTCGAGAACCAGTGAGTTTTTCCTCTTTTGTGTTTTGGTTTCTGTGTTTGTTATGACTATCAGTGTATATATATAATATATATATATATATATATATATATATATATATATATATATATATATATATAGATGATTTCTTCGAAGTAACACGGAAGTGTTGAATAAAAAACTTAGACAGTAACACACAGCACGAGAACACATAAAAAGAACACTCACAATAATATCTTGATAATTTCGACGGACTCGAGCTCCGTCTTCTTCGGAAGATAAGATATCACTCATTAGGAAGATCTTATCTTCCGAAGAAGACGGAGCTCGAGTCCGTCGAAATTATCAAGATATTATTGTGAGTGTTCTTTTTATGTGTTCTCGTGCTGTGTGTTACTGTCTAAGTTATATATATATATATATATATATATATATATATATATATATATATATATAAGGCGAATATAAGTTTTAACCAATCCTTCCTTCACATCTCTACTCAAGGTCCTTACCACCAACTCCATCCTCTCTGCAAAAACAATGCTACCTACCGCAATTATTCGAATGACCTCACTGTCCATTTGCGTCCGAGTTACTTAGTAAATAAGTGATACGTATTTCCTCAAGAGGGTCTCTAATTACTCCCAGCCAATTCTAACGATTGAAATAGACTTCATGCCTCTCGATAATCTCATAACCTATGCTTTATTTATATTGATTCTCATCCCATACTTATAACGCTGATTCTAGTATAATGCGATCAGCAATGATAACACTCCCTGGGGTGACTGGCTAAAAGGATCTTGAGTAGCGCATTATTATTACTTTCCCACTTACTTGAATGCTTACCGCCAGTCCAATCTCCTACTATTTCCATGGTGTATGCATTGAGAAGCACGGGATGTATTGTATGCATAGACCTCTTCTATTCCCCTGAAAAACATCGCACGTCCCGACTCTCCGTCTTATATCATTTAAGTCTTAGACATGAGCAGGTTTTTCAGCGTTGCTGCGTCGCCTATCCCTATACAGGGTACGTCCGGAAAATAAGTGTACTGAGCTCAGGAAAAAAAATGTATCACACTTTTACATATCTTAAGCTAATATTCCTCAAAATAGGACCCTTGTGAGTCGATACACTTGTTCCATCGGCGTCCCCATTCCTGGAACGCTCCCGCGAAGGCATCATCGGGAACCTCTCGAAGACACGTCGTCACGGCCTCTTTGACGGCGTCCAAAGTCCCGTATCGCGTTTCTTTCAAACTCCTCTTTATCTTCGGGAACAGAAACGTTCTCTAAAAAATGTGGATCATTTTTGCAGTGATCCGCAAGTTGTGCCGCGATTTCCAAACGATTGTGTCTTTGATCATCACTGAGCACTTTCGGCACCAACTTTGCACAAATTTTTCGCATCTGTATTTGGTCCCTAATAATCTTTTGCACTATTGTTTTTGGCACATTACACTGCTCTGCTATTATCTGAACACTAAGACGACGATCAGAGTTCAGTACATCGCGAACTTTTCGCACATTTTCGTCGGTGAGTGTCGTTGATGGGCGTCCAGGTCGTGGTTCGTCGTCGACCTCTTCTCTGCTCTCCACGAACATCTTGTTCCACCGAAAGATCATGTTTCTGGACATGGCTGACGCCCCGTAAGCCTGATTAATCATACCGACAGTTTCGGTGGACGATTTCCCAAGCTTTACCGCAAATTTGATGGAATAACGCTGCTCCAAAAACTTCGGCATCGCGTTCCGTGACGTAAGTCGAGCGTGGAGGTTCGGGTTAACAGAGTTCCTCACTACACCACAGCTCAGAGCCGACTGCCTTTTTCAGCGTCATTTGCAAACATACCCCCCTCCAATCGCGGCCCGTCAGAGCGGTGCTGGGCGCGCCTAGAGCGGCGGGAAAAAATCAGTACACTTATTTTCCGGACGAACCCTGTAGTCTACTCTTATCTGCTACGATATGCTATATGCTCGTAACAATGAGATCGGCGCCATACAGGCCAAGTGCAAAGAAAAATACTGAAACATAAGAATTTATGCATATAAAAATATGAAATGATCTTCTAAACATAGTGATACATACCAGACTCGTGATATATTTGTATACATACATACAAGTATATATATATTATATAAAAATATTTTTATTAGGTAATCTACCGGTTAAGGTAGGCTTTTGGATGGACACAACTATCAAATAAATATTTTGTAACTCCAAACAAAACCCAATCCAGCAACCTAATCTACATCAGGTCCCTCTTCATCTCTGTGTACTTCTTTCCTCCCTTCATCCCATCCAACATCCCTATCCTGTTCCTGCCCTTTCCTCGCTTCCCCAACATTCTCCCCTCTATTACCTTCTTCAGCATTCCACTACCGCTCAATACGCCTTTCATCCATTTTTCCTGCCTCCATAGGATTTCTCTCAACAAACCCCTCTCCTCACCCACCATCTCCAGTACTTCCTCATTTGTTTTCCTTTCGGTCCATTTCACTTTCTCCCTTCTTCTCCACACCCACATTTCTACAGCTTCCAAACTACGTATATCCTCCTGCTTCAAAGACCACGTTTCCACGCCGTACATAGCTACACTCCATATCAGAGTTTTTACGAGTCTTGTCTTAACATCCCTACTCAACGTCCCCGTCATCAACACCCTCCTCCTTGAGAAAGGGGGTCCCTACTACTTTGACCGTGTTGGTCCAAAACACTTCCGAGATATGTAAACTGTTCTACCTGCTCTATTTTTTCCCCGCCTATTTTAATGTTTAGTTTAGCCTTTTTCTTTCTGAAAAATCGCATGACCTTTGTATTATTAATATTGATTCTCATCCCATATTTATCGCACTGAACCTCCAATTCACTCAACAATGCTTGCAACCCCTTGGCTGACTGAGCACTAATGCTTGGTCATCACCAAACCTAACCGATTTTACGAATTCCCTCCGACTTTCATTCCTGCCTCCAGTTCTTCCCATGCCTCTTTAATCATTTCCTCCACATATACGTTGAACTGCACGGTGACAATGGGCAACCCTGCCTTACCCCTCTTCCTAACACTGCCCATCCGGACACTCCGTTCTCCACTCGCACCTGAGCAGTCTGAGACATGTACAGGTTGCGGATCAGTCTCCTGTCCCTCCAATCCAATCCTATTTTCTGCAATACACGCATTAATTTTTCCCAATTCACTCTGTCAAATGCTTTTCATCTCATCCGTGACTCATGGCTTCCTTATCATTTTCTCGTTTACGGTTCCTATAGTTTCTTCTGCGGCTTTAGATATGACTTTCTTGATCCATTCCCATTTTTCTTCGATAGTACTCAGCTCTTTACCGTTATCCATCATTTTCTCTACAGCCTCTTGGTACTTCTTCCTCGTTAATCCATTTAATGCTTCTAAATTCCATTTCCTAACCCGTCGCCCCTGCCGTATATTTTTGAAACGCACGTTACACTTCATAACAACTAAATTGTGGTCTGAGTCCACATCTGCTCCTGGGAAACTATCCGAATTTATCACACTGTTCCTAAACTTGTGCCTAACCATAATTTAATCTAACTGATACCTTTCTGAGTCACCTGGCATTGTCCATGTATACCTACGCCTTTTGTGGTGTCTAAACCATGTGTTGGTGATGACTAACTCCTGCCTCCTGCAGAACTCAATAGCTTTCTCCCCGCGTTCATTCCTCGTGCCTAACCCATAGTCCCCCACCTCACCACCCTCTCTTCCTTCGCCTACCGTCGCATTCCAATCACCCATCTCTATCAAATGTGTCCCTGCAGGATCACACGCGATTATATCCTCTAACTCATCGTACATCCTATCGACTTCTTCCTCCTTGTGGTTCCTCGGTGGCATGTAACCCTGAACAATGACCAAGTTCGTCGGCTCTGCTTTAATCTCTACGAGTAAAATTCTATCAGTTTCTTGCTCTATGTTGACTACGAATCTTCCTAACCCTTTATTTAATCTTACGGAAACGCCTCGTTGGCTCTCGTCCCCTTCACTGTATGTTATTCTATAATTATCACTCCAGTAATCCCCGCTAACCTTCCATCTCATCTCGCCTAGACCTAAAGCATCTAGATTACCTCTTTCCATCTCTCTCTTAATATTCTGTAATTAGCCTGTCCTCACGTTCCATGTTCCTATTCTAACTACTTTCGTCTTCTTCTGCTTCTTCTGTCCTGCTGCTGTTATTTCTCCCCCGCAAGGGTTTCGTGGAATGACGACCGCGGAAGCCTTGCCTCCCCCGATGCCGGGCACGACACACGGCCGCTTGGGCCGAGTCCCGCTGTTGCCAGGACTCAATTTCTCTCTTGTGTCTATCATTTGTCATGGGAATAATATATATATATAAAGATAATATATAAAAAAAATATTTTATCTACATGGATGGGTTATTGTTTATACCCTGCTAATATTAATTTTTGAAACTTTTGTCACGGGATTTCATCTGAGTTTTAAATCCGAATTCACAAATTCCGACTTTTCGGACTAGATAAGGATAGTTTCCACCATTTTCAACTCGATAGAAATCAAAGAAAAATCACAGCGAGTCTTTAGTAGATTGGTATGTTGCTGGAGTTATTAATATGTATTATCTTTAAATTCTTTAAATAAACTTCGAACCTCACATTAGATAATAAATAATGTCTCTTTGCGGTCATTTTCGTGGTGGTGTGCACATTGAGTCGATTTCCTCACGCTTTAATAAAGACTCTCAATTGCCCAATGAAGGCTAACTTGGCTTCGGCTGATGCTTCACGAGCGACAGTAATCAAAGGTTGTCACCTTTGGCAGCCAAAACAGCCTACGAGTTTGTGTCGTTGTCGACTGTGAAAAAATGACCAATTTGAGTTGAAGAAATCTGGCGTCCCAGGCGAAGAAATGCATTGCCTACTTTACCTATTCAGAAGCGTTGACCGACGTACAATAAAAAATATAGTGGGTATTCCAAGGGCATAACATTGGATTACTGACCGGATGGCCCGGGTTCGAGTCCTGGGAAAGCCTCTCCGGTCACCTGTTGCTGCACCCAAGCTATGTGATTTTACGGGTACCAGATCTACCTGGGAATCCATAACCGGCACAGGGAAAGGAACTGGCCCCTCTACCTTGCTAATGTGTGAATTTCACACGCCGTATGGGGCTTAGTACTGGGTGATCTCCACCATCACCTACCAAACCGGCCTTAGGGTTGATTATAGTATTTTTTTTTAATTAAGCATACATATTAGGTAGTCTACCGTTTACGGTACGTAGGACGCAGACTTTACACTCCTGATTTTGGTAGTTCCGCCTAACAAGACAAAACCTGAGACCCCAACCTGTTCTTCAATTCAACTTCGTGCTTCAATTCCGCATATATTCTTTCTTCATTCCGCCCAACATCCCTATACTTTTCGTACCCTTACCATACGCTTACCCAATGTTCTCTCTACCCTCTATCACAGGCTTCAACATCTTACTGCCCTTTTTTTTCCTGTCTCCTTATGATTTCTCCCAACAATCTTCGACAACCAACAACATCAATTTCTGCCCCACCATCCCTTTTCAGCCCACATCTGAAAAGCCTCCAATCCACGCCTACCCTCCTGCTTCAAATGACCATGTTTCCTCGTTGCATATAACTACGCTCCCTATCAATGTTTTAACGAGTCTTTTCCTAGCATCCTTACACAACATCCCTGTCATTAATTTTCTCCTTCTTGCGAGAACTTCATTACCTATCGCAAGTCTTCTTTTTAATATTCCTACTTTTCATGTCTTGATTCATAACACTCACTTTCCAAGATACGTAATCTGTTCCACCTTCTCTAGTTTTTGCCCTCCTATTTTAACGTTAAAATTACCTTTTCTCTTTCCCAGAAACCTCATAACCTTCGTTTCGCCTGCATTGATTCCCTTTCCATACCTGCCACAGTGAATTTATAATGAGCTCAGCGATTATTGTAGCCCCGTGGCTAATTGCCCAATTAAAACTTGATCATCCAAAATCTACGAATGGCGTAGTTTCAGGCATGATGTGGTGGAATTTTTACATAATAATAACCAAATACTATTTCATCAAGTTTTTTTTTACTATCGTGACCTGAAGATGATGAAGTACATCGAAACTGGTCGTGTAATAAATCTTATCTAGCGTAAAATTGTTATTATTTGGTCATTGTCATCCACAACTTAACTGATATCGTGAATACACCGCCGACTTCTTCTTCCCATACCTCTTTTATCATTTCCTCCACATACAGATTGCAATGCACGGGAGACAATGGACACTCTTGTCCTCCTCCTAACACTTCCTATCCCGACTCTCCGTTCCCTACCCGCACCTGAGCAGTCCGACACATGTACAGGTTGCGGCTAATTCGCTTATCCCTTCAGGCACGTGTCTAGTTTCTCAGGTGCATTCATTAATTTACTATATCAAATCCAGTTTACTATATGACAAACTCCGTCATAAAATCTACCAACCAAACCAACAAATATATCTTGATTGAACTCCTAAGTCCCTTCTTATTAGAGATCTGTAAACAGCTACGCGCGTGCCTCTCCCCAATCTGAACTCAAACTGATCATCCCCAAGTAATCACTAGGCCTCATCTCCATCCTTTCGTTGATGATCCGGTGTACCACTTTTGCTGCGTGTGAAATCAACCTTTACCGTCTATAGTCCTCACATACGGCTGCCTTTCCTTTTTCTTTGATGTGGACATTGACACTAATCTGACGAAATCGTCCGGTCGGAATCCTCCCTCACTAATGCTACCAGTTTTCCCATAAATACTCTTCCTTCCACGTTCTTCTAAACTCTTAATTATTACCGTGGGAGCCTTTCTATTCCTCCGGGCTTTTTGATTTCATGTCTCATAGTGTCCTCTTTATCTCGTTATCAAGTATGTCTGGAACCAAGCCATCCCCATCTACGTCGTATTCTCTTTGTTTATCCTGGTGGCATACTATCTCTACCATTGAGCTCCTCCATGGATTTTTACCATGTATCTCGAATATTTCCTGGTTCCATCAGTTATTTTCCTGCTGCATTTCTATTAGTTTACAAACGTTTCCCTCTTTACTTGCAACTACTTACTTCCCAAGAGATGTATCACCTTTTGTACAGCTCACCCGTTCCATTTGTGAACTCGTTGCCCGGCGGATCGATGCCAGGACTCTCATTCGTGACTGGGTCCACCAGAAGGCCTTGAGACCTGGTGTTGCTTGTGTCTGGTGGGCTTGGTGATGAAAATTCTCCACATTTTGAAGATTAATACGAACATTTCATGTACACCTTTTAAAGTTGGAGATCATAATGCAATGTGGTCACAACGGGAAACCATTATTGTTTAGTTAGTTGCCTGAAAATGTTCTTAGGCAAATATTTTTGAGAGTATTTTATTCATCTAATGATTTCATTAGTTCTCCTGAGGGTGAGAAATACGTTGCAGTATACAATGTCCCCAAACCTGAGAACAAGGACTGGAATTTTGAAAACTGATAGTTTGGGAAAAACTAATCGTTCCCGTCTTTTTTCTCGTCGACTTGTTTCAAAATCCAGTCACTTCTCATATTCACTTCTAAATTGAGAATAAACAATCGTTTCCAAGGGTATGAGTAAAGCGGTATGAAAAATTTTGAAGGCATGTTGAGAAAGATGATGTCGTAACTCCCTCCATGCCCCTATGACAATGGCCGACGAAGTAGCAGGAAAACAAAGGACAATTTTCGCACTGGCGTCACGAAAACCAATGTTGCCGAATCACAGAGCATCGCCTCCTTAGGAGTAGGCCCCGGTCAGACTCCTCCATACAACATGAATAACTACCGAGCATCCTGCAACTCCTCCTCCCTATTCTTCAAAATGCAGTCTTGGAAGACGCCAATTAAGGACAGCAGAACTGGATTGCATTTGGCTTTTTAAATCCTTCCAACCAACCAGGGAAAACCAGCAGCCAGTGACTCCTCGTACTCTGATGAAAGTGTCTGAGCGTTGTTTTCAATGGCGATGGGATATCGGAGACTGCGATAAGAGGGAAGAGCGTTGGCAATAGGACGGGCATGTTGGATTCAAGGGAGGATGTACTGTGCGGAATATCGAAGAGGAGCTTACTGTAGTACCCGATTCCAGGTTGTGCTTTTTGTTAGGAGAGGCAAGTAAATGTATTTTTGTACAATTGTTTAGGCTGTGTCCACCCATAATCTACCCTAACCGGTCTAGTACCAATTATAGTAATAATATGCGATATTCTAAATCTGTGTGTTTATGTGTTTCTATAAACACACTGACATAGATATTTAAAACACAGAAACACTAAGTAAGGACATTCACATGTGTAGTTTTGACATTTCGACGGCACGGCCGTCATCATCCGAATCATTCTTCTTTCGGTCGAAGACGGGAACGTTTGGACGGCACAATAGAACACAGAATAAAACAGATAACACGTAAAAGGACACTCACACTGTAGATGATTTAAGCTTTCGGCCTACTCCGAGGCCTTCTTCAGGTCAGACTGAGAGGTTTTGAGGGAAGAGAGCCTGGGGAGGGGCGGAAGGTTTAGGGACTGTTGGGAAAGAAATTAAAGATGGCGGTTAAGGGTGGGAATTTTAAAGGATCGGAAATATAGGATGTATGCGGATTCGCGAGTTCTCACCTCTATGTTGGTGGCTGAATCGGGTAGGGATTCTAGAACTGTTAAGGAAAAGCATTCGTCAAATGATAGGTTGTGTGAACTTGCGTGTAAAGGGATAGGAAGAGAAGAGAGTGAAGCAGAATTACATGAGTAACGGTGATTGTTCATTCGGATGGATAATGGGGTAATGCATTCGCCAATGTAGAATGAGGTGCATTGTTTGCACGACAAAAGATAGATAATATTTTTTGAGAGGCAATTAGCGTGGGAACGGGGTGAAGGGACAATGAGGGAATGTGGGGAGAGGGGAGCAGATCTGATTGGGAGACATGTTTTACATCGGGGGCGATTGCAGGTAGGGGAAATATGTGGAAATTTGTCAGGGCGGGGTGTCAAAGGGTTGGTGGATCTCAGAAGGTTTCTGAGGTTGGCTGGTCGTCTGTAAGCGACAGAGGGGCATTGGGGCAGTAAGGATGTGGTCGCGTCATTGTCATGTAATATAGGATAAAGTTCCTTGAGAATGGTTTTCAGTCTGTGGGATCCGGGGAAATAGGTTGTGCAAAGGTTGAGTCCAGCGTCAGATGTGGGGTTGTCATTCTGTGGTGTGTGTGGTCGGGTGGAGCGGTAGATTTTATCCTGTAGGAGCTTTTCTGGGTAACCGCGTTTGTGGAGTGCATGGTGTAGATTGTGGAGGTATTTGTTGAGGGTAGCTGTGGTGTTGCAAATCCGATGTCCGCGGATAGAGAGAGAGTTGGGAATTGAGCGTTTGGTATGAGAAGGATGACTACTAGTATAGTGTAAATATTGTTGATGGTTAGTGTCTTTGATGTGTACTGAAGTGGTGAATTTGTTATTGTGAATTGAGATGTCTGTGTCAAGAAAGGTGATGGTGGAGTCTGAAATGGACGAAGTGAATTTAACAGTGAAAGAAGAATTTAAGGCCGATAAGAAATTGTCAAGAGAATCAGAGCCGTGTGTCCAGGGCATAAAAATGTCGTCAATGTAGCGGACCCAGAAAAGAGGTTGGAAGGGTTGCTGTGAAAGGAAATTCTAGGTGGCCCATGAAGAGATTGGCGTATGATGGCGCCATCCTCGTTCCCATCGCTGTGCCTTTCGTTTGGAGATAAAAACAGTTTTGGAAAGAGAATGCATTTTTAGTCAGGACGACAGTGGCGAGATTGAGGAGAAATTCGGTCGAGGGGCACTGGGGTGGGGGGCGTAGAGAAAGATAGTGTCGGAGGGAGGATAGGCCTTCTGCATGGGGAATAGAAGTATAGAGGGAGGTGACGTCGATGGTGGCCATAAGCAGGTTGGAGGTGGAGGGAATGGAGACAGAGTTTAAACGGTGGAGGAAGTGATACGTGTCTTTCGTGAAGGAGGGCAATGAGAGTACGATAGGTTGTAGGTGGTAATCAAGGAATGCGGAGATTCTTTCGGTGGGAGAGTTGAAACTAGAAACTATAGGGCGACAGGGGATGTTGGGTTTGTGTATTTTTGGGAGGAGATAAAACTGGGGTGTTCTGGGGTTTGGGGGTGAGATTAGGGATATGTCTTGGGAGGTGAGGCCTTCTTCTGGTCCAAATTGGAGGAGAAGAGACCGAATTTCCTTTTGGAAGTTTGGAGTAGGGTTGTCGGTGAGAGTGGTATAGGTGGATGTGTCGTTGAGGTGACTGAGGGCTTTGGAAATATAGTCTTGGGTGTTTAAAATTACGACTGAGGAGCCTTTATCGGTGGTAGTGACCACGATGTTAGGAATGAACAATCACCACTACTCCTGTAATTCTGCTTCACTCTCTTCCCTTCCTATCCCTTTACACGCACGTTCACACAACCTATCATTCGACGAATGCTTTTCCCTAACCATCCCAGAATCTCTTCCCGATTCAGCCATCAAAATAGAGGTGAGAACTCGCGAATCTGCATAATACTAGCTTTTCGATCTTTTAAAATTCCCACCCTTAATCGCCATCTTTAATTCCCTTCCCAGCATAATCCCTAGTTTCAGTCTGAGATCTTTCAGTCTCACCTGAAGAAGAGCTTAGAGAAGGCCGAAAGCTCAAACAATCTAAAACGTAAGTGTCCTTTTACGTAATATCTATTTTATTTTGTGCTCTATTGTACCGTCCAAATGTTATATATCCACGAGGTCTATTAAAAAAGTTTCGCGAATTTAGAATTTCCGCTAGTTACATATATTTGATTTTCGATTTTATTGTGGACTTTTGTCTCTCACTTATGCCAAAAATTTCGGCCATTTTGAATACTCAGTTAATTTGTTGACAGCTGTTTTGCTTGGATGTGTTTTGGCTTGTCTTCGATTTTTGCCTGTACCAAAAAATGGATCAAAGAATCTGTATTTCATGGGCCTCTTCACTTTAGGGAACAAGAGAAAGTCACTGGGGGGCAGATCTGGGGAATACGGTGGCTGCAGCATCATTAGTGTGTTGTTTTTGGCCAAAAATTCGCGCATAAGTCACGATGTGTGAGCAGGGGCGTTTTCTTGGTGCAAAAGCCAATTTTTGTTCTTCCACAAATCCGGGTGTTTGTGGCGGATTCCTTCCCACAAATTGAGCACAACTTGCAGGTAATATTCCTTATTTATCGTTCTACCCTCTGGCAAGAACTCAATATGCACCACGCCCCTGCAATCGAAGAAAAAACTGTAAGCAAAACTTTCACAGTCGACCAAACTTGCGCGCTTTTTTCGGTCTTGGCTCGTGCTGCAGCCTCCATTGGCATGATTGAGCTGTAGTTTCCACGTCATAAAACCGTGATTCGTCACCAGTTTTGAGCCTCTGGAGAAAATTTGCGTCGTCACGGACATATTCCAGCACATCATTAGCAATGTTAATGCTTTGCTGTTTTTGGTCGAAATTGAGCAATATTGGTACGAATTTCGCGGCGACCCGTGTCCGCGCCCCAATCATTGGTAAACATCGACAAGTTGGTGGGGAAGGTAAAATGGTGCAATTCCAAACAGGAAACGTTTCCTTGACCGATACTTTAACCACGGGCCTTCGACTTGTCCAACCAATGATGCTCTACCAATTAATCTCTCGATGAAACACCAATGAATTTCGCTGGAGGTTCATGCAACCGAATGTTCCGATTATTTGGGCAAGACATGACGCTCGAGAGCCATTCCACCCACTGCCAGCGAAATGGACGAACGCCCAAAAGGGAAGGGTTTGTGTGGCAAAAGAGAAGTAGGGGACAGGATACAACGAAATGGACAGTTTGCCCCCCCCCCCAACCCCTCGGACAGTTCTCACCTCCTAACTTTGACCCCCCCCCCCAATTCAACCCATGTACCATCCACAATATGTAGAACAGTACGTCTTCATTCACAACAGTCATCTCCTGGCCACAAAAATGTTTCTAGATTTTCGTGACGAGTGAATACATACGAGTGTATACGTGGGTCATTCCACGCCACTTCGGACAGGAGGTCACCTCTCGGAATTGATTGAAAATCAGGGAAAAAACTGTTTTTAAATAAAATTGGAATTTATTGCGAAATGAAAAAACAACCGAATAACGGCTATTTTTTTCAGAATAGACAAATGGCTAAATGAAGAGCTGAATGGAGAGATAAAACAAGAAAATTATTATGCCGCAACTACCGTTATTCTTCAACTTTCCTCCCAAGGTGCATTTATCTATGAGCTTGTAAACCTGAGAAATACAGATTACGTATCCTAAAATACACGCCATCAGTTATCATGAAGTTTATTAAGCTGAGAGAAATTACGCGCAAAGGCTCACCAAGAGATTATACACAGGAATTTGGGGAAACAGATGTGGCGAACATAAAACGAAGGACACATAAAAAAGAAACTCACTCGCTTTGTGAATGTGCACGTTTATTACGTGCACGCGTGCATTCTAGCAACAACATCACGGTAATTAACTGGTGGGTGGATTTTGATAGGCTAACGTCCTATTAAACCCCAGGGCGTATAAAATTACCACGTTCGGGGCAACAGCGATTTCTCGTGTGCCACCTGTAGATGCCATCATCATCCTCGATCCGTGGTCCATAGAATTACAGATGGGGGATTTTAAGTTAGGGTGGTCCAGAAGCATCACCTGGAATCGGGTCGGTGACCTATGGTCAATAGCCGAGCTTTCTGCTCACAGTAACGCCGCAGTTTCCACTTATATTCTGCCGATATCGTGAAAAAAGTGCAACCACACATCCATTACAAAGATAAAATAATCACTAGTTAAAAAATACAATCATCACATTAAGGAGTACATGGAATCCAAGCGAGAACTTACATTGGAAGCAACTTGCGTCAAAAGAACAAATCAGTTAAATGAGCAAATATTTTTAGGATTCTTACATCCATGTAATAATAACCAATTATTTTCAATCCACTGAATGAAATTACATTTTGCTAGCGTAGCGATGAGTAATTTAACTTATACAAATCACTCCACATAGTGATCCCACCAAAATGATTAAGCCATACAATCTGCACGACTCATGCGAACTTTATCGCTTGCTCATAAGAATTCGAACGTCAGAATATATTCCATAGTTAATACCTTTTAAGGAAACCAAATTCAAGTACGTCCGCGAAAAGGACTTTTTAAAAAAATGAGCACATTTTAGGGCTAACAAACGCATTGCAGGACATTGCACGAGCAAGATAATTTGGACAGTTTCGTTGGAGCCCTAATATCTAACGGTAATATTAATTATTGGTAACTGTTTTCTATTATCTCCACTCCATCTCTTTTAAAGACAAAACTATGCTAGACAAAAATTAAAGTATTGTGCCAATATTTTCCTTAGGTGTTGGCCTCTAGTGAATGTAACACCGAAATGACTCATACCTTTTTTGAGGTCTACACCAGAATAGACACATAGCGAAACAATATCGGTATGCGATCAATAATTAGCGATTCAACTATCCACATATGATGTTTGGCGGGTTAAGGTCAACATAAATAAGGTCAATATAAATAATTTAGTTTACTGGAAGCGAGCCGCGTTTATGTGTTCAAGGGAACGAAAGCCTTGGAATAAAATTTGAATGAAGAGCCTTGGAATATAATTTGAATAAACCATTCCAGATTAATTCCCTTGATCATCCTTCGTGTACCTAACAGCTGCAGCAAAGCAGATGCCTGACAGCCATCTTAATAACTGGATTCTCAGCAAGGGAAGCTTAAGCCGAATCAAAAGCAGTTCAGTAATTTCCCCTACTGTCAACTCTCCGTTCCCTCAACAATGGATTTCGCAGCGATGTAAAAAATACTATAATAACTGTTCTTTTGCATTGGAATAATGTATTATATTTTTAAAGTCCATTTGATGTACTCGTCAACCTATTTCCGTGGTATTTATTTTAAAGTAAACTCGGTGAGAATTTTGATTTAAAATATCATTGGTTCAACGATAACATTTATCAAATAATATACGAGCAGACTCACAGCCACCTATCCATTTATAACATTTTTATCCGTTCATGAAAATATTGTTGTGTTTCCAAAATATTGCGAGAGTTTTACAGCTATCCAAATAACAGCATAAAGACGATTTTTTTAAATGGCAATTTTCACTCCACAACATATAAATGTCACCATGTTAGGGGAGAATTGTGACAAAAAGCTTTGCAATGACTATTTTAACTTCATTTTCTGACAACCGAACGTAGAATTCTATAAAACATGCTTTACGTGCTAACTTTTAAAAGACTATAACTTTAGTTGATAAACATCCGTGACACCTCAAATCACGTATCTTTGTTAAATCCATAGTTTCAGCCTCAACTTTGTGGAAGTTCATTTTAATAAATGCCAAAGAAAAACTTTGTTTCAATCCACCACTTTATTTCAGGTACGACTAGTTTCGACGCTACGGCGTCATCCTCAGGTACGTACCTGAGGATGGCGCCGTAGCGTCGAAACTAGTCGTACCTGAAATAAAGTGGTGGATTGAAACAAAGTTTTTCTTTGGCATTTATCACGTATCTTTGGTTAATTTTGAAGTAACATCTTGCCCTATCCTACTTGTCTCATACATTAGACATCAACGACAATTGTTAGAGGTATACTTTCATTTTAGAAAGAAAAGGTGTTTTTTTTAATTTTCCCCGAGTGGCACTGATTTGGAGAGGCGGGCTATCATTTTGCTATTTTAAATTTTTTAAATACCTTGAATTCACTTAAGTAAAATCTTATAAATATAATTTTACTTGTGTTATCATCAGTGAATTGATGCAATAGATTTATGGATGAATTTCAAAGAAAAAACAGGCATATTTCACCGGTACAAAGTCATCATGTAAATAATTATTTCGATTATTAATATACTATATCATCGATCGGTCAGTGTTAGCACACTTTTCAACTGCCAGAAGAATGTCCCTGATCGAGGAAAATACTAAAGCTGCACTAATTTCTGATTACATACATATTACATTGACGTATAAGTATATATCCCTTTCAATCTGTCTCAATATATTTCAAGAATGCATTGGATTACACACAATTGAGAAAACACTGATACATTTCATTCACCAATCTTTATTTTGTGTGATAAGTGATGCGTCCACGTTGCGTTTTCAACACACGAGTACTAGTTACTTCGTATCAAGACCTAATGATCACTTGAGGCATTCAATGTCCTTTATTAGAAGGTTTAGCAGCATTAGGTAATTCATATAATAACTTGGTGTAATATCCTTGCTCTTTTTCTATACATTCAAGGTCAATTTGTTTCAATGGAAGGGAAGTGATTGAATGGATGAATTATTGCTGCACCGTCACACCTAGAATCACAGCTATCGCTACTTTATATAAACCACGTTTATGTGTTCAATATAGTATCCGTACATTAGACAAGAAACGAATAAGCGACTGCACTTGATTATTTCGCTAAGGAAAATTGAACGAGTCAAGTGGTCATTCTTGACCTGAGAACCATTGAGTGTATTTCAAGTTTTCAAGCATGAAAGAAACTAATGAAGTAGTAAACGCAAGTAGAATTCCCTGCCAACTTTGTCTTTAATGCTGAATACGAGACCATAATTATCGTGAGTAGCCGGGTATCAATGGCGGCAATAAATAGCTTTGCTCCAGTTAACACCTTTGGATGAAGCACCTATCGTCGATGGGAATATTTTCTTTGCCCTTGTCAAAGTCCTTTGGGTCAGCAATAAACTGCTCTTCCAATTATCGCGTTTACTTGGACATAGAAAACTAAAATGTCCCGCAAAACCTCTACAAAGGAAAACAATTAAAATATCATCATAAATCATACTTCCTTATGCAAGAAGTAAAATACCTGTATCGACAAAAGATCTGTGCGAGAGTTTCGCATCCCTAAACACATGATTGACTGGCAAATAGTAGACACGGAGAACGCAGTATTTTATGCTGAATACGAGGTCGTGCAAATTGAGTGCGAAGAGTACTCCTACAAACTGAGTACAGAAGAGTAAATTCAACAATTTTGTTCAAAAATATTTAACTTAAGAAACTTATGTTCTAAGAACTTCTTTTCTCTTAACATTGAGGAGTGTGATTTTTTGGAAAATTCATATGCAATATAGATACTCGTTCAGAAAGAACAAAATTTAGACATTCCATGTTGGAATATCTAAAGCAAAGAAGGTCGCATTCTTTTAAAATATATAACAATATTTTTTTTATTCGTCCATTTATTGTTGATAGAAAATAGTAATTTGATCACAGTTCTACGGCATTTTATATTACGTAAGTTAGTCGCACAGAAATAGGTTAATATGATATGCAATTGCACGACTGAATAAATTATCCAAATGTATGAGCAATTTATTATTTTCATATTCTTGTGATTGCACGAATCCAATGATGAGGCCACGTAGTTGACCAATGCTGAATCACGTACGTATTTCATTGCTGAGCTGACGCTTTTACAAAATTTTTATGATCGTTGATCTGCTCTTCTCGTCAGCATCAACATCGAGTTTAATTCCCAAGCGTCAAAATACGGGAGTAATTTTAAGGTCCCGTATGAGACATACTCATATCTTAACATGATATGCCAAAACCCGAATCGAAATGAATGTTCATTTTGCTCGAAAACTTGTTATCAGAACTTTTAATAATTATTCTCTGCATGATGGCTTATAATTTAAATTGGAGCCACATTTACCCGTTTAATTATAAGGGAAAATATTTCAAAACGTTGACGTATCAAAATTCCAAATAACGATATGTACTTAGGGAGAAATAACTGCAATTATTACCTCTGTTTCCATGACTTCATTACCTCCGATACCCATATAATTTGCCAAATAATACTTCTACGGAAAATATAAGATCAGTATAAATGGAGGTATTAGTCGTCACGGTATATTAAAGGTAAAGTTATACCGGTATGATAAGAAGCCTTTACCTCAAAAACCTTTCGGTAATCACTCGCTGCACATTCTCAAATCATCGGTGGTCAGCTTCCCAAAATATTCTTCTCCGCTTGCAGGGCGACAAAACTAGTCTCACGAGGAGGCGTTAATTTCAAGGCTTAATTCGTTGACATGACCCGAATCGCCGGTAGGAGCGACAATTATATAACAGCCCGCAGGTTTGGCGGTGGGACTGCGGGTTGGAATTTTCGTCAAGACGACTGGGCGACTAGTATGCGCTCGGAATCTGAAAACAACGAACATTTTTCGGGGCAGAGAATCGGCCTGCTTCTTCGATGATTTTGAAGCGTCTTCGCTCTCGTTTCGTAATTTTTCCACACGAGCTGGAATTGGTGTGTGGAAACTCTCAAGACAGAATTCAGTCCTTCACTGAAGCGGATATATAAATGCATGAACATTAACCAACGGCCATGGGATAGAAACGGCCATTATATAAAACGAGTCGTTATTAATTTTGGCCTTACTCTCGTCTTTGTTCCAGCTGACATTCTGACGTCCTCAGAAAACCAAATCTGATCGCGAATATAGAAACTTATAGTCGTTTTAAACCCAATCAAACTTGCGTGTCTGTGCTTAAATTGACTGCCTCCCGATTCAATTATATGTCATCATAATCATCATCAATATTTCAATCCTAAGAGAAGTTAACTGCAGCCTTGAGGTTCCCTATTTCCCTGTAGTCTTTCTTAATTTGACCTATGTACTTGTCTCTTCGTCGAGGGATCTTCCCTTCATTTTTCCCTTCTTTTATCCCTCCCTTCTCACGCATGGATAAGAAAGAGAGAAAGAAGTGCGAACCAATAACAGGGATGAGATTCAATGAATTCATTAGGCGATCCAAAAGCTTATACTGCATATCATCTACATAATATCCCGCAAGCCGCCGTAAGGGCGCGTGACAGTTGAGTAAGGGGGCTATTAGGTGACCACCCGTCAAAGAGATTAAAGCCCGTGCAAAACCAACAAATTCATGCAAACATTAGGCCCGATCTATGCGGGCGTACTTGCCATGAAATTATAAAAATAATAAGACATCGACAAATTAGCATGTGTGTACTACATATATAAATGTGATATTAACGAATCAATGCTTGTACGAGGGTCATCCGGAAAGTAGTACCCGTTCGTGCCGCATGAAGTGCTGACGACGCGAGTAGCCGCTGGACGAGGTCAGATAGCTTCAGTGGCTTGTCTGCCTTCTCTGAGCCAAGTTGCGTGACGCTAGCATTGCCTGTGTTGTTTCTGTGATTGTTTACAATGTTTAAAAAAATTGAGAACGCCGCCAGTTGTGAAGTGAGGGCAGTGATTAAATTCCTCAATGCAAGAAACGTTCGCCCATGTGATATTCATCGCCAATTAAAGGAGGTGTATGGAGACAATGTAATGGACGAGTCGTCTGTTCGGCGGTGGTGTCGCAACTTCAACATGGGGAGGGGGAACACACACGACGATGAGCGTTCGGGGAGACCGTCTGTCATTACAGACCAACTGGTGAGCTCAGTTGACGAATTCGTGAGGAACGATCGGCGCGTCACAATTGATGACATCTGTGAGCATTTTCCCAATGTTTCTCGAACAATTGTTCATGAAATTGTTAAACACCATCTGCATTATGCAAAAATTTGTGCAAGATGGGTCCCTCGCATGCTTACAGATGAGCACAAAACCAAGCGTATGGCTGCAGCACTGACGTTTTTGGGACGTTATTCTGATGAAGGAGACTCTTTCTTGACTCACATAATTACTGGTGACGAAACATGGGTTTGTTATGCATCACCTGAGAGTAAACGACAGTCAATGGAGTGGCATCATGCTCATTCACCAAACAAACCAAAAAAATTCAAGACAGTTCTGTCCACCAGGAAACTCATGGCAACCATTTTCTGGGATCGACGAGGTGTATTGCTTATTGATTTTATGGCCCGTGGAGACACTATTAATGCCAATGCGTATTGTGAAACATTAAAGAAATTACGGCGGGCAATACAAAATCGGCGGCGAGGTCTATTGTCTACTGGTGTCATTCTCGTTCATGACAATGCCAGGCCTCATGCAGCTGGGATAACACAAAAACTTTTGCAGCATTCAAATGGGAAACTTTCGACCATCCACCGTATAGCCCGGACTTGGCCCCTTCAGATTTTCATCTCTTTACAAAGCTTAAAGACTTTTTGGCAGGAAAAAGATTTGACAGCGATGAAGAACTTAAAGAAGGAGTGGCCCTGTATCTCAATGAGCTGGCGGCGAAGGACTATGCAGCAGGAATACAGAAACTTGTCACACGTTATGACAAATGCCTTAATTTGCTTGGAGATTATGTTGAGAAGTAGTTTAAAGTATCCTCTTTCAAATAAAATTTTTTATGTTTGTTAATATTTACTTTTGTGTCTTTATTTCACGAACGGGTACTACTTTCCGGATGACCCTCGTATAAAGCTAATTAAAATTCATTTGTTTGATTATTTAAAATAAATATAAATCTATAAAATTCTTGAAACGCGTCTCATGGGTTCAAAGTTATGGACAAATTACGGTTCATATTTGATTTCCAAATCAGCAGTGCCTTCCCATTGATTTCAGGAAACTCACAAAGCTTAAAAATACAGTGGATGTCCCCAAAATAAGTAGAAAGATATTTTGCCACCAATGGAGATGGCTGGCTGATTTGTGATGGCGAGGGTGATGGGAGATCTCGGGAGAGCAATGTGACCCACGTCAGTTAACTGTGGGCGTTTTCACTGACTGCTCCCTTTTTTTGCAACCTTAGATTTTTTTGTTGAACGTATTCGTTGCCTCTACTTCATGAAAGCCTACTTAGATTGAGCTATTTTTGGCTTGATGTCGGTTGGTTGGTCTAACATCCTATGCTATACCGCTGACCAAGTAGACGAAGGATTCCACTCTTTGAATTGTGATACCTGCCCTTAGCTTCTCTTTACTACTCACAAGGATTTTGGGTTTCTTCTAATTTATGCTAGGGTTATATTCCAGGAGTATTTGGTCCATAGCATTTAGGCTTGCTTGCAGGTTCTCTCGTACTTACGTAACTACGGCGATGTCATCTACCAGTCAGGAGCATGTCAATTTTTTTCGCCATTCGCCTTGACTCCTTTGATATCCAATTCTTGTTCCTCTTTGATTGCCTCTTACAGATATATGTTGAATAGTGCTGGCGAGAGATTCTTGCCTAACTCCTTGATTCACGTTGGCTACTAATTTCCTTCCGTTCTTCACTTGCGTGGTTGTAACGTGATTCGTGAAGAGGTGATGGATCGTTTCCCTACGCTGCAGTCCATTCCAAGCCCTTCTAGTATCTTGAGCATTTCGCTTCATTCGACCATGTCGAAGGTCTTCTCCAAGTTCACGAACGTCACATATAGGCTGAGTATAAACTCTCTTGCTCATCGGTTTTTACTGAATCCGAAATGGTTTTCTTCTATTTTTCTCTCCATTATTTGTCTGCGAGTAGTCTTAATTTAAGTTCGAGCGCGCATTTTTGATGCGTGAAACATCAGGCTCAATTTTCTGTGTTCTCCGCATTTATCCGTTCTCGGCTTATTCGGTATACCGAACCCATCTCTACGTCCTCTGGTAGTCGTCCACCATCAAGTTATCTTTGGTCATTCCAAGGCGGCTATCCTTTCTCTTCCACCCCGAGTGCCTTGATTATTTCTCCGTTTATTTTTGTCAAATCCTTGTTGTCCTCCAGGTCTTTCACGGCTCCGTCGCATTCACTTCTCGGTGTCTCCAGGCAACATTCGTCTTTTCCTATCATCATTTCTTCTTTGATTGAGCCACTTTGATTGAGTTTGGTCCCTTATTTGAGTTCTTTAACGTATTCTTTCGTTATGTCCTCATCTTCTATTAGTCTTTCTATTACCATCTCGGACGATGCAGAATTCTCTTCTCTTTCTTCGAATTGCCTCTTGACCAGCAATCAAACCGTTTCGCTGAGGTTTCTACCCACCACTCCTCCTTGGCCTTCCGGCACTATCCTATGACTTGGTCCCTCAACTTCTACAACTTAACTTTCTCAGCTAGAAGGATTTCCTCAGTTTCATTTTCATCTAGTTTCATTTTCCTCTTGTCTCCACGAGGTCTCTTTAATTGAGCTGCTTTCCACGGCCGCTTCGATTTCGCCACTTTAGCCACACTTTAGTCACTCTTCCGCCACTTCGCTTATGATATTCTTTATTTACTTCCATCGTCCTCCAACGCTAATCTCCTTTATTTATTTCAGTTTTCTGTGGACGGTCGCGGTAAACCTTTCCCTTGTTTGCATTTCCTCCGGTGTGTTCGTGTTCCATCTGGGTTCCCGTGTCACTTTCTTCGTTTTCTTGCGTTGCAGTCGGCTGTCCGTGACCACCAGGCTGTGATCGCTATTTATATCTGCGCCGAGGTAGTTCTTACACTGCTTAATTTGGTTCTTGCACCTCGTCCTGACAAGGATGTCGTCTATTTGGTATCTTGTCCTGTCCTCCGGCATCTTTCATGCGTACCTTCTTCTCCGATGTTGCTCGAAGACGGTGTAGGCCATTACCATGCAATGTAAAAATTGTCCCTTCTTCGTCATTGCTTTCATCCCTCCACAATCCACCAACCCTCTTCCATTACATCAGTATTTCGACAGTTCTCGGCTATTATAAGGTGCTGCAAGGTATTATTGTTGTAAGTTATTGCATGGTACGCCACATGGTACGAATTAACGCTTGGGATAAAGAAAAGAGTTATTTGAAATCGAAAAAAGACCATGAATAGCTTTGGAAGAAATAATTGCATAATGCGACTCTATGTGATCGAAGTAATGTTGCGGTATTTCATTTTTAGTGCATCCCACGCCGTTCTACTATTCATATCGCCATTTTCCTTTTGCAAAAAGCGTTTGTTTCAAAGCAACAGAAATGTTCACAGCGACGTATAATTCATTGTGGGGGAATGTTCATGGGATTATGCATTCTTTATAACGAGGATAGTCCCAGGACGTTTTGCCTTATTGTCTCGTGGGCAAAACAAAAATTTGAAGTATTGATGTCTCTTTGGCTGGATGAAAAATATTTCCCTTTTGTTGCAACAAAAGTTCCAACGTGTGTAATTTTATTCCGTATTAATGTCTTGCCAACGGTATTCTCGAAAAAAACATTTGTCACCAGTGATATTGCGGCCACTTCCGTTGCAGGATTTGTAGGTCAAAGAACACTATGCTGGTTTGAAATGCTTAGAGGGGGTGGCTCTTCCGGCTGTTGACCGCAATAAACGTTTAAATGCATTGTATAAACAGTTGAATAATTCACCAGGGAACAAAACTTTACCTTTGCACTTGGTAATATTTGTCCGAAAGTGCAGTTCGCAATTCACTCAGTGTCACTTCAGCCGCTCCCTGAATGAAAGGAAAGATAAAGATTAAACCTATAAGAGGGTTGGCGTAAAAAATAATCAAGAAGGGAAGGAAGGTAATAATACGTTAAGAAATTACGCTAAGAAACGCGGTAAATGAAAAGGATAATGCTTACAACACCGTTTGCTACTTAAGTGATGATACATTGAGCACTTTTTCTTTTAATATTAGTCTTAAGTGCGATTGACGGTTCCCCACGAAGGGAGTTGAGTCCTCGCAAACCCAGAGTGCGCGCCTTAGAGCAACTCACCCGAATCCCCTTGGACCACAAAATCTTCAGGGTGAGAATGCTCATGGACATAAGTTTTTTTATTTTTTATTCAATAATTTTTTTAGTGGAATTTCATAATACTTCCGTCGGATTACCCCTTCATCGCTGCACTCTGCGCACAAAGAGTGCGCACTTTTATTCCAACGCCCCCTGATTACTTGAATCCTCTGAATGCTCCTCTTTGGAAACTGGTTGTTGATCAACTTCTGTGGCATCCATAGGATATTCCTCTTTCCTCTCCTAGAGTACGTATACTCTCATCCGAGTCATTTGATTCAAAACTGTCATCGGAGTCACTCGATTGCCCCCTTCCAACCATTCCTCTGGACTAATTAATTCAAAATGCTTCACGATAATAAACCGTTATCGACGAAATCAGAATTTTTATTTTTTTTAACACGTGTTAGGTCGCGGAGATGACAACTGTCACGGAAAAATTTTATTCTATTCTGAGAGCTCTACAGATCAAGGTATATAAGTGATATTCAGGAAATGGTGATCATTTTTATTCACATTGTTTTCTATGCAAAAATTGAATTTTACGGTACACTGTTGGCCTGATCTGAATTTTATAGGTAGGTGGCACACTTTTCATGAATTTGACTCTTAGTTTTGCGCCAGTGGCGGCCTTTGTAAGTTGAAAGATGGGCTATTACCCAATATTGCCTAAATTCGTCGTTTATATTTGGGATAATACATATATTATTCTTACTTTTTTGATTTCGATGCATCTGTTCATGCATGCCATAATTATGACGCCCATGAAAATTTGGATTAAGAGCCTACTTTTCTTTCAGAGGGATTGACTCATTTATCGCGCTAATAACGCCAAGACCAACCGATTCAACTGCTATTGTCACGTGAGGACAATCGCATCTCTCTGCGGTGAATTTTGATTATTTTAAGAGATAATTTCAAAGTAATATATTAAAGCATATGAGAGTGATACAAATTAATAGTATTTGCACTTTTCATTCTAATTATTACTTTCCCAAAGTAATATTTAGCCACAAAAGTGTAAATGACATTGCTGCCGCTCTCAAATATTCGTCGAGCGGCAGCGGCTGCCGCCGCTGCCGCTCGACGAATATTTTTGGATGGCCCGGTGCCCTTCAACAATATTTAAAAGGTTAATTTATTTTATTTGCAAAATTTTGAGCACACAAAGCAAGAAATGTTCATTGATAAGAGTGAACAGTTCAACGTGAACTAAAAATTGCCAATTTTATAATTTAATATCGCTTGGTACATACGAAAAAATGTATAATACTCTTATGCAATAAGTGATTAATGATTTTTTTCTTTGAAGACCTAGTTTTTGTTGGCGTACAGGTACTCGTATCTCGTATTCGACCAGAATTGCAAAGACGGATTTTCTCGCCAATTACACATTGTCACCATTTTTATTGCGCGTATTATTTCGGTACAATCGAACAGATTTAAAAAACGTTTCATCCGCATGCACCGGGCTCCATTCCAATTTTGACGTCTCTCGGTTCCAGAAACTTTCCTATTTTTTGCAAATAAAGGAATTCAGCGTGAATGCGCCGCTCTGAGGGACTCTTAGTTCCGGAATAAGGACTCCCGCCTCGCCCCTCCCCTTTCCGGTTTTTCTTCAATGACGCCTTCCCCTCTTGCCCCCGCTCGCCAACCCCCTCTCCCCCCTCCTCCCCCCTCCCGCCTCGCTGAAAGTAAAAGGGAAACGGGTGCAAACATCTACGCTCGACCGAAAAGTGGGCCAATAGCACGAGAATGGGCGATTGGCTATCGCTGCCTTTTGGAGGGAGAGGCCAACTTTTTTTATGCGTAACATTGTATGGATACCAAAAAAGTCGACCTCTCCCTACAAGTGGTCTGCTCTGTTTCTTTTCTACTGCTCTGCGCGACATTTGTCCCGTCCCATGAGTTTTTGAGTGTAGCTTCTTTTGTCGTCGTGGGAAGAAATCACCGAGAGCCAACAACGATCGACGAGAGCCAAAGATCAATCTCTCGGAATATTTGACTTTTTCCTCGGAACTTTTTCAAGACATAGCCTAAAGCGAGCCGACACGAACAAACATGAATTGCTGGTATAATTGCTGGTATCTTTCGCGAGTTGGAAAGGCTGTTTCGAAACCGCTCGGAGAGTCCCGAAGAGAATTTTACTTTACAAACGGAGCTACCGTCGCCATTATAATATTAAATGCACCATATTGACGCCGGTCTCTCCTTCATGAGGACACCTTCTCGTCTCGATTTTTTTTGTGAACGGCGCCACTGCCTTCGCGGCCGTGTCCGAAGACAAGGTAATGCTTAGATACTTAGGTTTCCAGAGATCAATGAAGCCGTGCTTCACGACAGCAACGAGAAGAATGAGACGCCACTTGGAAAACACTCAATCTTTAAATATTTACTATTCCTGACATGAGAAAACGTTGTGACAGAATATGACATTGTTTAAATAAATAACTCTGAATCTTGTTTGAATTGAATGAACGGTAAATATTTCTCTGGAGTTTTTTTCTCAATTTTCAGGCAAACCTGCCACGGCAAATGAAGCCACGGCAGCGACGATAATTTTTCGTAAAAGTTTTAATGCCCACGATCAATTAATTCTGAAATATCCTTAATATACCTGGATCAAAGGAAGTAATTGCGGGAAATGAATCAATAGACCAGGGCGACTGTGAGCCCTGACAATATTCTCTTATAACAGTGACTAAAATCTGATTCAGAAAGCCTCGGTAGTATCATGCCTCAGGGTCAGTTTATCTCTCATTCTCCTCGAAAATGCCTTGCCTCCAATCAAGTGTATTAAGGCAACCATCACTTACTTTTGGAGCAACCAATCAGTTTGAAAAGGTAATAACTACCTGGATAAAGATTCAGTGGCAAAGCGTTCCACGTTACGGTAAATGCATCGTCCGACATCTGTTCAATTGCTAAACCATGACCTCTAAACAAATTATTGAAAAATTTACCGGGAAAATGCGCATCAATCATCCAATTGGTTCATGTAGAATATGTCGTACGCATGTCAAAGTACGTGCGTAATGTATTCATTGAAGAACGTAAGGTGGCGACTACCTTAGGACAATCAAACTTTTCAGAATCAAGGAAATCCTATGGACATCCCTATGATTTGGCAAGCTTTCTGCAAATCTCAGTCAGCCCGTTCGTCAGGAGATGAGCTTTTAGCGTAAAGAATCATGCTTATCATGACGAGTACCAGGATAGGTTTCGGACGTGGCCGCTCACGCAGCTTCGTCAAGTCTCTGCGAAAGCCCACGCTCTAATAAAATGGGGAAGCAAAGATTAAGATAGTGAGCAAAAAACAGAGGGATTGGAAACATAAATCTAGCGCCAATGAAACGTAAATGATATGGTGGGACTAACGGTGACTATATCGGATCAGAGCGGCAATACGTGGTTCTAGTTAGGATTGGTGGTTAGATTTAAAACGAAATGAATTTCTCTGTGGACTTACATAGTCTAATACAGAATGTCACATGCATTATTAACTACAATAATAATGCCACGAAAAAATGGTAAATAGTAAGGAAAAATACAATACGTGGTCTGTGCAATACATGACTATAGCCCCGACCACCAGCGGCGCTAGTTGCCTGAGCCCCCAGTGGTCCGTCTGCGCTTGGCGGATCGTCGGGCTGTGCGTACGGTGTCAGTCATGTTAGTTTCTGTTGTCCTTGTTTTTTACTGTTTGTCGAAAATGGAAGTTGACGAAATCACGGAGCAACGAATCAACATATCAAGTTTTCGGTGAGCTGCGGTAAAAGTTATCAATAAATTACTGAAATGTTGACAGCTGTTTACGGCCATAATGATCTGAAGCAAATATCAGTTTTCAAGTGGATAATGCGTTTTAAAGATGGCCGACAAGACATCACGGATGATGCAAGGCCGATAAGACCTTCAACCACCTGTGTTGACGACAACATTGGTCGTGTGCGGCCCCTTGTCCTTACCGATCGTCAAAAAACCGTTCAAATGATAGCCAATGAGCTGAATTTAGGAAAATCAACGGTGCACACTATTTTCACCGAACATGATGGATGGATCCTTCACCATGACAATGCAACTGCACATTCAGCATTGATTGTTCACCTGTTTCTGGCAAATAATTCAACCACCATTCTTGATCATCCACCTTATTCACCAGATCTCGACCCCTGCGGCTTTTTCATTTTTCCAAGATGCAAAAATGTGATGAGCGGACATCACTGGGAAGATGTGGACACAATAAAGCAAGAAACGACGAGAAAACTAAAAAGCCCAACTGCCGAGCACTTCCATGGGTGCTTTAAATGGTGGAAAAGAAGATGGAATACGCGCATTGCAGCGAATGGAGAGTATGTTGAAGGGGACAAAATTGATGTTGGCTAAATTTTGCAAATGTAGTTTTTATGGCCTCAGTTCGCGATTTATTGGAAATACCTCGTATAATAGCAAATACCTTCCAAAAAGAATATATTGTAGTGGAATCACCGAAAAAAATACTCGTCACGAGATATCATTTTTTTAATGGTCTAGCTTCAGACAGAATTTTACCAAAGCAGAGAGATCAGTTTAATCTAATTAGAAATACTTTTCTTTAAATCCTTCACCTTCAGCTTACCACTACTTATCATTATTTTTCAATTTAGGAGATGTTTTCAGCAACTGAATTGTTAACATATGTTATGAGTTAACATATTTTATTGGCGACAATCTTTATTTTTGTCTATGGTCCTTCTGTATTAATTTTCCATAGCAATTTGTGCTTTGTATTTGGTCATCTTCTTTCTCTTTTTTGAGAACCGAAAATTCATATACGTAAGAAATTGTTTGATAATTGGGCGTATTAAAAATCCTATCCGAGTGTTATTATCAACAAAAATGTCAGTATTTTCAAAATTATGTAGCTGTTTGGTTTTCAAAGTAAATATATTTTAATATTTTATTTTTAGTTTCATTAAATACCTGCGTCCTACTAAATATGCAGCATCACTACAATCCTGCAGCAACACTTTACTATACAAAACCCATGCAAGTTACAAAAATATAGTTAGTTTAAGACTATGACTGTGTACTTCCCGCGACTGACTTCCCAGCAACTAATTCCTTCAGCGGACTTACGTACATAGATCGCATGCAGCGCAGAGAAGCTAGACTTGTAAAATGTTGTTATGAAAAATTGAGTCTAAACTGAGATAAAGAATGCCTCTTTAGCGATGATGTTAGAAATGCATTATTAGCCCCGTTATAACTTCGGAAGGAGAGGTGACGTAAATGAAATTCACATGACCTCTCCTACCGAAGAGATATATCTAAGTGTAGACAAAGTTAAGATGCCATTTTTCCCACGAACAACAAGGGATCGGAATAACATTGTCCGACAGCGCTAGGGAGGAAAGGTGTTTGATGTCAGAGTAGCCTGGTGTGTAGTCATCCCTGGCCACACACCCCAGAGGTGTCTTGCATGTACTCGTATGTATGTAAGCCAATATGTAGAACGCGCGAAATATCTGCCGATGGTCCCTGGGAAACGGCTCCATGGGAACTGGGAAACTTTTGAAATACGAGATTATAAAATTATTTATACAAAAGCCATCTCATGTTGGCATTCACAACAAAACAAAACCACTTGATGTTGGCATACTCACAAGTGAGCGTTTTAACATCTTACCAACTCTCTTCGTTCCAAGCCACTGCCAATTTTTTTAGACAAACATCGCACAATGAAATGAAAAAATCACAATAAATTTCAGCTTCAAATGACATAAAGTTACAAACTAACAGAGTTATATCGCCATCCTTATTGCTACATAATGATTAATGGAGCAACGAAAAATTGAAAAGCCATTGAGAGCATGAACGAAGCATCGATCACTGAATCAATCACACAGGGACAAAAAAACAAGTCCCGTGAGTAAATGGGACGGGCCGATTAGGAGCTAACACCTAGGGCAGGCAAACCGAGCGAGCCACATGCGGCCTCACTCACGATCTCTCCTGGGTGAAACACATACTAGAGGGAATATGTGACTAAGCTGACAAAACAATTGGGATTTATTAGAAGAGTACTCGGTAAATCTGATGAAAAGGTCAAAGAGAAATGTTATCTTTCCCCGGTCAGTTCTCATTTAGAATATAGTATTCTGCTAGTAGTATATGGGATCCTCACGAAGTTGGATTAATGGCCGAATTGGATCGCGAGCAGCGTAGAAAAGCTAGATTTTATTATTACCCCGATCGCACTAAGGTAGGAGAGATCATGTCAATAAAAATTCGAGGGGCAATTAACTTTAGAACAGATAGATTTAATATGTCATTTTTCGCACTGACGATAATGGATCAGAATAACATTGTCCGACCTCAGTAGAGGTAAAAATATTCGGCTCAATATTAGTCTGGTTTGTATTCACCCCCTGCCACACACCCTAGCGGTGACTTGTAGGGTACTAAAATATCAAAATATGATGTAAAATTTTATTCAACGCAGCTAAGTTTTAATATTAGTTAAATTATAACTAAAACTTAAAACCTTTTGGAAGGTTTATTAAGTCAATTCTAGGGAGGGTTGTGGAGTGAAAGAAGATGTAGTGTCTAGGATTGAGAAAAGTATGCCGGGATAGTTTGGACATATACTAGAGAGGATGAACGAAAGGAGAGAGATGCAACAAGTATACGTGTGTGGATGGGGAGCGGAGCAGGGATTGACCTCAATGGGAATGTGCCTCAATCAGACCGAGGAAATGTTTACCATATGCAGATTAGGAGTGCCCTAATTAAATTGATAGCAATGTGCCCGCCTATAGACGACTATTGGTTTAAAATATGTTGCCTCTCAATTTCAATCGTTGTGCGGTTGATATTTGGCTCTGTTGACCAAGGAGTTTTCCCGATCACTGACAACAGGGTGAATAGAAATCCAGCTTTGCAGCTCGAAGATCGAGACGGAGATATTTCTTTGCGGGCATGCACTCACGATGCTGGAATCCGCTTAGCATGATCTCAGCATTTCATGTCACAAACTAGCCATAAAGCATTTAAATTAAAACATAGTAATACCAAGTGTTAATAGCCGCCAATGATGGCGAACCACTTACTCGTAGGAGACGGCTGACTGCTTTTTATTAGTTTGTTTACCCATCTTGCGTCGGCCCAAGGTGGATGGAGAGAGGGAAGTCGTCCCAGCGCGGAACATAATGGCCGCCTGCTCTTGTCACGACTATCTATCGTATTCCCGCTCAGAGTCGCTCCGCGCTCAGCCACTGCAATAAACCTAAATCCGCCATCTAACGCTCGGTGGCATATCGCACTTCCGCACTGTTTGCTTGACTAGGTGAATGATTTCTTATTTAAGTACCCTGAGAGCCACACCTAGGGTGTGTGGCAGGGGGTGAATTCACACCAGAACAATTTGGAGCGAATACATAATTGCCCTGCCGCGGTCGGACAATGTTATTCTGATCCCATATCGTTTGTGGAAAAAAAAGTTTGGTGCCCGGGCAAGGAAGAGTACATAAATTGGAAGGAGGTCTCTTCAGCAGTGATGTTGCAAATGTATAATTGCCCTCATCGTACTACGGTAAATGAGATCATGTCAATAAAAATTCGAGGGGCAATTAACTTTAGAACAGATAGATTTAATATGTCATTTTTCGCACGGAGGATAATGGATCAGAATAACATTGTCCGACCTTAGTAGAGGTAAAAATATTCGGCTCAATATTAGTCTGGTTTGTATTCACCCCCTGCCACACACCCTAGCGTTGGCTTGCAGGGAACTAAAATATCAAAGATGCCCGAGAGAATGTTAGTTTGGATGGTCAGCTGTTACCCCGCTCCAATGCCACTGTTCTGAGGCACTGTGAACTTATAAATAATGGAAGGACGAATGAATTCTCCCAGTTTTGTTAGGTAACTTCATATGTAATTTCAAATTTTTCATAGTTGGGCATGTGACCACTGATAATCACAAATATCTTTGTGCTTAAGGTGTTCGTCTAGAATTCCAAATGTTCTGAATGAATTTTAGTCATTTTAATCAATGACTAAAATTCATATATATAGTGAGGTGAATTCTGACAAAAAACATGCAACCTTTACAGAGAGGAATTTTGACACTCATTGATCCGCGTCAGCATTTGACTATGTTAAGATATCTTTTAAGATCATATATATACATATATATATATATATGATCTTAAAAGATATATATGTGTATATATAGTGGGTCGCGGTGGTCCAGTGGGTAGAGCGTTGGACTACTGACCGGAGGGTCCCGGGTTCGATTTCCGGCAAAGGCACTCTGGGCACCTGCAGCTCCACCCTAGCTAGTTGATTTTTCGGGTACCAGATCTTCCTGGGAAACCATAACCGGCACAGGGAAAGGAACTGGCCCCCTACCCTGATGTGTGAATATTCACACGCCATCGGGCTTGGTACACAGGTGAGCTCTACCATCACCTGACCTTCGGGTTGATTACTGTGTTTATATATATATATATATATAAACACACAAACACTAACACAAAAAACACCACACACATAGAAACATAAAAGAAGGACACTTACATTGGATATTTACGTTTCGACGGCACGGCCGTCGTCATCAGAATCCTTGTCATCAGTGTCCTTCTTTTATGTTTCTATGTGTGTGGTGTTTTTTGTGTTAGTGTTTGTGTGTTTGTGCGTCGCCGGAGAGCGTCTTTTCCAAGTTTATATATATATATATATATATATATATATATATATATATATATATATATATATATATATATATATATATATGTGTGTGTGTGTGCATAATATATGTATATATAATGATCGAAATATATATATAAATGATCGATATATCTATATATAAAAATATATATGATGCATATTTATGTATTGTTTTATTAATTTACAGTAGGAGAGATCAACTGAAGAACAGATTTAATATTTAATTTTTCCACGGACGATAAGGTATCAGAATAACATTGTCCGACCGCGATAGTGGTCATATTCATGTCAACTTTAGTCTGGTGTGTATTCACCCCCTGCCACACACCCTAGCGAGGTCTTGCAAGGTACCAAAATCTCTAAAATAACTAATCGGTAAGCTTTTTCAAGACTCTGGAGAATTTATTTTCCCAGATCAGCCTTCATTTGGGCCTTGACGATCATCCTTACCCACTCAACGATTGCCCGAATGAGATTGAGAATGAGATTGATTTTGGGTCCCAACCAAAGCATTGTTCAAAATAATACAACCAATGAAATATTTATGGTTAAAAAGATATATTTCCTGAGACAACCTCTATTCCAATTTCAGAAAAGTGTTCATATTAGTCTCTTTTATGTGCGGGTTGGCCAGCAAAACAATTGAAGAAAGAGCATCCAGAATTATGAACACATTTGACGGCTAATCATACATGCTATTTGTTTTTTAGATCTATATTTTATTGGTCTGGACGAACCAAGTCAACAGAAATGGAAAAATCATGTCATGATGCACATTGAAATCATTTCGTTAAATGCTGCTAAAGAAACTAAGTTGTGAAGAGGAATAAAGGAAAGATGCATTAAGGGAAATACACCGAACAGGATATATAAAAGGAATTTCTAAACTGTCTCGATAAATGTTTGTGTTTTTGTATTCATCTTATGTATCCTTTGTAAATGGGGTGGGTGCATTTCTTTTTTTCGTTATCAGTGAGCCTGAGAATCCATCAATTGCACATGCACGTTTCACAGTTTGTTTTTGTATAAATAAAAAGAAAGTTTATTAAGGAAACACGCCGATTCAATAATCTGCCCGTAAAATATTTGAGGATCATACTATAAAATACAGGTGTAGTTCTAGGATAAGTCTTAGCAGGTGGGTTTTTGCATCCAATTTGACTCGCGCATATTTTAGTGCTGACTCAGTACGATGATGCGATGAATGATGTCGTGTTAGCTGCAATAGTCTTCCTACGACCACTCTCACGAGTTCATCACAGGATTCTGTCGTTTCTTTGACAGGAGAAATCAATATGCACTCACTGTTTAAAAAGTACAATTTATTTGGTTTCCAAAAGTCACGAAAGGAAGCTTCTTCAGTTGATTAGCGATGAAGCATATAATTTTCTAATGAAGGCTGTTGACAATTCAGCAACTTTCTTTGAACTTGAAATAGGTATCCTTGATCTCCACCAGCTTTTATGATTAATTGCGAACACAATGTAGAAACATCTTATTGTATTTCATTGAAAATGTAAGTTATAATATATCATTTGATTAATGCATTAATCATTACATAGGTACTGTACAAGGATGTATGCGAGTATGAACGCACTTTTTTCTTGTCAATACTTGAGTTTTGGCGTGAATACACTGCATTTTGAATGATTCCTTGAGGATATTCATCACCTTTAATCTTAATATGATGCCTGATTCAAAATGCGTAATTATAATTGTTTGCCACAATGTGCTAAGCGAACATTTGCGGAAGGTTTCGCGGAACCCAACACGCACAAACGTGTCTCATTTGCAATTTATCTATGACCAACTTGTACTTGTGTCACTCAAAGAAATGTTCAACATTTCTAAGATATCATAGTACCCTGAGAGCCACCGCCAGGGTGTGAAGACACAGCAGACTATTTTTTACCCGAATATGACCCTACCGACGTCGGACAATGCTACTCGGATCCCTTATTGTCCGTGGAAAAAATGACATCTTAAATCTATCTGTCCTAAAGTTAATTGTCTCTCTAATTTGATTGCCATGCCGTTGTACGATGGGAATACATTTTCAGCATCACTGCTAAAGAGATATCCTTCCAATTTATGCAAGAGATTTGATCTGTAATTTTTGCGAGAGATTTGATCTTCGTTCCATGAGTGATTCCAATCCTAGCTCCTATAATATTTTGAATACGCCACTAAGTTTTATAAATCTAGCATCATTTTAAACCATCTCCTAGCTGTGTTATAGGGAAGAATAGAATCTCCAGGAGGCTTCCGTAGCATTGCATAGGCCTCGAAAGACAATTTGTTCAGGCGAAAGCAACATTTCAATGCAGTGTAGCGTGTCACCGATATCCTTACCGTAAGCGAACATGTTTCAACTTATTGGCGCAATACTGGAACAAAGATAATGAAGTGCTTATCGTACATGAACTACACTCTACAATATAGCACAACAGCAAACTTGTCACAATAAACTTTGCGAATAAAAAAGTTAGAACCACCCTATTTAACAGCCCTCGTACATACTTGTAATGAATGCGTTCTTACTGAAGTATATTTTTTCTTGTGCAATATTTATGGCATGCCCATGGTGCAGTAACGAAGGTAATGCCCCATATTTTATGCTTACGCCATTTTTCACGATGGTAATATGTAATTGAAAAGTAAATAGATGTTGGTATCTTTATGATAATAACGCTGCGACAACTTCGGTACCAACTCCCTCCACATACGTATCTTTACATTTATTTCTACAGCAGCCATTGCCATAATTGCTGTCATACTGAACAATGCAATGAAAATATGAGAAGAATATCAATCAATGCCTGCGCATTCAATCCATGCACTCGAGCTGGAAACTCAACGACGTCACGCGCATTCGCCTCGCCTCTCTCTGTCCACCTCGGTGTCGGCCTCCGGCTGCCCACCCTTCGGAGCCGCCGCTCCAGCACGTGGGACGAGGCCTTGGAACGGTTGTTACCGGTTGGTCACGGAGGGAGCGAGGTTCACTGGTTTACAGACTGTTTTTGGTGCAGTGTGCCACGTTTTGTTTTTGGTGCAGTGTGGTACGTTATGTGTACGAGTGATTCCACTTCCAAATATATCCGAGATAACTCGGGGTAGAGTATTCAGAGTCAGATCGGACGGTGAGGTATTTTTTTAGAGATATTTTAGTAGCCTCCAAGCCACCGCCAAGGTGTGAGGCAGACAAAGTGTGAAGAAAAACCAGAATAATTTTGACCCGAATATATGACCCTTATCGCGGTCGGACAATGTTATTCCGATCCCTTGTCGCTTTTAGAAAAAAATGACACCGTAAATCTATCTGTTCTAAAGTTAATTGTCTCTCTAATTTTATTGACATTACCTCTCCTACCGTAGTAAGAGGGAGGTAATAATACATTTTCAACATCACTGCTTAAGAGACATCCTTCCAATTTATGCAAGAAATTTAATCTGTAATTTAACCGTTGTTTCATTAAATGATCCCCTGCCTAGCTCCTCTAATACTATATTGTGGATACGCTACTAAGTTTATCAGAACAACGTTTTAAAAATCTAGCTTTTCTACCTTGCACGCGATCCAATTCGGCAATAAATCCAACTTCGCGAGGATCCCTTATACTTTCAGCATATTCAAAATGAGGTCTAAACATCGAAATATAACATTTCTCTTTAAACCTTTTCATCACATTTATCCAGTACTCGGCCAATCGTAATCTTTTGTTAGCTTGTCCTCATATTCCCCGTATATGTTTCACCAAGGATTGGTCTCCTTGGTGACGCCTCACTCACGGTATCGTCGGCAAATAAATGTATCTCACCAGTGACTACGGAGTCAATGTCGTCAACGTAAATCAGGAATAAAAGAGGCACGATAATACTTCCCTGGGGAACACCTGAAGTAATTTCTAATGTATTCGAGCCCACTCCATCTATGACTACACTTTGTAGCACAATGAGGGTAATAATAGATTTTCAACGTCACTGCTAAAGAGACATTCTTCCAATTTATGTATTATTCCTTTTCCGGGCACCAACATTTCCCAGAACACTTCATGCGGAACACGGGAATGTTACCCTCCACCCTGATGTGTGAATATCTCGCGATAGAGCTTAGTACGAGGAAAGCCTCCTTGGTATCAGAAAGTCAAAGTGAAGACACTGAAGACATGTCCAGGGAAATCAAATCAGGTAGAGCTACGGCAGACGATAAAGAGAGATTTTTAAAATAATAAGAAACTACGTGAAAAAGGAACTGGGAAAGAGATCGGCAAAATGTGACACCTGAAGTGTGATGTTGTACGGAGTAGAAACATAGAGGAAGCCGTGGGATGTTGATCATATTGAAGTGGGGCAAAGTGCTGGATGTCCAAGGAAGAGGCAGGAAAACATTTAGGGTTCTCGGTGAAGGAGTTAAGAAGTTGCGGGGGTGCTGAAGAGGGAAATATGAGCGCCATTACACACCAGAAACGTAGCAACGATTCATGCAGGGGACAGAGACCGGATCTTCAGCTCCGAAGAAGGCGAAGACGGTGCCATCGGCGGGAAAGGTCATAGAGTCGGATTTTTGGAATGCGAAGGGAATTTTGTTGATCAAATATCTTAAAAAAGGTAAAACAATATTTGGGAATTATTATTCTAATCTTATAAGGAAATGGGAAGCAAAAATTCGTGCATGTAAACACGGCAACTGGTGCCCACAGAAGTGCCTTGGCGATGGGAAAATTGAGGGATTTGCACCACTATGAAGGGCACTTTGAACATCCATCCTATTCCCCGAATTAGGCCCCCTCGGACCTCTTCCGAAAGCTCAAAAGTTTCCTCGCTTTCCATTGGTCTTCGTCCAATCAAGAAGCGATTACGGATGTATGTAGACGAGTTCTTCGTGGCACTTCCGAAAGGAGACTACAGAGATGGGTTAGTGGCACTGGCACACCGCTGGATGAAATGTATAAATATTAAAGTCGGTCCTGTTAAAAAATAAAACTTTTTTGAGAATATAAATTGTAATTTTCATCTTCAGATCGAAAACTTTTCGGATCACTCTCGTAGTGTGAGTTGGGAGAAGTCTGCATTGTACTGAAATCCTTTATTGATTCGCGAGATTGTGTAACATTTTCAGGGGTCGTCCATAATCTCTAATCCGTACCCTGCCTCCAGTAACACTCCTATTACCACAAAATGCTGGAATTTCATCGGGCAAAAATCATGTTCCTTTACCGGGATTGGATGCCCTATCCATCGATTCCGTAAATTTATCAATTCCTCGATTTCCATAGAAACTCACGGTGCACTAGGACGGCTCGGTAGCTCAATTGGTTAAAATCATTCGGCCGGAAATCAAAGGATTCGGGTCCAATTCCCGGTCAAGGCAAGTTCTTTTTTTGACGCTGTGAAATTTCTGCATTTGGATGCTCAAATCCGCTCTGACTCCGTCCAGCATTTAGCGCTGATTAATTTTTCAGGGGATGGTGAATGTAAGGCGGAATGACCACACCGGCGATGTGCGCCTCGCAACGATCGCTGACGCCTCAGAGGAACTGAAGTCATTGGTCCGCGGATTTGGCGCTCCGCCGCGCCGCACGAATTTGTACTTCACGTTTCGTTGAATTATTCTTCCTCCTTTAATTCACACCCGTCCACTTTTATTTTTAACTGAAGCCTTCCTTTTTAATTGAGAATTTCATCACTTTCTCTCGCTTAACGTTTATCTTCATCCGATTTCAAGCACTCGCACTGTGTCTGAAATGCACCCAACGATGACCGAGGTCATTGGAGAGAGACTAGACCGCCAGTTGTCATTGTATGAAATAATATACGCGTAATTCACCCCCTACGCTTTGGAAGCCAACTTAAAGAAGATCAAAAACCACAACTCAAAAGAAATCCACGAAAAATCTCTTGGATGTTTTATTTGGAATTTTTGCTGATGGTAATTCCAAATTAAAATTGGGAGTTATTACGGCCTTAACTATAATAACATTGAGTGGGGGATACTCCTAACCACCATAAACATTTAACATCAACCGTGATGAAAAATACAAAGCAAAAAACAATTCCTTTTTTCCTGTTCAGTGATTTGCGAGGAAATTAATCACAACTATAGGAATCAAATCAAGGAGTAAACACAAGCATTCAGCATATCACATGTAAACTACCTGTGGGTGTTGCCCGGGGAGTCGATCCCATTTCAGGGACAACCACGAGATCTCAATCACTCCACCGCTTTGAATAGTTCCTCCAAGGGAACATTTGATATTCCGAACCCTTCAAAAATCGCACCAGACTATACATTAGAGTAACAAAAAATAATGTGGCAAGAAATTGATGCGGTAAAGGAAACGTGATGGAAAGTGCAAGGATATGCAGATTTTACGGAGATGGCAAAATGGGCGCGCTACACTATATGAAGGTGGAGGAACTGTCAGGATGTAGGAAAGTCCGTTTACGCTAATTGAGATGTGACGGCTAAGATATTAACCCTTGATTTGAAGGTTTCCACGGCGACTGTTTTCTCTATACAATGTTTTCGGTTTATCCAACTATGGGTAAAAAGATTTTGCAATGACTTAACGTTTGGTTCTCTCCAATGAGAACATCTTCACGGGAAGACAGAAGAGTACGTTCCTATTTTCGCCTCTTTAAGTGTGCCTCACTGAGATAGCTGTGGACCACTGTTAGTAAAGTTTTAAAAAAATATGAAACGTTATTGCTCTTTGATGGATAGGTGGCTTTTTCCCATGGCGCTGATGCGAAAACCATCTTCCCTATTGAAATTAGATGCCCGCTTCATTGCCTCGAATGCTTCTAAAATCAAATGAGGACAGCCCATCAATAGCCAAATTTTCGCCTTAAATCAAGCCTCATCGAAGACCATCTTGTGGCCTATTGATCGTTTGCTCTGTCCTGGAGAAATAAATGTACGGATAGGAAAAAAATCGATGAAGCTGTGAGGGTGTTAGGGGATGACGGACTGCAGTTGGAAGCAATTCGAAGAAGGCAGGGTACATGGATGCCGGAGCGTAGGCGAGAGAGGAGAGGAAGGAAGGATAAGAAGAGGCACAATGGTTTCACTTCAGCCAGAGCACATAAGCACATTCCATAATTGGAAAATTAAGTCCACCTGCGTTGCCTTTTAGGTGCATAATACAATTTATATAAACACGAAGGTCAAAACATATATTTGATGTTAGCAGTGTTGGTGGAGAATGGTATGAACGTGCCTTAGCATGGCAGGCAGTCCACCTCAATATATACGAGCGTGGGGGCCTTCGGTGGAACGCTCAAGTCGATGGAAGGTTGACAAAAGAAGAAAATACTCTCTTATAACCAATGCCACTGGCTGAAATTAGTCCCGAGCGATGAAAAAACACCACGATTACTTACGCCACGGCAGCCCGGACCCTAGATAGCAATCAGAAATGGAATCGGCGATTTTCATGGAGTAGCTACTGATGCCATTTCACCTATCCGATGCCATAATTGCATCCATGAGCTAGTGGAAACGGGTGGCGTCGTTAGGGAATAACCCACTGGCTATTTTCGCTGCGTAGTCATGACAAAAATAATTACTTGAATGACCGTTGATGAGTTGGATAATTCAATGCGCAAATCTACGGTGAATGTGAACATTGAGACTCCCCTGCTTATCTCTTCTTCTGACATTAAATAAGTCATCGTTAAAAGTACTGATGTAAATTTTTAATGATATTAGATCTCTATTGTAATCAATAGTGTTCCTTCCAATGAAGAAGTGACTCAAAAATGGATAAACGCTTCGAAAAGTTTTCTTCGCCAATTTCTAAGAAGACAGAAAAATAATAAATGATAAATAAATACCAAAAGGCTCGACAAAAAATTAAATTCATTAATACATAACACATAATTTGAGGGAAAAAACAAAAACTGATAAAGTAATAATGCAGGGTAAATATGTTATTTTTTAATGTAGGCCCTGTCAAACGGGAAAATAAAATTAATTCTAGCAGATGAATCAACCATAGGTATAAACTGATGAGGAAGAGATGCGAAATAAAATATAACGCACTAAAAAAGAACGAAATGCCATGAGAATAGAGAATCTAGAGAATAGGGTGCCATACGGGAATGATTTTCGCCATTGAAACCACTTTCACGTCCCTTCATCTCTGCCTGTGCCGACTCCAAATATGAATTCGACGCCGATGAGAGAAGAAAAGAACATAGTAGAGAAACAACTGTTGTCCACTTACGTTCCGATAACCCAACTTTAAATGCTTGATATTCAGCTACCAGCTATCTTGCTTAATAGATATTTCGTAGAAAAAGCTACATATATATCGATGATGAGGAAGTACTCACGAGAGCAATATAACATTTGGACGGCACAATAGAACACTGAATAACATAGCTAGCACGCAAAAATACACTCAAAATGTAGATTGTTCTTTTACGTGTTATCTATGTTATTCTGTGTCCTATTGTGCCGTCCAAATGTTATACACATTTATATAATGTAAATGGACTCGTCGACACAAACACTAAGGAACAGTTCGGTTCCTAACTCCTCTTGAGAAAGATGGTTGCACCACCGAAAATTCGAGACCCAGGTAGTCCCTCTTTATGTGTTTATGTGTTTGTGTCGACTAGTCCATTTACTTTAATATGCACCTCCGTGGGATTTTCACTAAAGTGACAAAAGTGTTATATATACATTTATATATAAAAATATATACATAGAGGTCAGACCTGAAGAAGGCCTCGGAGTAGGCCGAAAGCTCAAATAATCTACTATGTGAGTTTTCTTTTACGTGTTATCTGTTTTATTCGGTGTTCTATTGTGCCGTCCGAAAGTTGTATTGCTCTCGTGAGTACTTCCGCATCATCGATATATTTTTTAGGTAATCTATCGGTTAAGGTAGGTTTTTGGATGGACACAACTATCAAATAAATCAAATAAACACTACAAACAAAACCCAATCCAGCAACCTAATCTACATCAGGTCCCTCTTCATCACTGTGTACTTCCCTTCACTCCCTTCATCCCGTCCAACATCCCTATCCTGTTCCTGCCCTTTCCTCGTTCGCCTTACATTCTCCCCTCTATTACCGTCTTTAACATCCCACTGCCGCTCAATATGCCTTTCATCTATTTTTCCTGCCTCCATAGGATTTCTCTCAACAAACCCCTCTCCTCCCCCACCATTTCTAGTACTTCCTCATTTGTTTTCCTTTCGGTCCATTTCATCTTCTCTATTCTTCTCCACACCCACATTTCAAAAGCCTCCAATCTACGTCTATCCTCCTGCTTCAGCGACCACGTCTCCACGCCATAAATAGTTACGCTCCATATCAAAGTTTTTACGAGTCTTTTCTTAACATCCCTACTCAAAGTCCCCGTCATCAACTCCCTCCTTGCCTCCTTGCCTAGCGTAATTCTTTTCCTTACATCCCAACTACTTTGACGTGTTGGTCCAAAGCACTTCCGAGATACGTAAACTTTTCTACCTGCTCTATTCCTTCCCCGCCTATTTTAATATTTAGCTTAGCCTTTTTCTTTCTGGAAAATCGCATGACCTTTGTTTTATTAATATTGATTCTCATCCCATATTTATCGCACTGAACCTCCAAATCGCTCAGCAATGCTTGCAACCCCTTGGCTGACTGAGCAACTAATGCTTGGTCATCAAAAACCTAACCGATTTTACGAATTCCCCTCCGACTTTCATTCCTACCTCCAGTTCTTCCCATGCCTCTTTAATCATTTCCTCCACATATACGTTGAACAGCACCGGTGATAACGGGCAACCATGCCTTACACCTCTTCCTAAGACTGCCCATTCGGACTCTCCGTTCCCCACTCGCACCTGAGCAGTCTGAGACATGTACAGGTTGCGGATCAGTCTCCTGTCCCTCCAATCCATTCCTATTTTCTGCAATACACGCAGTAATTTTTCCCAATTCACTCTATCAAACGCTTTTTCGAAATCTACGAAACAGGCAAATACGTCCTGATTGTATTCTATATTCCTCTCGATTAGTGATCTCATTACTGCAATGGCATCACGCGTACCTCTTCCCTTCCTAAACCCAAACTGATCATCCCCTAAGTAATCATTTGCCTTACTCTCTATCCTTTTGTTGATGATCATGAGAATGACTTTAGCTCGGTAGGACATCAAACTTATTGTTCTGTAATCCTCACATGATTAGCCTTTACCTTTTTCGGTATAGGAATTAACACTGATCTCACGAAGTCTTCCGGCCGGATTCCTTCCTCATAGATACTACGAATCAGTCCATATGGAGTCCTAATCCCAAATTTTCCTAAACATTTCAACAGTTCTACAGGAATGTTGTCTACCCCTACAGCCTTATTTGCTTTCATCTCCTTTAATGCCCTTTCTATTTCATCGTAGAGTATGCTTGGACCTAAGCTATCTTCTTCTACGTCATGTTCCTTTTCTATGTCTAACCTTGTCGGCCTAAGTTCTTTGTCATACAGTGTTTTTACATATTCCTTCCATCTCTCTTGGATTTTTCCTGGTTCAACTAATATCTTACCCCACTTATCTTTAACTGTTAGCACAGATCTTGCCTTCTTACTTCCCGATAATAACTTAACCTTGCTGTATAGAGCACCAATTTCACCCTTCTTCTGTAAATTTTCCATATCCTCGCATTGCGTTTTCCACCATTCTTCTTATGCTTTATTTGTGGCCCTTCTCAATTTATTGTTTAACTCTTTGTACTTCATTTTGCCTAACTCTGTGTTTACATTTTTCCATCTTCTTCTTTCATCCATCTTTGCAATCATCTCATCCGTTACCCATGGTTTCCTTATCCTTTTCCCGTTAACGGTTCCTATAGTGTCTTTAGCGGCTTCCAATATCACTTTCTTGATACATTCCCATTTTTCTTCGATAGTACTCAGTTCTTTAACGTCATCCATCATTTTCTCTACAGCCTGCTGATACTCCTTCCTTGTTAATCCATTTAATGCTTCAAAATTCCATTTCCTAATCCGCCGCCCTTGCCTTATCTTCTTGAAACGTTCGTTACATTTCATAACAACTAAATTGTGGTCAGAGTCCGCATCCGCTCCTGGTAAACTGTGATGATTCGAATTCATCACACTGTTCCTAAACTTGTGCCTAACCATAATATAATCTAACTGATACCTTTCTGAGTCACCTGGCATTGTCCATGTATTCCTACGCCTTTTGTGGTGTCTAAACCATGTGTTGGTGATGATTAACTCCTGCCTCCTGCAGAACTCAATAGCTTTCTCAACACGTTCATTCCTCGTGCCTAACCCATAGTCCCCCACCTCACCACCCTCTCTTCCTTCGCCTGCCGTCGCACTCCAATCCCCCATCACTATCAAACATTTCCCTGCTGGAACACACGCGATTGTATCCTTTAACTCATCATACATCCTATCGACTTCTTTCTCCTTGTGGTTGCTCGGTGGCATGTATACCTGAACAATGACCAAGTTCGTCGATTCTGCTTTAATCTCTACGAATAAAATTCTATCAGTTACTTGCTCTTTGTTGACTACGCTTCTTCCTACCCCTTTATTTAATTTTACGGCAAACCCTTGTTGGCTCTCGTCCCCGCCGCTGTATGTTATTCTATAATTATCACTCCAGTAATCCCCGCTATCCTTCCATCTCACCTCGCATAGACCTAAAACATCTAAATTACCTCTTTCCATCTCTCGCTTAATATTTTCTAATTTGCCTCTCCTCAACATTGTCCTGACGTTCCATATATATATATATATATATATATATATATATATATATATATATATATATATATATATATATATATATATATATACACTTTTTTGGAAAACCCACAAACGTGTAATGTAAATTCACTGATAGTCATAACAAACACAGAAACCAAAACACAAAAGAGGAAAAACTCACTGGTTCTCGAATTTTCGGTGGTCCAACCACTGTTTCCTCTTGAGAAAGGTGGTTGGACCACCGAAAATTCGAGAACCAGTGAGTTTTTCCTCTTTTGTGTTTTGGTTTCTGTGTTTGTTATGACTATCAGTGAATTTATATATATATATATATATATATATATATATATATATATATATATATATATATATATATATATATATATGTATATATAGCAATATAACTTTTGGACGGCACAACATAACACAGAATAAAACAGATAACACGTAAAAGGACACTCGCACTGTAGATGATTTGAGCTTTCGGCCTACTCCCAGGCCTTCTTCAGGTCACTCTGCCCTGAAGAAGGTCTCGGAGTAGGCCGAAAGCTCAAATCATCTACAGTGTGAGTGTCCTTTTACGTGTTATCTGTTTTATTCTGTGTTATATTGTGTCGTCCAAAAGTTATACATATATATAGAGCATCCGCCCGGAAAGTGGAAGGTCCGTGGTTCAAATCCCGGATAAGGAAATATTTTTACTTTCGTGATCTGCTCAAAAACCGCCTTCCCCACATGTCCTGTGTTCGCCTTTTATGTGTTTTCCTATCCCCTTTCCTTATACCTATTTCTGTTTGAATGAATATATATATATATATATATATATATATATATATATATATATATATATATATATATATATATATAAATGATTTCTTCGAAGTGTTGAATAAAAAACTTAGACAGCAACACACAGCACGAGAACACAAAAAAAGAACCCTCACAATAATTTATTTCACATATTTTTTTATATATAACTTAGAAAGCAACGCACAACATGAGAACACATAAAAGGAACACTCACACGTTATATCTTGATAATTGCGACGGACTCGAATTTATATATCTTTATATGATTTCTTCGAAGTTACACGGAAATGTTAAATAAAAACTTAGAGAGCAACACAATTGAGAACACATAAAAGGAACACTCACACGTTATTTCTTGATGGTAAAAGATTTGGTGTTTTTCTTGATATCTTCGGAATTTAAGAAATAACGTGTGAGTGTTCATTTTATGTGTTCTCATATTGTGTGTTACTGTCTAAGTTAAATACACACACACACACACACATATATATATATACATAAATAAATATTTATATATATATGAAGAGGGACCTGATATAGATTAGTTTGCTAGGTGGGGAGTCACAAAATGTTTATTTGATAGTTGTGTCCATCCAAAAACCTACCTTAATCGGTAGATTACCTAATAATAATATATATACACACATAAATAAATATATATATATATATATATAAACCGATACATTTAATCTATTTCAGGAAACTATTTATGCCAATTGCAAAATCTGCACACATTGTTTCAAAGTTGTGAAACGATAATTTTTTCTAAGCAGATGACTAGATTGAAATGAGTTGGATCGTTATGACTGCAAGATTATCAGCCTTAAGAATAGAAAGAGTAAATACATAAAAATTACCGTTTTCATCAATATCAAACAGGGAATGCTTAGGATTATCACCCACGATAACAAGATACTTAAGAGCTGCAATATTATTTTTTTATCAGAGTTCTTGGTACTTACCTAGGATTTCTGACCCGGGTATTGATAGCTAGGCACACTAACTTCTTTTACCTAAGTAAATAGAGTTCATCTTGAATTCCAAATGGTTTACGCCATCACCATAAAAACACATCTAATCATTTTCTCATCCAAATATGTCACATTGGGCAACTTTTGTTTCAAGACACTTCCCATTTCCATTTCTATAATACCTTTCCTTCATCACTATAATTAGGAAAAATTAATGGAGGAAACATTATTATTACCTGAGCAAATATAATTTGATAGGTTTTAATTTTGTTCTAAAGTTTTGATTTCTTGCTTGAACAATGCATGGAATTAATTTGGGCCAATCTCCTATATGTATTACTTACATTGTACATATTGTGGGTACCAACGTAAAACAAGAAACGATAGTTTCAAGAGGAACTTGGAAAAAACTTTTAAAGAGAAGGCATAAAAAGTCTAACAAGATCAAATACAGGGTTGAAAGTGAAATTATTCGTTGAAAATAATGCTACCTTTCACTACGCTCGCTATCTCTTCCATAAGAAATGTTGCTTGCGTTCCAGATCCTAATCTAGCGCTTTAACGATGTTCTCAGAAGAACGCTCCTAGCGGACGAAAGTGTAACTTACTCCACCTTCCTGCATGTCTACTGTTCTTCCCTCCAGCTTAGGCTTGAGTGTGCAGTGAATTCCTTCGTCTGTGATGTCACATGACTCGCATGTTGAAAACTTGTATTTGTATTTTCGCTAGTATAAAAACTATTTAAAAGTGAAAGATTAACGTATTACATTTGGGATGAATGTACCATTCTTAATATACGTGCTTTAATTCCGTGTTGTGTCAATCAATAAAACTCACTTGATCGAAGAATAAAGGAACGATTTTGTCGAGGACCTGTCGCCAATTAAGTGTGAACGCACGTAACCGTGTTCGTATCAATCCTTACAAGCAATTACGATGCCAAAGTCTGATCCGTACGACCCTCCACCGCCGTACACACCGCTTGTAGGTTAGTGGGGATTGTTACGTAACATAGTTGTGTTGGAAGCGTAATTCTCGAATAATTTGATTGATCTTAGCATATATATTTATATGGTACTTCTTTATGCATTCAGTAATTTAATTGGAATAAAATAGGAGGGCAAGGCCTGAAGTAAATTTAGAAATTACTTGGAGAGTCATGAGACGATAATTATTGTGAGAGCCTACTCTACACAAAATATTTGAAGGTATATTTAGTGAACTGTACTCAATTTTGCAATGAGCTCAATCAAAAACCCCTTGTCGCTCACACCCACCTAAGAGAAGCGGTAAAGTTTGATTGCAAAGTTGAAATCACTTAATATTTTGGAACTGTAGGTGACTCAAGTTTTCCCTCTTACCTGGCATTTTGAATACCCTTCTGTAAAGTGACCTCCATTTTTATATAGTTCTTAGGATTAAATACAAACACTATTTTTAAATGAGTAAAATAGTAGTATACATGAATTGAATGAATGGAGAAACCGTAGTATATTTTTAGTTTGAAATTTCTATCTTTAAGTCACCATTTGGAAGAAGGAAATTTATTGACAAGCAGTGGAAATAGCCATTCCATATCCTTATAAACTTCGTTTAGTATATTTCTTTTGGTATGCAACACATTTGTATTTATCCAACTTGATATGGTCACTCTAGCTACTTCATAATATAATGGAATCGTTCTTATCACTTGAGCATTCAGAAAACGAATTTGATGTTCATTGAACAATCCGAGCTTCCTCATTCTCTCTGCATATTTTCCTCATATGCATATCCAAGAATTTGAATGCGTATAATTTGAAACTTAATGAATTTTTCAATGTCTGGCCGATAAAAATACCGTCACAGCAACTTGGTCTCTGAAATCGAGGGTTGTACTAAGTAGATTAAGAAAACACCATACCTTGCCCTAGCTTTCACAAAATTTGTTTTATTTGAATGAGGTGGATGTTTTTAGGATCTACGAAACTTTCATATATAACGTTTTTAACTCCTGCTTTTGAGCAGTAATTGGCTATGTCTTTTATATCCAGTGTTAAACTTTTGTATCCTAGATACGACCAACATGCCCCTTTTGTTACATACTTACTATCCTGGATAAGTGAAATAATATTTAAAGGTTGCTAATCGAATCCATTAGTGATCCTTTTAGTTATCTTCATAAGAATTACGCCAATATTTTCATGATTTTATTTCATGAACAAAGAATTATCAAATGAGATTTAAGAATATTTAGAACCATTATGCAGCAACAAGTTACTTTAAGATTTATTTTAGATGAATGAATGGAGAGCTCCACCCTTTGATGTTGCATACAATATTAAAAAGCCGCATTATTCCATTACCATCCCTATTAAGTTACTATTTTATGAAAGACCAATTTTTTCTGTTTCCATTTCCAATCAGTATATTTTTCCGAAGCATGAGCTCAGCACTTTCTGAGACATACTTTGGAAAAAGAACAAATAAAACTTTAGTACCACAATATGTAGTTTTGTCTGCCTTCAAATTGCAAGCCTGAAAAGAAAGTCCAAGCTAAAAGGCTTCTCCAGAGTGGTTTTCATATTTTTCAGGTGATGCCCAGCCGCATGGACCAACATATTCTCCACCAGATCAATATCAATCTGAAGATCATGGCCCCACTGGAGTTGGTCAGCCCCCTGGATATCAACCTTACTCCGGTCCAGCACCCTACCCTGGTGGACCAGGTGGGAATGGACCATGTTATGGTGCCATTCGGACTGTGACTGTTCCACAAACTATCATTATAGTTAATGCATGTCCAGCATGTAGGGTAAGTTGTTTGTGATGGGTATCTTACTATATGTCATGTATCTTCTTGGAATTGAATGAGAACGAGTTAATAATTACATAAACATTGCGTTTTCCAGTGAATTGTGTTAACATGTTTTGAAAATATCTACAAAAATTGAAAATTCATGATGGATTTTGAACCCAATGATTGTTTTATGGCATTTCTCCAAAATATCCTGTTCTCTACCAATTTCTTCATTCTTCTATCAACCCTATCCTTACACTATAATTTTCCATTACCTACTTCTTACAGTTCATCTTGGGCATCGAAAATTATTAGTAAACTATTTTCCTTGGAAGCTGTTGTACCAGGTTAATTCTCCCGGTGACCCATGTTAGTGACACTAGTTTTCATTTGTTCCACTAACCCAACATCTTTTCCATCATTTTTGTATGAGTAAATTTGAGTGCTTTTGGAAAAACAATATTACTTTCCATACACCATCAAAAACTTTGTGCAAAATTTCAGTTCTTTTGGTAAATATTTACCACTGATAAAACATGGTGAAAATTTTGCTGTTTGGAGTGTAAGAATACAAAAATTCTTCTATTCTACATCAGCATTCTGCAGCATTATTCTTCTTATTATTTATTAATATTATTAGGTAATCTACCGTTTAAGGTAGGTTTTTGGATGGACACAACTATCAAATAAACATTTTGTGACTCCCCACCTATCAAACTATATTCTTCTTATGCTTTTTAATATATAAATCATTATCATTTCCAGGACTTTACCTCATCACTTTGGGTGCATAAGTAATCTGGTACAATCAATCTGATATCAAAGAAATTGAGGCAAGAAAATGGGATTTCTACCATACACATTCACGCTACACACAAAGTTGGAACAGATATTGTTCCTGAAGAGCCAAAGTGAGACCACTTTAAGTAAGCTGTGACATATAAACACATCAACTTCTGGCCTGTGGCCCAATTGCTGTTTCCACTGATGTGAGAGGTTTTTTGAACACCCCCACGTCCTCGAGTGACTGATTTAAAAAGGTGAAACTTTCATCGACCTAACATTCCAACATGTTCTTTGTCCTGCTATGTTATGATGGTCACCGTGTGGATCTCCTTTTTTTGTTGCATATAAAATACACTTGTGTATTAATTTTATTTAAAAGCTTACCTTATAAGTGAAAATTTCATCTTAATTTCTTTACGTTTTGCCTTTAAAAACTTTCTGTCAATTGTGAATGAAATAAAATCTCTCTAACTTGGATGCACATAAGGGCCTACCCTGTAAAATCTATTACCTGATGACCTTCAGCGATTGTTTTACTACTCCTGGGATGTCAGGTCTTCTTATATTATTCTCTGCAAGTAATGTTCTTCCAATGATTCCATTCTACTGTCTGATTTGTTCTCTCTCTCTGATAATGAAATCTTGAAAAACAAAAGGCAAAAATGCGAACCTGCCATGATGCATTATTTTCTTTCTGTCCAGCATAGGTTTGAGAATGTACTATTCTCCTATTGGATCACTCTCTCACCTAACCTAATGTAATTTACCTTCCTGGATCATATTTAAAATTAACGATAAAGGTGTTCTGGTGTGGAAACATCCAGAGTTTTGAATTTTTTAATCAAACTAAGAAAACTATAGTGTGTTATATTTAGGGCCTATATTTCACTCAAAATTTGAATGATGATAATGTACCAGGATATTTAGAAAAGTTCTCGGAGTGGAGTAGAAATGACAACATACCTCAGTGAAATATTTTAATTTTTCAATTAAGTCTCCCTGTACACTATTGCACTTGGTCCTGAGATATTCCAATGTCTTGAACCCATCTCAAAAATTAAGATTCCTTCAGGCCTGCCAAATACCCGTCCACTTTGATTGTTCGTTCTTTGTTTGAAGAGAATCACCATCCACCGAGGAAAATTTTGAGCTTGGGTAAGAGATGGAAATCTGATGAAGCCAAATCAGGCGATCAAGGCGGGTGTGGCAACAATTTGTATTTTAGTTCACGTATTTCTGCCATGGTAATTACACTTGTGTGTGGGTGTGCATTGTCTAGATGAAAGAAGGCTTTCTTCCTTGCCAAATCTGACCTTTTTTCATGTATCTTTTGCTGTAGTTGGTCCAAGAGGTTAGTGTAGTATTGTCCAGTAATTGTTTGACCAGTTGGAAGGTAATCTATGAGCAGAATCCCTTTCACATCCCATAAAACTGAAGCGATCACCTTTCTGGCCAAATGTAATGCTTTTGCTTTCTTTGGTGGTGGTGAATCAACATGTTTCCACTGCTTTGACTGCTGTTCTGTCTCTGGGTTATTGTAGTGGACCAAAGTGTAGTCTGTGGCCACAAACCGACACAGAAAATCTTGTTAGTTTCTCTTAGAACGGGTCAAACAATGTTCGGAAATTTCTATTCTGATGTGTTTGTGATACTGCATCCAGAATTGCGGCACCAATCTAGCAGATAATTTTCTCATGTCCTGTAACAGATCATGAACAAGGGAATGTAACTTTTCTTAATACAAAACATCATCTTCTTTATAGTCGTTATTAATCGTTAAGTGGTAACACAAATACATCAATAATGTTTATTTTCCTGGAAAATATTGATGTAGATTATAATTTTGTAAAGTAGCATAGAGGTATACACTTCACTTACTTTTGCATCACAGTTTCTTTCCCCTTGTATAATATGCACTGACTACTCACTCTTCACTAGACAATGTAGGTACTTGTGATTACTGTGATCTATAGTTCTTATTAATATAATTACTGTAATGTATTTCGTAGATGACCTACCTCATAATCATTGGTCTTTCAATCCTAACATTGACTGACTGCAACCCTCCATCCTACCCTATCCGATACTAATTGGCTCACTTCCTGGTATATTTTGCGATGTACTTTTTTCTTCACTTGTCCCATGTATTTGTCCCTTGGCCTTCCTCTTGGGACTTTGCCCTCTATTTTTCCTTCTATTATATTCTTCATGAATCCATTGTGCCTCAGCAGCGTGTGGGCAATCCATCGGGTTCTTTTTTTCTCTATAGTGTTCCATAAGGTCTGTTCTTCATCTAAACTTCTGTATTCCTCTTCATTTCTTATTTTATCCATCCATTTGATCTTAAGCATCCTACTCCAGCGCCAGGTTTCTAGTCTTTTCTGGCCTACTTCTCCGATGGTCCATGCCTCTGATCCATAGAATGCCACTCTACGTTCAAATGTTTTCACGTACTGTATCCTCATCTGTAGTTCTATCTTCTTTGAACGCAGCCTGAATCACCTATGTATTTTAAAATATAACCAATAACTTCAAAAACCCAAAAGAATTTGGTACTGATTGCAGTTAGCAGGTCAGAGACTTATATGTTAATCAGTCTATGTGAATTTGAAAAGATTAGTAGTTACCTGACTTATTAAGTCATCAAGTTAATTGATAGGCATTATTACTGTTATGGTATACTACTTTTGTTCAAAATATGTGATCTTAATGGTGAAAATGAAATATTACCATTGTTAAGTACCCATTTTGTCATTGACATTGATTGATTGAATTTTATTCTGCTATGTTTCTTTCTCAAGTGGAACACTGCAATCTTAATGTAGTAACTTTGTTCTTGGTAGGTCCTCATTAGAGGCTAAATCCTGAAACTAAATGAACAGTGTTTAACAGTATTTAATGTCATAACAGAGTCATATGCTTTTTGTACATATCAGGTAGCGAAAGATTATTATTATTATTTCACAAAGGTGACATCTGATGCATCAAATGATGACTAATAAATAATTTTTCTTTTTCAATTGTAGATTGGTGTCCTTGAAGACCAGTACAATGCACTTGGCATATTGTGTGCAATTCTATTTTTTCCAATTGGTGTCCTCTGCTGCCTTGCCACAAAAACAAAAAAGTGTTCCAACTGTGGTGCTTACTTTGACTGAAAACGGTTAATTCCCATGGTACATGTGCTTCATTTATGCTTCAAATGAGATTCACAACTTGCCTCCAGCATGAATTTCAACTTGAATCATCAGACATCATTATGCAATAGTTTTGAATCATGCGTGTAATGTTTGAATATTTGCTTTGAAATTAATATTAAAGCTTTAGAAGGAAGGGCATTCCAGTATCTTATTTAAATTTTTGGTTGATTATTTGTTCAAATTTAAGCAATTGTCCATTGGTACACCCTTCCATGAAGGTTTTTTCTTTTATGATTGTGGACAAAATTTCAATTAAAACATTCCAAATTGAGTAAAATGTTCAACATTTGTAATTAAGATTAGGCATTTCATTTGGAGGAGGTAAATCTTGGGTGTTGGTTTTTGGGGTGCAGTTAATTCATTTCTCCATTTTGTAGAGTTGTAAATTAATTTCTTTATGGAACTTTGGATATAAACTTCATATCTGTCCAGAGTGGTCATGTTTTTCATGGCCACAATGGTCTGAATTCTGGATGTGCTGTATCTAAAATAAATAATCGGTTACTACAAGTAATGTTACAGATTTTTTAATGATAGTACATTGGCTTGTTATTGTCTTGTTGTACCTGCTAGCAGTAGTGGAATATTGTATTTTGGCAATTTGTACTCTTTGAAGTGACTCGAGATGAGTTCCTTTTAATGAGACTCTGTAAATAGCAATACTTGATGATCAATTGTGACAATAATTGCTTGAGATGAAATATTGTCCATCTAAAATGAAATTTTATTCATTGTTACATATTTTTAGTTTCCCTGGCTATTGATCAATTTGTCTCATTATATTTATTCCAATGTGATATCTGAATGTGAATGTTAGTTGATTATATCTTCCATATATGTATGTACTCTTACTGTTTTATATTTTAGCTACAGTATGTATGATAAATACTGATGTATTATGCCTATGTGAAATGTGCTGAAGGCATCTGGAATATATACAAATTAAATTTATTTTGACATACACGTACTCGGTTCTTTAAAGATGAAATTGGCATTTTATCTTATCTGTTCTACTTGAATATGTCTAATCAACAACTTATAATACTCTTACCATAAAAAAAACATAAACACAGTAATCAACCCGAAGGTCGGTTGGGGTAGGTGATGGTAGAGTTCACCCAGCACTAAGCCCTATACGGCATGTGAATATTCACACATTAGGGTAGGGGGGCCAGTCAGTTCCTTTCCCTGTGCCGGTTATGGTTTCCCAGAAAGATCTGGTACCCGAAAAATCAACTAGCTTGGGTGGAGCTGCAGGTACCCAAAGTGCCTTGCCCGGGAATCGAACCCGGGACCCTCCGGTCAGTAGTGCAATGCTCTACCCACTGGACCACCGCGACCTGCATATACGCGAATATGGAGACATATTTTAAATGCAAGAATAAATGGAAGTACGATTATTGAAGACTTTTATATGAATCTTATTGATGTGGTACCTGGCCTTTGAACTAAGAGAATGAGCGTAACTAAAGACTTTTGAAACATGGGTAAGTCGGAGAATGAAAGAAAATCTTTGAAAAGAGGGGAAGATATCACTGAGGTTTTAAACATCGTGATAAAGGAGGGGACTAGCAGAGGGTTTGCTGGGGAAAATCCGAAAACACCAGAGAAACTGGATGGGGGAAATAATTAAAGACAATGGAGTATTGAAGGCTATGCCAGAAGGAAAAACTATGGGTGAACGTGGCAGGGAAGGTAAGAGAGTAAGCTTTGTATCGTAGGCAGTATGAATGCAGGCAAAAGTTTCAAAGAGTTGAAAATAGAGACAATATAGGGAAAAAAGAGGAAGTTATCTCATTCATCAGAAGTACAAGTCTTGGTTGAGAATGCGTAGAAAATTCAAATACATCAGACCATTATTGCTTTTGACATGCCATCAAATTATCTCTCCATCAAAGTTATTTGATCCAACATGTAATTTCTTGTGTCATGAAAAAGGAGAAATTGATAGCCTGACATAGTAGTGTCAACCTCTCCTTTTGGCATTGCCTAACTAACACTACAGTCAGTTTATCATTGAAAAGTCCTGTAAATCATTTTCCAATGGTTCCCAAACTAGATAGATGAAATATCAGTGGCAACAGACATTTTTGTGTAAAAGGTTAAACATACACGAAGTCTCTGTCAAAGTGGTGCCAGAAATCGGTCGTAGTATCACAATTCCAAGCTTGTCGGAAGCGAAAAATACTCCAGCTAAATCCTAACCCTTTTCTATTTGAAAAAGAAAGTAAGGTCACTGAAGACTGATGAACGAATAGAAAATGGTGGGGACATTAAGTGCTGAATGAGAAATAGAGAGAGCTTAAGTGAGGGAGGTGGATTACGATAAGAAATTTTTCCTTCTATCCTGGGACTGACGAGAGAGTAGATGGGATTTCCATGGGGAGGAAAAGAGGTGTAAGTTAAAGAGGGGCAGGGAAATGAATGAAGAGGATGTGAGGATGAAGAGGATCTATGTGGATGGTAACCAAAGGAGGATGGAGAGAGAGAATGAAAGAATCCATTCACTCCATGCTTTCTTGCAATTGATCCCGGAGACTCCCACTTTAGAGGTCAACACCCGTTTCCGGAGTGCCTTGACGTCACAGCCAGCGTTTGAGTCGGGTAAATACTTGGAAGAGGAGAAGAAAGAGTGTGGAGAAAAAGGGAAAGGTAAAGGCAATGCAGGTGCCCAGAGTGCGTCGCCCGGGAATCGAACCCAGGACCCTCTGGTCAGTAGTCCAACGCTCTACCCCCTGGACTGCCGCGACCCACATGCTCTTACCATATCTCACTAATTGATTTTCAGCAAAACGCAAAAGCTAATTCCATAAGCTGGCTAAGACAACAGAAATTATGTTATTGAGATGTTGATAGCTATCATTCAAATTTTCATTCCATTTGATATTCTATCCAAACAGTACTGCAAACATTGGTGTAAATTTACTATTTCATGAGTTTCTACTGAAGCATCCTAATTGTAGAAGATTTCCAAGAGTTACCTCAGCAGTAGAGTAATATTTACATTTCGATAAAATTAGTACAAGTTATTTGCACTATAACAAAAAGACAATGGGGATTACGAGGTTGGGAAGTGTTGCTTAAACATTACTTGAGCTCCCTCCTTACTGTAACTATAAACAGCATTAGTGGAAATGAGCGAGTTTAGTCTTGGTTTATAATGTCAATAAAAATTACAAATAAAGAATAAACATTTGTCAGAATTATAATTACTTCTGACTAAAGCATCTAAAGAATTGCATTTTATATCTAAAATTGGAATACATTTATTTGGAAAACAATATTTTTGTGAATTATTCTCTGTTAATAAATAAATTTATACCAGAATTATATCATTGATTGATTGATACCTGAAGTGAATCATTCTACTCTAATGCCTATGTTATATAGTCAGTGACAATCTGAAAAATAGTGTCATATAATTAAACACCTATCATAGGTATTATTACTTTTAAAGCAACATTAATGATATGAATGTATAAATAAAATGTTAAGGAAGATTATTATGGTTATGCAATTCAAGACAAAAATCTTTGTAAAACTGTCAAATGTCCCAACAATAGTTTTTTCATATTTGATACTCTAGGGGAAAGCGTGGCCATTAAATTATGATAAATTCAGTGCATTGGGTATGGCTGAAAAAGAAGGTATCCGCTTAATGAAGAATCACTGAGGGAATTACATTTGACAGTGTAATCAATTTGACAGGAGGGAAGCATGTTTTGCCAGCATGAATTTTCTGTGCTGTTAATAGAATTAATAAAGAAATAAAAATGCATTATTAATACAATCCACAAAAAATATTATTAATTTTCCAGTTGACTAGACCTAGGACCACAGAGACAAAAAATAGGTGTAGGATAATAAGGGGATATTTAAAAGGGCAGATATCAGTTCCAACTTTTAAATATAAAAGTAGAAGGAAACCATCCATCGTAGTGGAATGATTACTGCTGTCATTTCAAAGCAGAAGGGAAAATTCAAGCAGTCAATATTACCCCCCTGCACTCACTTCCCCCCGCACATTACTTCCCTCTCTCATTTCCTTGCAATCATCCTACCTCATTGTTCACCTTTATATTGGCTCTTCCATCTTGTTCTATCCTCCTTAAAAACAGCGGCTAATCTGACACCCAATTTAGAATATTAAAGTTTTATGTATAACCTTTTACTTTGGAAGAAAATATTTCTCTGCCTCGTTATTATTAATCTACTGTTTAAGGCTAATTAAAATTGGCAATTTTCCACAAAATAAATTTTTTTTATTAATACGGCCGGTTTCCATGTAACTACATCAGAAGATAATGTAGTTACATCGAAACCGGTCGTATTAGTAAAAAAATTTTATTTTGTGGAAAATTGCCAATTTTAATTAATCATGATATTTCACCATATCACGCCTGAAACGTCTCTTTTTTATTTAAGGCTTAGTTTTGTTTGATACCGACTGAACAACAGTACAAGTATTTTGTCTCTACTAACAAAATAAAGCAGAAATAAAACACTACAATAAACCTTCAATGCCGCATACTTCCTCTATTTCATCCAACATGCCTACCTTTTTCTTACCGCTACCTTGATTCTCATTCCATACCTGTGACACGCATTCAGCAATGACTGTAACCTCTTGGCTGACTGGCTAACTAAACCCTGATCACCCACAACCTAACTGATATTAGGATTTACCCACCTAATTTCTACTTTCATTCCTATCTTCGGTTCTTCCCAAACCTCTTTTACCATTTACATATTGAAAAGCACAGGTGATGATGGACACCTGTCTTTTCCCTCTTTCTAGCACTGCCAATTCAACTCTCCATCCGCTAGTAGACCCTCTAGAGTCTGTGAGACATTCAGGTTGTGGATAAGTGATCCTGCCAATTTACTCCTATTTTCTACCATACATTGATTATTCTACTCCATTTTTTCTGATCATGGAGGTGACCATCCCCTAAGTAATCATTTACTGTCCTTCTGTTGATGACACTAAGTACCACTTTAGCTGCATGCAAAATGAAACTCAATGTTCTAAAGTCCTCACCTTCACCTCACAATGATGCATGGGGGTAAGGATGACCTAAGAGACTCTTCTGGCTCAATTTCCCTCCCTCATAAATGCTATAAATTAGTCCATAGAAACAGGCATCCATGCATTTTTTGATTCACTTAATGCCCCCTCTATCAAACCATCAAGTATTTCTAGACCCAAACTAATCCCACATTGATCCTTGGTGTATTAATTTTGTCTCTCTTGGATATCTCCTGTTTTGATTAATAATTTCCCTGGTGTCTTTGAGATAGTATGAACCAATTTTCTCTTCTTCCTTCCTGAAATTGCACAAATTTCACACTTACTTTGTAAACTTTCCATAATCTTGCTCTGCATACTAAGCTCCATACTTCTTCTGCTCAATTAGTTTCCCAACTCAGTATATTACTTATCTCTTTGTACGTTTTTCTATCTTAATTTATGTTAACATTCTTCCTCCCCTAGAATATTTTTCTAGTCATTTCATATGTAATCCATGCTTTCCTTGCATTTTCCTATTTATTGTTTTAGTTACATCGGCAGCTTTCAATATCCAGTTTCTAACATGCCCACATTTTTATTTTGCCATACATGTGTCCCTGTCCTCACTCATAAATTAGCCAACTGCTAATTAAACCACTGCCTCCTGGTACTCTTTTCTTTTCATCTGGCGTTAGTATGTCTACATTCCATTTCCTCATTCATATTTATACTCTTGAATCTTAGAATACGTTGGTTCAGGGTAAATCCTACTGATAGCAGTCACTTGGTCTATGTTTACCATATGTCTCCCTACCTTTTTGCTCCCTAATATTGTCACCCTTTGCTGGGTCTCTTCCCCTCTGCTCTACATCACTCTACAACTATCACTCTGGCTATTCCTGTTTTCCTTCAATCTCAACTTGCACAGGCCTTAAACATCAATATTTCCTTTCTTCATCTTCCACTTTAATATTTATAAATATTTTATGAAAGTCAATGTGGCACAATTTTATCAGACATATGATATATCTGCATCTAAAAAATAATTTGTAGCCCTATAGTTCAGATGAATGTTAATGTTATGTTTAAGTATTTATAAGTATAAGAATGTTATACATGATGTTATTACATAAGTATGCATGCTGGAGAACAAAAAGGAAGTTGATAGGTAAATCTAAAATATGTTGTGTTTCACAAAGAAGAAAGCATACTTTAAGTATTACATTGAAAACATTTAATATTATTTTAAAGGCTGACATCAATGTGATGACCCAAAAATGTTATTTTGTTATTCCTTGATTTTCCATTTTATTTGGACAATAAAAATGTATAGCTTTTGTTTGTAAGTAATATGGATGTGTCAAACGTGGGTATGTCATTGGGATTTATCAAGCTCTCAATTTTTGCCATAGACATAAAATGGAAAATCAGTTGAACATATTACTTTAGCATTCAATAAATTTTGTCAACACAACTGAGGGACACTATATATTTTAAAAGTATTTTGGCGTCTAGATGCAATGCAACTTGAATTGGCAGATAAAACTGGTGGTTGGTCACCTTAAAGATCATAGAAAAACCACCATTCAGTATAATAAAGAGAAAGGTTCCAAAAAATGAACTCTGCACATTTGGTATTCCAATTTCTTTCAATTAGGACTTGCTTTCTATGAATGCTCATTGATTCTTTGAAAAAATTTAAATAAAGTCCAAGAATTTTCATTCAGAGGAGTAAGAAATACAAAGATTTCCCGTTCAATGATTCATAAAAGTGAGTGTTCAGGAAAGATACTTTTATCACAATATATAGGTATATATATACAAGGAATAACAATGGGCAATTGTAGGTAATATTGATTTCATATACTTTCATTGTTATGAATGAGCAATAAGTTTTTAGTATTTTGATAAATATACCTAATGTTAGCACAATGCACAAACATGTATGTACCTCCTAGTGGTTTGGGTAAGACAATGGAATGGTTGTCATCATGGGGCCACCCTTTACAAGAGATACTAACTTGCTAAGAACAGTGCAATCAGGCCAGAGTATTGCTGTGCTTTGGTTTTGCAAGTGGCCGGCTGGCTAAAATTGGCCAGTAAATGCCAGGGAATGTTGCATATGGTGCAGGTACTGCAAAGGCTGGTTGACTAGCATACCTTGTCTTTCATGAATTAAACAGGATGAACAAAAGCCTCAAGATCCATCTACATCTACACAATACTCCACAAGCCGCAGAAAGGGCATGTGGCAGGGGGTGTTAAGTCACCACCCGTAAAAGATAGTAAAACCACATGCAAACCTACACCCACAGAGGCATATCTATCCATGCTAAAACCTTCTAAACGCACACACATGCAAATACATATCTACTATCACATGGACAGGCAACTTATATCCTCCACCCACAAAGACACATGTAGGAAATATTCACTCACTGCAGCAGGCAGGCAGTGCAGGCTTGCCCTCTACAGAGAGAGACGAGGGATGGAAGGAGAAAATAGAAAACAAACAAAGCTGGGCAAGCTGTACTGTAATGAGCACTACATTCTTTAATGGCAGTCCCATGCAGGAAGGGTTTGGACAGCAAAACACACAAGATAAGTGAAAGTGCATGCAATTGAGTAAAACTAATTATTCCCTAGATGCTGTGGGTGGCAAGTGGGATTTTTGCTACCTACCTATAACTCTGCAGTTACTATATCATATTGTCCATGAGGAGGAGTCCTTGAATCTGCTAGTTCTGGCATCTATTTTTCTAATTTTATATTAACGAACCAATACACCATATGTTGGATTGTGAATCATTTGTAAGAACTTGGCGCAGAAACAAGTGGCTTTGAATTTATTTAGTGCGTTCAACCTAGTGTCGAATCATCTCTCTTCTAATGATTCCCACCCCAACTCCAGAAGCATTTCTGTGACCGAGGCCATGATGAGGCCAAGATGACCGAGGCCATGACGTGTGACATAGGACATATAAGATTAGCCCATCAAGAGATGGACATTGCATTGCAAAGTTACATGTACAAATAGTTGATATGGGGTATTTGAGAAGCATCTGTCATAAAAATTGGAAATAGTAATAATACAGAAAGGGAGAACGGGTTGATAATGAAAGAATGTGGATTGGATACACCTATGCAGTGGTATGTGGGTTGGGTACACCTCGATGCACCCTCAGCTCTGCCCAAGCTTTGCAATTTTTTGAGTACCAGGTCTTCCTGGGAAACCATAACTTGCACAGGGAAAGGAATTGGCCCCCTAACTATCCAGTTATGTCAATTTCACAAGCCGTATTAGGGCTTAATACTATGCGAGCTCTACCTTCACCTATCAAACGAATCTTCAGGTTGACTACTGTGTTGATAGAGTGAAACCTGTCCAAAAAAATAATCTGCATAAAACAGAAACCTGCCAAAGCTGACAATAAAGAAATCATTACAACAATTTCAGAGAGTAAAAATCATTCGCCTTGACCAGGATTCGAACCCGGATCCCTCGATATCCAGCCGAATGCTTTAGCCAGTTAAGCTACCGAGGCATCCTATTGCATGGAAAATTTTTGGACTTTTTAAAGGAACAAGATGATGTGACAAAATACCGTACATACAATGTCACAGGCATTCGTAATCGTGCGCAACGTGCCACTGTCCACGAGGTTAAAGTCAATTTCAAACACTTAGGCTGTTTATACCTTAGACAGATTTCAAGAAACTGCAGGAGATGCCGCGACAGTAACTTAAGTTAACAATAACTTAAGTTACTGTTGCGGCATCTCCTGCAGTTTCTTGAAAAATGCAGAAATCGTAAAATAAAACATTTCATTCCCAAATTAAACCCTCTGAAAGATGAAAACCATGAAATGAGGGCAGAGGGGATTCTGAAAATAATTTAGTATCAATGAATCAAAATAACAAAACACTGGTAAAATTGTGAAGTACTTCAAAATTAGTCGAGATTAAAACTTAAATGAGTGGATTACTGCAAGTGTTTGTGTTATTATGGAAGAGTTCTACCAAGTCACCACCATTCTGCTTTGTTTTATGGATGAATAAATAACTAAATCACATCTGAATCTGAATTGTTTATCTATGCATCAGTTTCATTTGAACTCAACAAAGGTGGAAATAAAATTTCAGGTGAAATTTTCTTCAGCTAGGCTTGGAGTTTTTTTTTTCAACTTTTTCACAATTGTGATCCAAAACTCCTTTACCTGGAATGGCATATTTTGAAATGTAAATCATTCGAATAAAATAAAGTTAGCTAGACCTTTCACGTCTTTAATTTGAACCAGGATATCGATGTCCAATGTTTCATTCAACCTGTCTAAATTGGATGGAAAAGCATGTGGTCTCCTTCACTGTGTGTGCATATATATGTGCCAGCCTGGTCAGACACACACATTGGGGAGACATGACACAAAGCATATACTCATACTGCCATTAAACCTCAATGTAAATGAAAAAGTGTACTCCTCAACATATTTTTGTGAGGGGTACATAATTTTGGGAACATGATGGCTCAACATTCAAAGATCTGGAGGGGGAAGCATATCAAATATCATGATGAGAGCTTGTGTTGTACATTAATAGATATGATAGTGCCACATAATGCATGAGAATAGTCTTCTAATGCAAGAAGTCAGTGGCTGGAAATGGTCAGCTATTTGTGGTTTCAAAATGTTCTCTCTTCAGTCCATAATTTGTATGAATCATTTGTAGAACAAGCATGACGAAGGGGCAATTTAATCGGCACAATAAGTGACTGATTTCAGATAATGAATTTTTACTCATCAATTTATTGTACTAGAGTCAAAATTTTTTGCAAGATATACTGATTGGTATGGTTATAACTTGTAAGACTTACAAACAATTGCTTTAACATGTATCTCGATTGAAAAACTCTACACCTGGTGGAAACAAGATAATATATTGACCTGCTATTGCAAAATTCACAGGTTGAATTTCCACTAGCATTTCCCCCACCCATGGCTTATTTCTGATTGTCTATCTTACTTTTTCTATCCATTTAAAGGTCAAATTTACTGTTGCTTGCTATATGAACAGTTATAAAACATATTTTTCCACACAGGAACAAGAGATGGTGTCCATGACCAAATTTCATGATAGGATACTTTGCATGTATTTGGGATTTTGATTCAGGGAAAATCCTAGAGCTGCAGGTTTAGTAAGAACACACTGATGAGTGGGGTGTGAGACAGCCCGGGGTTCTGTCATCAAAAAGGTGGATATGAGTTCCAATATTTTCTCATGTAACTGGCATTAAAGTTAACACTGGCAGAAAATTGATGAGTTTATTCTGTGAGCAGCATCAGGTAAATTGGAAGGATAGAATATGTTGGATAATTAGTAGTAATACACCAAGACAGAGCACTAGCTTTCCCAGATGGATTAGTATCCACAAGAGATCTGTTTAGGAGAGTGAAATGGGAGGGTAAATTTTATAAAGAGAGTAAGATTCCTCCTGCGAACACATGCGACAACAAAAATTACGGTTGTCGTCGGAGAGTCAGAACAATTTAATCAGATGAACTCTTATTAAGCTCAGGGGCGGTACGAAACAAATGTATTAAATTTAATAAGGAAAAATAAACGCACAATATTTTCATGGGGGAAACAACTTAATTTGTACGGCTTATTCACAGTTTTTGTTTATTTTTATAACTTGTTTTTGGAGGTTCATACTATATGTCTGTCGTTCTAACAAGAATATTATATATTAAAGGTTAAAAACTAATCGTGTGAATTTATATTTCACCCATTTTTACGAGCCTCCTGTTTGATTTCTTCAGGTAATAAAATTTATGAAATCGTCAATGATGGAGTAATAAAATGAACACATTTCAAGTACGTACCGATGGAATTTACTTTCATTTCACAATCGTTACGTTTGTGCAAGTGGATTGGACATGTGACATTAACCAGGTACATTTTTAGACGGCTGTCGCGTTAGCAAACCTTAAGCTAATTAATTTGACTTTATTTAAGAAGACGGGTACTTAGATATAATCTAAGACCATGCTTAGGCAGCGCCCTACACTCGAAAACAATTTCTAGTTTCGCAGGTTCACTGTAATGCAATAACATAAATTATATAATCTAAGTATATGCAACTTCCATTCCATACAAATATCCTTATACTAATTGCCAAAGCGCAGATGCGTTGATGGATCGGGGGAGCTCTTCGCCAATCAGTGAGTTCTCCATCGTTTATCACAATTTTTTACTTGCCACATAAGAATCAAACCAATTAGAATAAGCTTAATGCTACCATCAATACTCATTTATTCTTGAAATTCTCCCCAATTCAGTGATATAAGGCACAAGAATATACAACAATTCAAAACTAGACGAATATCAAAAAAATACTTTCATTTACTCCACAAATTCAACAAGGGGTTTTTAAGTTAATGGGTTTCTCACTTCTCTTGTTCCCTACATATGACGGGATGTGCTCGTGACGTCATGGACACGACGAAAACATACATGTGGACCAGCTATGTTATATGTCAGAATACTTCTAAAAAAATACTTTCATTTACTCCACAAATTCAACAAGGGGTTTTTAAGTTAATGGGTTTCTCACTTCTCTTGTTCCCTACATATGACGGGATGGTGAGAACTTGGATGAGATAAAAGAAGTCACCGAAGCGTTTAGCAACGCTAAATTAGATGAAATAACCTCAGGAAACTTTGTAACAATGGAACACGAAAAGCTTAAAAAGCTCATTGCAGAACAGCTAATATTACCAGTGTGTTTATTTGCAGATATCACCTACGTAATGCCAGCAAAGAATTTTTGTGAAATCTTACACTTTTTCTGCAAATTGATGGCTTGAATTCCATATGGTATTACACAAATTCACATTTCAAAGCTCCAAAATGGTACCAGCGAATTCAAACCGGTAAAAAAGACAGCGTATCCACTGTTCTGTAGCAAATCTTGGGATGGGGAATGGCGGAAAACATGCCGAGGGCAACGTCAATTTAATATATGCATGCGTTGTTATACCAATGAGTTGTTTCAGCAACACAAACATACTGTCTTTCAAAGAAAATCTTGTTCCATTATTCCATTTCCCAGAAAATGTGGGCAAAAACTTATTTGCCATTCGAGATTTTGGCAGAAGAATGAAGCCTTCCGAAAATAATAGCCATGATAAATGAATGTACTATTTTCACAGCGTGGGAATCACTCATTCGAGCTCTCACAAGTTGAACGCCAAAAGATTTCTAAGGCACATTTTCCAAAAGACTACAAAAGCCAACTATGGCCTGCTTCGGCCTTTCAGTGCCAATTGACAAACGAAAACTTGCTACGTTGCCAGATTTTACACAGACCAAGCATCGGCAATTCGGCTGATTATTTTTAGTGAAAAAACAACGTGGATTATCAAAATTTGGCGTATTAGATCCAATAGCTGTGAATATAGGATTTTTGACATTCCCTTTGAAAACAATTAGGGATATTAATACCAGGCCTCAAATATGGAAAATCCAAAATCATTCATGATACTTATCTCTAAAAGTTGAAGGCAGTGGGTAATTTAATTCCGATAAAAGAAATTTCCCTGGTGTATTAATCGCGAATTAAAATTACAAGGTCGATAAAAAAACGTAAAAGAATAATTTTTAAGCTTTAGTTACACCTAGATGACAAATTTTTCGAATAATGAAATATTAAGCTACTCTATGGGTGGTAAAATTGAATGCATTTCATGAGAGTAAAACATGGCATGGATGTGCCAATAGATCCGAGTTGAGAAGGTATGCAAGTGGATGTATTTATTTGGCGTTCTTCAGGCTAGAACTTGAGGGAAATTATTGATTGAGGGTATGCTTTGCTGGCATGTCAGTATATATAACTTAAATCAAAGACTCAAGAGCATAATATATATTTCCAAAGCCATTTGCCGTTCAGCGTTTAAGTCGCTGTGTCTCACAGTTTCGATTGGAGTAAATATGTACAGGGGTCAACAATTCCGTCAAAGAAAATGATTATAGCAAATATAAAAGTAGATACTTGATAACTAAAATTATTTTCCGTAGGTATATATGGCAACACCGTTTATTTACGTTGACATGCATGACCCGATTTCCGCATTACCAGCATAACGGGGTAGTTTTACACAGCAATGGAAGAAGAATAACAAGGTGTACCGGGGGAGCGACCGGAAAACGCAAGAGCCTTCTTTGGACGGACCAATCGCACTAAAATGCTGACGTCATTCATTGTCATCCGGGGGGCGGAGAGGGTTGAAGGGTAGAGGGGATGAGTAGGTTTGAAAACAAGTCGGTGTGGTGTTGTGTTACGGTGTGATCTCTGGGTTCTTATTTGTGTAAGATGGACTCTTTGAAAGAGCAAGTGATGATAAATCAGTTTGTGTTAGCTGCAGGCTGCGCCAGGGAACAAGCGAAGCAACTGCTACAAGCGGCACATTGGCAATTCGAGGTAATGTTTTTGTAAACAAATGTGGATCTTACATGAAAATGGCTGCGGGTGTGTATTGAGTTTGTGAGGGTTAATGGCTTTAGGTGGTCAAGGGTTTCAAGGTTGAGCCTCCGTACACAACATTGACACTAGTGAACTGAGTCACGATCTTAACTGAGATTGGGTATACTGGCTATTATTTCTATTTAAAACGTGTCTTATAAATACGCGTTTAGTGAGTGCCCATTGTTGCCGTTTGTAGACAATCGTCTTGGCTGAGACTAATCGTGCTTTAGCAGAAGGTTTTAATAATATGATCACTTTTTTCGCTAATTAAACAACCAATTCTCTCTAATTAAATATCTAAATTCAATGGCATATTTCCTAAGGGGTACGTATACATTTGATATAAACTATTTCTTTACACTCGGGTAATGCATCCGGTTTCTCTAAGATAAGTGAAATTTTCAACCGGTTTGTCATAGCAGTCATTGATTTCCAGATTCAAGGTTAGGAGTCGCGTCGTAACAAGTAAATGTTTACGTAGTAGTAACGTACCTTGAAACCATGCTCAAAGAGTACCTATTCGGTAGGTTCTCCCTATGACTTAAGTTTGGCCATTTTCTTAACGTGGTCGTAATTAAACTCCTGTTAATGTCTGAAGGAATGTTGCAACTTTATTCCACCTCGTTGATGAATAAGAGTGCGATTATCCCCTGAACTGGAGGGGAGGGGAATGTTTATCGGTCAATCTCCGCGTGGATAATTAACTTTGGGTTGCGTGCTTCATAGGAGGAAACATTCAGCTCAGCCACTATTCGTGGCACTATTTGAGATATTGGCAATGTGCCAAGGCTAAAAAAGTTCTTATTCGAATGTGGATGAGCGATATTTGTTCTATTGCTTCGTTAGCTCCAAGTTTTAATGCAATTGGCCTTTTGCGGAGATTAACTTTATTTCGCGACGTTTTTGACTGTCATCTCTGTTGAATGAAACATAAACCTCAACGTGTTCCTTGTTGATTTAATGGAAAGGGGTGTGTCTGTGGTCTCCGTATGCATAAGCAAGCTTATGAGATTGCTCATGTGAAGTCGAAGTGTCACGTGACTATAGGTGAAGTGAGTGAAACCGTATGATTTTATTTGTTCGAGCGTTCTCGGACGTCTCCCGTATTGACTTGCCAGGAAATAGAATATGTGAGTTGTTGGTATCGCTTCAGAAATAATGGTTTTCGCACCGAGGAATATTGCGCTGGTGTCGGCCTTCAGCATTTTTAATTTTAGAAACGGATAGGGCCGCTTTTTAATAAACAATATAACGGTATTATTATCCCCCTCTTTAGGTGTCCTTGTTTAATGATGTACGTGCAGGCCAATGTAATTATCACGGTCTTTATTTTTTCTTGTGTTGAATGATATACTGTTGGAAAGACGTTGCCAATAGTCGAAAATACCGAGGGCGTGATAATTATATTTTTCGCCCGGGGAAGGTGTTGCGCCCGATTTTCATGTCATTACATTACGAAACAATTTACATCGCTTTCAATTCGTTTGGAATTATAAATCGTATCTGTTTGCATTTTTTCAAGAGGGCAATATGATAATTAGTTTCAAAATAGAAGTGTTGATTAGGATGCTTACAAATGGCGTGCTTTTACCGATTTATTTTAAGAAACGTGACAGAAAACCATGCTTTATCAGTTTTGTTCAGTTTACAGCCCTTTTTTCGCATGGAAGCATATCTAAGACAGGCATAAAAAAATGATTAACCAGGCACACAACGGATAATGTTCAATAAATCTACGTAGATCACTGTACATTATGTCCTAGTTGGCTTCAGAGATGCGTAGCACCACGGGTTATTTGAATAAACGTGGGCTTCCGAAATTGTCATGGGCGTGCTAGTATTTTTCATTCACTGTTTTGTTATTGATCGAATTGAAAGATGTTCCTTGCTCACATATTTTACAAAGACAACGTCATTATTAAACTTATATGTGGTTTATGGATTATTGTGCTTTTGATGGCCCAATATTTGTATTGTATAAAAGGAAGATTTTGAATTCATTAAGGGCTACTTTGTTTCCGCGTCTTTGCGAAATCTTTGCTCTCATTGGGAGATTTACAACTACTGATTAAATTGATATGACGAAAATGCTAACATGACCTGATGCAATCCTTAAGGATAATTCCATATGTTTTTTGAGGATATAATTACCACAAGCTTTCTTTTTACTATCCTGTAATTTTTGATGAAACAAACCTCCCCTTTGTATTATTAACTCCTAGCAAGTGCTTAGTGCGGGAACATCTTGAAATATGAATGAATAAACTGTACATTTCCTAAAAAGAAAAAAAACGTTTGTTCAATTTAATAAGCAAAAACTTTCGAAACTAGTCATCGGGGTCGGTATTATGATTTAAATCGATTAATTTACGGTGTATATCAGGCGTCATCGGAAATTGACGCGGCATTAAATTTCAACATTCTATTTCTTTGTAAACAAAAATAATACCGGAACCGTAAACTTGTTTACGGTCCCGGTATTATTTTTTTTGTTTACATTGATTCACGACCGTAGTTACGTTCCTTGTATATTTAAATTCTATTTCAAAATATTAATGTAAGCCAGGTTCAAGGGGGATGGGTCGTGAAACTAAAATAATTGGCTGGAATGTCTTTATTTCTTACGCGAAGAAGAGTTTTTGGTGCAACATCCTTCTTCTGTTAATTGCTGTATGTAATTGGTTACCACCTTGTGATGGCTGGCCTTATCATGAAACTTATTTAAAATTAACCTTAAAGCAAAAATGGACTGGATGAAAATTACAAGCCAATAGGACAATTATTAAGGTATTAAAAACAGAGGAAACAAAATACATGGTAAATTCTTTAAAAGTAATTTCAAAATTCTCAATCCCCTGTTCTCGTCTTTCAAGAAAGTTGTAATGTATATGAATCATTGTAAATTCTAGGGATTTGATTATGGTATACATTAGAGGAGTTAACTAGGAACAGTGGCATTTGAATTATTGCTGTAAAGAGGTATAAATGCAGATATTTTGCAGGACTCTTATGGTTAGTGTTAAGTATCATAAACCTGTTCTGGAAAGCTCTATCTAGATGCATCTTGGCGACTCATTAGGCACATTAGTAGTTTTCAGGGCCAAAAATTTCAATGAGATAAACTGATAAGCAACTATGTGCCATATCAGTGACTTTATAATAATTGTATGCCTTCACATTTTCAATTATAGGTATGTTGGGGAAATGTAAGCAGTTAATCTACTGGCAGTGTATGCAAAAATCTATTAGAGTATGGCATTATACAAAAATGGCATAAATGGTTTTACATAAAATTATGTTGAACGCTTATTTTTCCAATTGCAGAGGAAGTATGTAGATTTCTGCTCTATACAATTATAAATGCTGACAAAATGCATAGTTTTTGGTGCTTAGTGTCTTGAAAGATTAATGATGGGAAACTGAGTATGTGACAAGGGTGGAAACTAGTGTGAATATTGCTTGCTAATGATGAGGACAGAGAATTAAGAAATCATCATGCAAAATCTGTGAAGGCAAATTAGCACATTTATAAAATAGCTATAGGGGAATATTTTGATGAAGCATGGCAAGCCCAAACACTAGTGTAACTTTCAGCAAAGAAACTAAAGTGTCTTGCTGGTGTAGCTCCAGGAAGACATAATCAAAATGAACTCAAAGGTGAAAATCCAGTAAATAATGCAGAACTGATCAAGAATTGGGCAAAAAATAAAGATTTATATGTCCCAATTATGAATTCACTGCAAGAGTCTGGTAGAATCCGAGCAAAAGGGGATCGAGATGGTCCGGTGGCTGGCTTCCCATCCAGAGGGCCCAGGTTCGACTCCTGGCGTCGTTAAATATTTCGCACTGGTATCTGGAGCCCTACTTGAGGTGCTCTGTGGAGGGCACTTTGAGTGAGTATGCCATCCGTAGGATGGGACGTTAAGCTGCGGACCCCTTGGTGCCTTTCATTAAGGGTAGGCTAATGCCGACGTCGGGTTTTTCTCCACCCTTCATCCTTTCCTGTCCATCCCTAATGGCGCAACATGAGCAAAATGTCAAACACTGCAAGCAGCAATAAGACACCAATATTTGATGCAGTCGTAAGGTAAAGGGGATGAAAACTTTCTGAAAGACAAAATCAATGTATACTATGCAAGGGCATAACTAAAAAATCAATGACATTTACAGTTATGCATGATATGATTGGTCTCATACTCATGGTTTTGCACTCTTGCAATTTAAAATTATTTCCTGCAATATTTCTTAAGTTTAAGCAATACTGGAAACAAATTCACAAGAAGATGTTACCCATTTCAAGCCAAGGGTTTGTCTCAATGGGCCAGATTGCTAATAAGACAGGAGAGCAGGCAGACTACATTCTTTTTTAAATTTGTTTATAAAAATATTTTTTATCAATCACTTGAAATGTATGTCACAAGTACCTTCTTTTGTCACGTTAAAGTGTTTGGCTGTCCTGTTGGCAATAGACAGGGCATCACTGCCATAACCCTTTAAGTCAAGGCAATTTATGGATTCCCATCCCACTTAGGTTTTGCCTGAATGAGCCTTTTCTTTCTTTCGCTTTGAGTGTTCCTATGAAATGTAAGTTGAATTTCACGAAAGTGTTGATCTATTCATGTCACATTGTAAATATATGACACTTACCATAATTGGTATGTTTCCACATGGTATATTATATTTACATAATGGTTTGATAATTTGGTAATGTATAATGCAACCATTTCAGAGAGTAAAAATCATTCGCCTTGACCGGGATGACTTGATGATCCCGGTCAAGGCGAATGATTTTTACTCTCTGAAATGGTTGCATTATAATGTACACATAGCGGGTGACTCCGTTAAAGTTACTATTACAGTTTCTTGAAATTTGAATTTGGTAATGTTTTTATTTTATGCTCACTTTTTTTTTAACAATCAAACCACTTTACTAGTAAAGTGGTTTGATTATTAAAAGTCAGTATGAAGATTTTCCACCAAGTTACGCCAGAAACTGTTTTATTTTATACCCATTTGTAATTACAGCCCCTTGTCTCCTGGTATACACTGGAATTGAGATTCTGCTAAATTCACATATGAATGATATTACGTTGGTCAGCAGACATAATTGTATGCCATTAGTTGATTTTGTGCAGTACCAGAGATATTTTAACTCAGAGAGAGAATTATAATCAATATTATATTCGGATATATAATTACCACAAATTCAGTTATATATGAACCTGAGTTATGTCAAAATGTTCTGACAAGTCAATTTCATTTATGTCAAAAGCACCTGATGTCAATTTTAGCAGAAGAATTCACATTATTAGAACATATTTCTAAATTATGATAGAATAATCAAAAATGATAAATAATAAAAGGTGAGCCTGTCAGTCACTGTGCAGTTCTCCATTAAGCAGTGCCTTTATTTGCACTTTTCTTTCTCACCTAAAAAAATATTCTTCTTGCTGGAAAATATTTGGAATAGTCATCTAATGATCCTGTTTGTTAAAGCCATTGAACCCCTCATTGTCTGTCTGTATAATTGATTCGCAATTGCAAAACTCTTCAAGAGGGGGCAGTTTTCATCTAATGCCAGAGTTTGGTTTTGAAGTTCAGTTCTAATGTAGTTCATAAATTTTATTCTTTACAGACGGCACTTAGCATCTTCTTCCAAGAGGCAGCCATACCTAGCTGTCACCATCAAGCACCAGGAACACACTTTGGCCAGGTGAAGTATTTCCTCTCTGTTTATAGTATTAGATTTTAGGGGAGGCAAACGACAGCTAAAGTCATTTGCACCATTAGGACTGGGAAGGAAGAAGGCCGGAAGGAAATCGTCCATTGGCCTACTCTTAACGAAAGGTGCCAAGGGGTCCGTAGCTTAACGTCCCATCCGATGGACGGCATGCTCAAAGAGCTCTCCTGAAAGCACCTCAAGTAGGGATCAGGATACCACTGAAAAACATCTGCCACCTCCAGGATTCAAACTCAGACCCTCTGGGTTGGAAGCCAGCATGTTAGCCCCCGATTCCTCATTTCCTCTCCAGTAATGTAAGAGGGTAGGTTGAAAACTACTGCACACGTGCTTGTAGACCACAAACACAATGACCTTCAGAAGCGCTACTCCTGGTGGCACGTGGAGGAAACCTTCCTCCTCATCACGCTTGCGTAGGTTTGAGGTCGTTGCATTCATTGCGTGTATTTTGAGAAGCAGAAGTACGTGGATGTATTGTAGTGCTATTGCGTCAGAGTGAGTTAAACAGCGTGTGCTGCCTTCTCCTCATCTTCCGAGGTGTAATGATTTCCCTTGAGGTCTCTCTTGAGTTGAGAAGTAAAATAAAAATCGCAAGGTGCAAGATCGGGGGAATAAGGAGGGTTGCTCGCAGCGTTCCAATCGATGCTCTTTGTTCTCGTCTGTGAAACGGCATCGTGCACAGATTTTAAGATATCCCAAATGTTCAATAATGAAGCCAACGTGATCCTTGGATATTCCAATATTGTTTACGATATGCTCTGGAATCATTTGCCGATCATTTTGAATCAAGTCTTTGATGAGTTTGCAATGTGGCAGTGATCAGACATTTACTGCGCGTTTCACCAACAATTATGGCTTTTCCAGGCTAGCAAACCACAGACATTTTACTAAGATTTACAGTAGACCTATCAACTGCATCGTTACCATAAACAGCCCTTATACAACGATGGATCTCAGTAGGAGTCACTTTTTCAGCATTTGAATATTGAATAAGAGCAGCAGCATACGCTGTTCCACTCCCGTTGACATAGCAATAGCACTGGGACGAGTCTCCATAGTTCCGCTTCTCAATAATGCACTCCGGATGAACGCAAGGACCTCGGATGTGCCCATGGGCATCGAGGGCTAATGTTACTTCCACGTGCCACCAGGAGTAGTGCTTCGGGAGGTGTGCATTAGTTTTCAGCCTACCCTCGTATATCAATTTCTAGTTTTCAATTGGAACAAATTCAGCCTCTTCAAATAACTTTTTGACCAGTTCTAATTTTGATTGGACGAATCATTGTCATGCTTTGATACATTCCTGGCATGATCGTCTGTTCCTGCTGTATTGCATCCTTGGGCACATCTCTCTTCGCAACTCATGTAAATTAATCACTTTTTAGTATTTCACATTTTTCGTCGCTCTACTTGCACAGGTTTTAATGTGCCAGTGGCATTTTTAAGAGATCTTACTCTTTTCTCACCGGTGTATGTCTTCTGTATTCATCACCATTTCCGTGAGCATGCAGCCCTTCATGCTATGATACGCCGTCTAACCTTTATCCCTTTAACAGAATCGAAGATCTCAAAGAACTAAGCACCATTTAACCCATAGGTTCTCGACATGAATTTAATGAACCCCTTATTGTAAGGCCACTTTGAATGATTACACCAAAATATCTCCCTTATCAACCAGCCTTCTGGATAATACCTCTTTTGGCTAATAATGATAATACTCTAATTTGAGTAAGCCATCCTTTGTAAAGAAATTGACTTACAAGTAATAATTTCCAAAGGCAATGTTAAAGTGTGTTTTTCTAGTGTTTTTGCTGTTAGTATACTACCTTGATCAAAAAGTTCCCGGAATTTATTCAGAAAATTAAAAATACAAGTTTATTCATCTAAATCTATATTGTCCCCGTCAAAGTAATCCCCATCGACTGCAACACACTTATGCCAGCGCTTGATCCAATCCTCGAAACATTTTTTATATTCGGTTTTCGGTATGTCCATCAGTGCTTCCTGCGATTTTTCCATTACTTCCTCTCGGCTGCTAAAACGCGTTCCCCGTAATGGTTTTTTAACTCGATTGAACAGAAAGAAGTCACAGGGAGCCAAATCAGGTGAATTCGGTGGCTGTTGGATGGTATTTGTTGCATTTTTCGTCAAAAAATTACGAATAATGATAGCACTGTGCGACGGTGCGTTAACATGGTGCAAAATCCACGAGTTTTCTGCCCACATTTCTGGTCTCTTTCGGCGAATTGCTTCACACAAACGTCTCATAACGCCCAAATAATACTGTTTGTTTACTGTCTGGCCTTCTGGCAAAAATTCATGACGCACTACACCGTTGTAATCCATGAAAACCGTCAGCATTGCCTAATCCCTGAACCGCTCGTGCCACTGGTAAACGACCGTTTTTTTAGAGAATTGTTGCCGAAACACTTTTCCAACATTTCCAACGTCCGTGCGCCACCAAATCCGTTTTTTACGCAAAATTTAATACAAGTTCGTTGTTGCAAATTTAAATCCATTTCTGCAATTGTAAAAAATCGCCAACACACACAGAGATAGATGTACTCTTGGCTACGTAACTTTTGCAAATGTCAAGTTATGACACTAAGATTTAAAGGGAATATCAACAACAGATGTACCAATTTAACAAAAAAAACAGAACTCAAATCGGGACGATGGGAGCGCCACACGATGGTTATTCCGGGAACTTTTTGATCAAGGTAGTATGCATATTTCATTCTAAAGATTTCAACATGACGATAAAAGTGGTGATTAAGTATTGCACTGCGGATCACCAGACTACCAATGTATATATTTTGGTCAGTGTGGAAGGAAAGTGTGAGAATAAGGAATATTTTAAATTCCTTTACAATGGTGACAAGTCATTTTTTAATAAATATTTATTTGATATGACCGATTTATCAGGCTTTAATCCCAAGGTTTTACTTGTGCGTGACAAAGGAGCTCTTCACACCTTTCATGGTCTTGAGTTAACCTTGCTTGTTTCATTCGTTGTTTGTTCACCTATTGATGCTTCTCCCTCACTTCCCATCACATATTCAGTGGGCGCAATGCAATTGACAGGTAGAACATTTTAAAAACCTGATCCTTAGGCTTCATCGGCTTCCGCGGTATCGATCTGATGAATCCATACTATGTAACGGCAATTCCTGGAAACAGCATGGATTCATTTTAAAAACCTGTTGAAAAAGCCTTTGCACCATTTGAGGTTTTGTAATAAAAAATTGGAATATTGCAGTACATTCATTTTATGTGTCACACATCAACAAAGTGACTTTTCTGACAATTGCTTGTATCCTCAATTGTGGTTATGCATTTTATAATATGTCTTTGAAATGAATGTGTTAGGTAAGAATACTTGTGGTATTCAGTACGTTAAATATGGGATGTAAGATAATGATGCCCTAGTGTGACCACCTTGCATTTTCAAAAATGTACAATTCTGTTCTCAGAACAGAAGTTGAATTAGGAGATTGCATGAGTACACATTGAGAAAACTAGATTCAGTTGTTTATGTCCATTACGCCAAAATGTGAATCTATATCTTGGTGTAATATTTGATTTGGCACGAAAAAACCTTGCATACGCTGTCACCATTTAATATATGAAGTTAAAAGTATATACTAATTTAAAGCCAAGTGGCAAAAGCATCTTTCTTTTTGATGTTTCAATATTGTTAAATATATTTATCAAAATATATTCCTTTTGATAACTTGATGAGGATCTTTGAAAAGAGTTCTGTTCTGGTAACCCTATGATGTTAATTTTTCTTGTTTATTAAAAAACACCAGGTGTGCACACCATGCAACACGCCTGCCACTCCTCCTAATTTTCCTGATGCCCTGCTCGCATTCTCCAAGATGTCAACGGCAGATAGGAGTGTGCCATCGCCTTCAGGTGAGTTACCATGCCATTGCACATGTGCAATGTTTTATAAGGCATTGGCATATTTCTGCTAGCTCAAATGGAAAGATAATCTAACTGATCAGGGTAATGTTAAGTAAACGCTCAACTGGATCAACTGAAAAGTATATGATCCATAGAATTCCAATAAAAATTGGAAGTACTAATTTAGGCTCCATCAAAAGAAGTGAGACCTTTAATTTCAGATCAGGATGTATATCGTGGAGCTTTTCCATTTCCTTGGGCCAAAGTGGTTGTTACCAAAATTCACATCTCTTATTGGTCTTTTGCCTAAAGGAGTATAGTAGTATTTACATTGGAAATGTGGCAATTAACATCGCTTCAAATGATAACCTTTCAATGCTAAAGTTCCATGATGGAGGAGTAAGGTCTTTCCATGCTATGGACTGCTTACTAGTTCCTCCCATCAAAATAAGTGTCACTCTAATATTAACAGTAATAATGAACAGCTGATCAGACATTGAAACAAATATATGACCCAATAAGGAGTCATCTTATTCCAGAAAAAGTTGAAAATGGCCATGGGTAGACCTGAAAGGTCTGTCCCAAAAGTATTAGGACTGAGTGGATTAAAAAAAATTTATTGCCAGAATTGTTGCATTCACTCAAAAGTCGTAGGAGTGGCACCCTTGTGCCTCCATGCACCGCTGCCAGTGGGTTTCCCACGCCTCGTATGCATTCTGGAAGGCAGCGCCGGGAATGCTGCCAAGCTCCCATGTCACGGCCTGTTGCAACTCTTCTACCAAGCCGTAGAGTCATCCTTTCAGCATGAATTTGAGGCGGAGGAAGAAGGCTGGCATTGCCTAAAAAATTGGATGCTCACTCACATGGTCGAGAAGCTCTTGGCAAATCCCCATGCGAGTTTCCCTTTGTTTGTCTTACCTACACCTTTTATCTCATGCCTATTTTTTGGTCGCAGGTCAATGCAAATTCACTTTTAAGGATGCCAAGTTCATCAGAAAACATGCAAACACTTATTCTGCAACCCCTGTCTAACAAAGCCTTCACTCTTTAATCACCGTTTGAGGTCGAAGGGCGTCCTGAATGTTCTGCCTCTTCAACATCTTCTCGATTCTCCCGAAACAACTTGTGCCACTCAAAAACACCCGATCTATCCATAGCCTCATCACCATAAGCTGCGTTCAGCATGCCATGAGTCTTTCCCGGTTTTACCCAGTTTCACGGAAAATTTGATGGCTGTTCTAATAACCAGTTCATGACAGAGTGAAACGAGGTCACGTTTTATATGTTTTGCAAACAAATGATCTGCTCTCCAAAAATGCTGACAGCAAAATGTCTCCAGCCTTTCCTGAGACTCTTCTACGGTGAACCCAGCCAGAGAAACTGTGGCCAATCCATCCGTCTCTCTGGGGAAAAATAAGTCCAGCTACTTTTGGGACGGATCTTGTACTATATACACGACTAGTAGACTTTGAAGGAATTGCCTACAGCAAAACTAGTAATGTGCAGAACATTCAAAAATTCCTTCAATGAGTGAATGTTGGTTCACATATTATGAGAAGTAGTTTGAAAGGTTTCTTTAACCAGAATCATTGCATTGCCAGTTTTGATTCTGGATATGCAAAAAGCATCAAGTATCTTGTATTCTACAACATTTAAAAAAGGCAACTCATCATCATTCAGCCAGTGTTCTCATAAACATACAATATTACGGTCCACCATAGAAGAATTTCAAGTCCTATCAATCAACCTTTCAGTCCGATCAAAAGTCAGTTTGTAGTGAAAACGTTGGCATTAGAAACAGAAAAGACATGTTACTCTTGGAGTTACCCGATACCATTTCAAGAGCAGTTGGCTTGAGGAAGTATTCCAGGGAACTTTTGAAAAAAAATATGGCTTAACAAAGACAAGAGTAGGCCAAAAGAATGGGTTGGAAGCCATATCTTTAAACGTAATATCAACAGATACGCTAAAAGGCATGTACGTGGTCTGTCCGATAAATACGCGAACTGGTGCAATCTGGCGGTCATGACGCAGACTAGGGCCCCGCCCACTAGCGGCGCTAGTTGCCTGAGGCCCAATGAGCCATCTGTGCTTGGAGGATCGTCGAGCTGCGCAAACGGTGTCAGTTATGTTAGCTTATGTTGTCCATGTTTTTACTGTTTGTCGAAAATTGAAATTGACAAAATCACGGAGCAACGAATCAACATATCAAGTTTTTTGGTGAAGTGCGGTATAAGTTATCAAGAAATTACTGCAATGTTGACAGCTCTTTACGGCCATAATGCTCTGAAGTAAACGTCCCTTTTCAAGTGGATGTTTACTTCACTGGATTAAGCATTTGAGAGATGGCTGACAAAATGTCACGGATGATGCAAGGCCGACAAGACCTTCAACCACCTGTGTTGACGACAGTATTGGTCGTGTGTGGCCCCAATCGTCAAAAAACTGTCCGAATGATAGCCGATGAACTGAATTTAGGAAAATCAACGGTGCACACTATTTAAACCGAACATGCTGGATGGATTCTTCACCATGTCAATGCACCTGCACATTAAACGTTGATTGTTCACCAGTTTCTGGCAAAAAATTCAACCACCATTCTTGATCATCCTCCTTATTCACCAGATCTGGCCCCCTTCGACTTTTTCCTATTCCCAAAATGCAAAAATGCGATGAGGGGACATCACTGGGAAGATGTGGACACAATAAAGCAAGAAACGACGAGAAAACTAAAAAGCCCAACTGCTACTGAGGACTTCCATGGGTACTTTAAACAGTGGAAAAGAAGATGGAATAAGTGCATAGCCTACGAATGGAGAGGACTTTGAAGAAGGGGACAAAATCGATTGAGACTAAATTTTGCAAAATTAAGTTTTGATGGCCTCAGTTCGCGTATTTATTGGACAGACCTCGTGTGGCCCTTTAATACCCTTTTAACCGTTCTGTATCAACGTCTATGGGATTTAATGTGCCAAAGACAAAGGTCTTTCCAATTACCGGACGAAATCTTGATTTACTCTTTTGGCCAGATTCTGTCTTTGTGTTGCATTGATGACTCTCAAACACAATATCATCAGAGAATCATGCAGTACAGAATGCAAAAAACTATCTCGAGTTAAATTACGTCTGTTAGTACAGGTACTCGCATAGCAAATGTTTGTGATGTTTTAGAATTTTGACAGAAGTGCTGGGAATTTGTGTTTCTCATTCAGTATTAACGCATAGTTTTGGGATAGCCGCGTTTCCACTCGTGTGTCTAAATTCTTGCCAATTGATCTGGATTTTGTTCTTCCGCATTTTTTACGCAGGTCCCTATTCTACATCTCCTGCTCAGCAACAGGGTCTGCCCATGGGACGACATGCCCAGCAGACGCATCATGTACAAGCAGCGACTGGAGGGCACGGCACAGAGCCACAAAGATAACTTCCCCATTTCCAAGAGGAGGAGGAGGTGTCGAAAATGCATGGGTGAACTGGACACGCTGCTCGGGGTGGGCGGAGGTGTCCTGCCGTGAATGAGCAAAGGCTTATGGTGCACTGGGGGGGTGGGTGGGTGAATGAAGTGTATGGCGTCACTGCGAGGCATGACATCCATTGCCAAGGAAGGCATTTCTCAAATATCTGGTGGTTTCCTTCGCCCCCCACACTGTATGATGGGGACGTGGGCCAGAAGTCGTAATCTATGAGCCCATCTTGATTTGGCAGTGGATGTAATAATGTATACCCTAGAGAATGGTCGAGTGAGTAGGCTTTCCTCACTCTCTAACATGCTGCATTCTGTACTGTAATAGATGTAATAATAATGATACTATTATTATAATGGGTTGAAGCATGATGACAGTGCCAATAATGGAGGAATCATTGAAGACTGGAAGTCGAGACGCAACTTCCTGGAGGATGTAGTCATTGAGGAATGCTACAGAATTCAAACTACTTTGATGTTCGGTGGTGTCATCAGTGGATCGAGTGATCCGCTAATGCTATCGGCATGTTTTTATTATTTGACCTTGCAAAGGTTAATTAGTCATCCAAATTTTGGATCCCCTGTATTGCTTTGCGTTTGATGCCCGGCACCAGGGGAGAGTGATACCCTATTATGCATAAGTGTAGCGCAAAAGACGCTCATATTCTAGAGCTTTAAACTTAGTGTGCAAATTGTGGGGTTCCAGGCAAGTAGCAGTTGTTGGTTGGTGACAAGGGAGTCATTTCGGAGAGAAATTAAGCAATTGGTCATTGTCACTAGAGAGCTCTCTCTCCTCTCATCTCCACACTCTGTGCTTGCCCTGGGGTGTGTCATTAGTCTCTCAATTTTTCCCTTCGCCAAATAAACATATAGCTGTGCTAATTGACTTAATTGAAGGTAAGGAAGTCCTGGTGGGGTGCTTCTGATTATGAGTGATGTAGCAGACGGATAGAAAAATGGCTGCAGTCCAATGGTCTGAAGAAGATCAACTGAAAGTGACTGAAAAGGATAGCTATGGGCCTAGTAAGAAGAGATAGTACTGGATTATCATTCAACTCATAAGACTTAAATGTATGAAACTCTATGGAATGTTCTTCAACTCCGTAACCATCAGCTGGAATAGAGTTTTTGTTCCAAGGTATTAATGGGTGTTTAATTTGAGTGAGAAGAATTCACTATATGTTGCAAATTGTTGCATGAGAGTAACTGCAAGAATGTAAAGAATACGAGCAGTTTCTGTTATATTATTGTTTTCTTTGAATGCTTAATCTAAGTCAGAATTCTACTCATGTTTTCACTTCATTAGCTGTGGGTATAGCCCATAATTTCATAGAAGAATGGTCAGCCCCTTGCCTTTTGGGGAACTTATCCATTATGACATTGGCTGCTGAAGGAATATTTGTTTTAATTTTGAATAAAATTTGTTTGCACTAGTTTAACTGATTGTCCTAATAATTATTATATGTTGATATGCTCAAAAGTATTTGAGCTTGAGTATATGGACTCAATGAAGATGTTTTTGGAGTATAATGGAAATTTTTGGTGGATGAGTTTGTGGAAGCCAAAGTGGTGTAAGTATTGTATTAATTTTTCTGGAACTGAAGTACCGGAATTCGTTCTATGAATAGGGTATCATCAATGGGCATTAGTGGCAAAATGAAACACAACTGTTATTGAAATGACTAGAGGCCGTTGCACATCAGATTACAAGTTAATATATGGAGAGCCCTAAGCAGTAATTGAAGAGAATTTGCCTGCTGACCTGGGGTGTTCAAATGTGGGTAATGCCTTTGGACATCAAAGTTATTCTCAGGGAGACTAAAAACAATTACAAAAATACTACACGAGTCGAAGGAATGGAAACACTATTGTAATCAATAGTCTCAAACCAAAATATTTTGTTTACACTCATTCAGAAAACTTGAAAGGTAAAGTACAACACGTTCATTAATGGTAGCCAATAGTAATGTGGACTAATATTATACGGAGTAAATGTTTAACCATTGCATCATGAAGGGCCAAAATGGTTCAAATAGTTCAGTGGTTTATGTTGAGAAGGAACTTTGTTGTTATTATGGAGCCTAAACCCATTAAATTTGAATATATATATGGGGAAAGTGCTTTCTATAACCAATCAATAATATAATTCCAAAACAACTACAATTTTACTGAAGAGAAGTCTAGAGAATCTAAACTCATGTATGATTAAATTAAAAGCTACAATGTATTGTAAAAAAACCACCAGGACCAGAAGAACTTCCAGTCCATACATTGAAGGAATTATTTCCAGTGGCTAAGTAATAATCAATAGGTAATTAATTGAAAGGAGGCAAAGTGATTTAATAGTGGGAAAAACTCATGGAAATAATACCCCAGAATTTGTGCATGCCCCCATGTAAATCACTTTTGTGCAGAATTCTGGATTGTATGCTTGATATTAACGTTTAGTACTCCCTTAACAGTTGCCAGTTGATTACAAATGGGGAACACAAGTTTTTGAAAAGTAGGTCTTTCCACAGCACACCTGGAGTTATTAATTCACAACATCAGGCTCTTGAGGAAAAAATAGCAAATGGACACAAATACTTAAAGATTAAATAAACTTTTTTATCAATTAATATAGAAAGCTGACCCACAAACTATAATTATATAGAATTAAAACAGCATTCCTTTGAACACAATAATAATTGGCACAATTTGTTTAAGTAGTGCATGGTATACCACAAGGATGTGTATTCAGCCCTCATTAATTATTCCAAAATTACCAATAGTTGCGTGCTTCAGGGTTTCACTGTGTTGCTTTCTGCTGACAACAGTTTTGTGGACCCAGGACCTTGGTTTAAAACACACACCCAGAATCATGCAGCCTTCATAAACACGCATTGAGAGCCTTCACTCTGTTAACCAGTAATTAGTTTTTGCTGCTGATGTGAATACTGACTGACCAAAGGAAGAAACTGGGTGTTGAGGTTCTATCAAGTGATCTAAACAGCATTATTGTTTTGGTGTCACAGGTGAGGTCTCTGGTTAAATCTGAAAACATACACAGTAATACACTTCTAGGAGAGGTTCCTTCAGCCTCGCAACTTAAGACTCCCGAGGGTCAGATATAATCATTCTGGGCTAACTTAATTTTGTTGTCTCACAAGCATTAAGAAAGAATGATTGTTAAAGAAAATGTTAGCATAGCTGCAGGAGAAGAGCTAACGAACATTCAGCTAACACAGTTGTAAAATATGTAGACAAATGAGGTTTAAGAAGTGATTCATACTGAAAGAGAAAATACTTTTTCTGTTCGTAAAACATTTGAGAAAAAAGTTCTTCCTTGAACATTTTATTATGCACGACCTAGTTTTTCACTTAAAGTCTTCATCAGGTGGAGTGCTGAAGAAGAATTGCTTTACATACAAAACCAAGGGGAAAAGAGAAATGGGTATGGGGAGGTCTAGGAGGGGGGAGTGGGATGAATACATCGAGTCAAATATACCCTCGCATTGAATGATCCTGAAAATTTCAAAATGTTTCAAGGCAACTATTTTTAATCTCTTCCTCTACAATTGTACAAGCTCAGGAACAAAGTCACATGTGTAGTTGTTGTTCAGTACATGTTTGGCAAAATGGAAAGTATTTCTGTTTTTGAATAAGGGTGTAATATTCTTACACTTGTTCTTAGGATTTCCTCCCAATTTGTCCAATGTTAACGACAGAACAGTCCCAACGCAGTTTAAACACTCCACCCTTTTTCTGGTGGGAATTTTGTCCTTGCTGTTGGATATAAGGTTTCCTAATTTCAAACAACTGCAGGAAATGCCATGGCAATAACTTTTAACTGAGTCGTCCTCCATTAAAATGCAGGAATTCCAAATTTTGTTCCTTTAGAGCCCCCTTAATTTTGGAAAGTAAGAGGATGCCTCAGTAGCTTAACTGGCTTAAGCATTCAGCCAGACATCCAGGTTTGAATCTTGGTCAAGGTGAATTACTTTTACCATTTGAAATGTCTTAAGGTGCCCTGATAATAGAATTTTATATTGTTCTTTGGGAAGGTTTGGGTCACTTTATGGGCCAAATACTCTATTGAAAGAGAGATCTTGTTTATTTGAATATGCCCTCCTTGGGGGTGGACCTTAAATGGATTCAAATACTATTTTTTCTAATTTATTCTAAAAGTTTTTTAACTTTTTGTAGCAGACACCTTTATTTACTGCAATCATTTTTTTACTGTTTCAAGTTCTTTGTGAGTTGAAGTGAATATTATCTTTGCTTTCTACAGAAGTAAAACTTTATTCGTCAATTCAGACGAATGAAGTTTTATTTCTGTAGAAAGCAAAGATAATATTAATCTCCCAAGTTAAAAATGGAATTCTACAAAGTTAAGGCCTCAACCATTCAGTGCATTAAATAGTTTGCTTTGTAATGCCACACATTTGGAAGTGTGTGGAATTACATAGGGAATTATTTCATTTCAATATGTTATGCAAATTCCACAAAGTTATGCTAGAGGCAACAAATTCTTTTTCAATGTTTTGTGGGGACAAACGGTGGCTCATTGTGTTGAATGCAATTTGTGGAGAAAATGTCTGGACTTGAAAGTGAATGATGTGATCTGTACAGGTATCTTTCTGAAAATGGAGGAGCCTAATTGCTGATAATTTTTGTGATAGTCATAAAATAAAATCTCCTAGAGCTGTAGTAAGTTAGCAACACTATGTTACGGCTACAGAGTTTTTATTTAATTAATTTATGAGGCAGTAGAGCTCACTCCTTTATTTTATGTGATGGTGATGTCTAAAAAAATTAGGGACTCTTTAAGCTCTTTCTTCATTAAGAACCTGATGTGTTTGCTCAAGGAATTTAAAAACACCAAGTAACTGTGGAGCTGTCTCTGTCAACCTGCCCACATGCAAAATATATCATCTACGTAATGGTGCCAACAGATTATGTTCTTCACTAAATTGCTTGAAGAGGAGAACAGCTCACTTTCTACCTGGCCCTTGCTGATGTCTGCTAGTATAGATGATACAAGGGGTCCCGTGGCTAGACCAAGGGTTTGTATGAAGTATTTCTTGTTGAATTTGAAGTAAACTGGACAACAACCAAACGAGTGACTTTGTTCCCGAGATTGTACATTTAGAGAGGAAGAGATTAAGGTTAGCTGCCCTGGACCACTTGGCATTTGCCAGAAATATTCAATGTAAGGAGGTGAATGACTTGATGTATTTCTCCTGCTGCACCCTCCCTCTGTTCCACAGACCCTCTCCTCTCTGGCAATATGCACAACCACCTTTCTTCCCACTCCCCCCATCCTCGCACACCGGCTTCCCTTCCTCTTTTCCCCTCTGCATAGCATATAAAGCAACGTGTCTTCTGTACTTTGACCTGATGATGACTTTGTAAGTCAAAGCCTAGGTCGTGCATCATAAAACATATTTGGAAGAACTAAGTATTTTCAGTATTAATAATTCACAATACGACAATTAAATCCATCATTATTCAAAGCAGCAGAACACAGCAAAATACACAGAAGTAAAAATACTATTCTACATCATTCTTATTAAATGAACATTGTGTTATTTAAAAATTTGAGCCTTGTTATGTACGACTATTTCTAAGTGAAGAAAGTGCACCTCCAATACCTACTTAATGGGAGTATTCAAAATATCTAAACACATGTAAACTATTAATTTGATTAACGGCCATAAAGGTGTTTGAAGACAGACGTAATAGTTTCGTTTACCACTTCCTTGGAGTGGTGCAGCAAAATTAATGTCATACAGTTCCACAGTGTTTACTTCAATGAAATATTTTTCAATTACATTTACTTTTATTACCTTATCAACATTACTTCCCCTGGAAAATTTTATGCAATTTCCTTTTGGGAAATTTCATTTTGCAAGAACAGTTCATCATCAATTCATATTTTTTTAGATTTCGAAGCTGAAAGCTGAGATAAAAATTGCAACTACCCAACTTTGGTACTAATTGAAGCATTTGGTTCAGGAAGAAAATGGGTCAAAATCCCCTTACTTGTGGGGGAAAGTGATTTTTTGAAAATGCGCCAAAGAAAAGTTCGAAATTTCAGATAAAAAGGAAGGCAAATCCACAATATAGCTATCATTGTTACAAGAAATTATACATTCTTTCCCGAAAGCAGCTATTTTTAAACAAATATATAAATTATTTGAAATTTATGTATGCTATTTTGGGGGTCACTTACCCCAACTGATTGTACCCAAGAAAATACAAAACAATTCTGAAAACTAGGGGAATGGAAGTACTGTTCTATTTTAAATATTTAAAAAGCAACATTCAAACATTATGAAGCCAAATGTAAACACAGAAAATGTTAGAAGACATTGAGGGAAAGGCTGGCGGAAGAAAGAAAAGTTTATGAAGAAATGAGCAATATGGTTGAATAAGTGGATAAATCTTTGGTTAGTCGAGTCAGCTAAGGGAAGGAACAAATGTTGTAGGGCACACAACAGAATTAAGTGAGATAGGTACGGAATGAAAAAAAAAGAAACAATGAGGTTCTCCAGAAAAAGGAATGCTAAGATATTAAATATTACAGTTCAGTTGGGAACTGAAAAATGCTTTTTGCTCTCCTCTAAAATTTACTAGTTTCCGCTTTATCTCAACATTTCAAATAAGGGATGAAAAGACTGCAATGTTTCTGAAGGACCCTGAGATGACTTCTTAAGAGACATTTGGAGCGAATTCAGTTGTTCCCAGGATTTCAAATGTCAATGCATTTAATATCTCATAAACAACAGCATCAATCAATTGGGATAAATTCCATTACCGAGAGTAGGATACACATTTTTCAAGAGGACAGAAATTAATTTGATATCAATAGTACACTTTGAAAATGGAAAGTGAAAAATCACTGCTACTAATCTCTGGCACTAACACCAGTCACCGGCTGACATTAGACCTCATTCTTATGGAAAGTGCAGCTGAAAGAATATTAACTATTGTGTCTCAATGTTTAAGATTCCTATTCCTCTTAAACATTCTTATCATATAAAATCTTCTTTAAAAAAACAATTAAGGTAATCTCTGAACTGACATGGTACAAAAAGGGAAGGGGAGATATAAAAAATATTAATTCAATGGGCATGTGCATCAAGAATTATTAAACTCTTAACAGTTCTTACATACTTCTGCATAAATTAACTCACACAAGGTTCTTGTAAAAAGTTGTGGTAATTTTTTCCTGACGTTAACAGAGTGCTGAATTAAGAATGTCGGCTAAGTGTGATTGCAGATCGGTAATTGGCATTGATAAGATGACAGTGCACACCATTATCACTTAAAATTTGATGATGCGAAAGATCTGTTCTAAACTCGTCCCGAAGATCTTGACAGCCCAAAAAGAGCAGAGACGAGTGTCTGCCTGCGAAGACCTTCTGCAACGACACTGTGATGATTCCCCAACCCCCTAACATACACCCGACCTTATGCACCAGCAGACTCTTCCCAATTCCCAAAAAGTGAAATCCTCCCTCAAAGGACGCTATACCATGGGACCTCTAGTCATGCCGTCAACACTCAAGGGATGCACTTTAAAGAATATTGAGGCATTGTAGCAATATCTATTTTGCCAAATTTTATATCTGTTCACCCATGTACTAAGCCCGACGGCGTGTGAAATTCACACATCAGGGTAGGGGGGCCAGTCTTTTCCTTTCCCTGTGCCGGCTATGGTTTCCCAGGAAGATCTGGTATCCAAAAAATCACACAGCTTGGGTGGAGCTGCATGTGCCCAGAGTGCCTTGCCCGGGAATCGAACCCGGGCCCTCTGGTCAGTAGTCCAATGCTCTCCCCCTGAACTACCACGACCTACAATTTATGGCATTTTAAAAATGTACGTTGACGCCTACAAACTATGTAGGCACAAATTACCAGATTCAATAACATGAAAACCCTCGGGTTTAAGTTGTGCCTCATTTGCTCAAGTTTTCAGCATGACCCAAAGATAGCCAACTACTAGAGGGATTAATTCAGGGTTGACTGATGTAGGACAAGGCCACACATCATCAACCAAATTAAGGACAGTCACCTTAGGTCAGCAGCAAAGAAAAAGAGTTAAGAGCTAACAAGGACAGAGTCTGGTGGAAAAAGCCACAGAGAAGGAGAGGACAGGGTTCAAGTGCTGATTATTAAAGGTTAGTGTTGATGTAATTGTGAAAGCAGTATATTCCTTTTACATCTTTTCAACAGATACGTAAATTATCCTATTCCATTAATATTGGATTAAAATTGCTTGAATTTTCATTCATAAAGATAGAATGCAAGTGTTTCAGCCACAACTCAGGTGTGGAGAGTATCTTTTTGGAGAGAGGGAGAGAGAGTTCTTCAAGCAAGCAACTTACATCTACATAAATACCCTGAGAGCCACCAAAAAAGGTGTGTGGCAGGGGGCCCACTCAGTGCCACCTTACTTTTAACTTCATGCAAGTCTTAAATTTATCCCACTTTCACTTGGATATTTTATGGGGCTTCCCATGTGTGACCACCTCGTCAAAGGAAAAAATGTTCCAAATGAAGCTATATACTGAAGAGGATAAAAAAAACATAGCTAGCAACCCTAAGATCAGATTGGTAAGTTTTGGTTCACCCAATAAGGTGTGTGAAATTCACACATTTACAGAGTAATAAGGAGGACCAGTTCCTTTCCCTCTGCTGGTCATGATCTCCCTGGAAGATCTGGTACCTGAAATACCACATTGCTTGGGTGGATAAATCTTTAAATTTAAACTGCACCCTACATTCAGTACTTAAGGCTCTCAACTCAATACACAATCATAGACAACTGACAATACTGATATCCTTTTATGTTCAACATTATCATCAAATGACCTGTTTTGGAATCACATATTCATGTAATGACCTCCCACCAATCTCATTGTTGACTAAAAACAAAATCAATCACCAATGGATATTTTTTAATTAGAAGACATACTGTATCAACTGATATCTTACCAGTATGAACTCCAATATTATTAAACAAAATATCAGTAAAAAAGACAACACAATTAATGGTACATCTAGAACTTTTAAAATTAAAGATGCATGCATTTGTAGAAGATTAATTTATGCTGCAAACCACCAAAAGGTTGAATTTCATTAGATGAAGAAATTCACATGTTCCTTGTAGGTGCTTAAACCTAATTGTGGATGATTTAAAAGTTACAAAACGTTCATTATTATTCTCTCATTTCACCCTCTTCATCTTCTTCATCAACTCCTCTTATGTAGAGTAAATTGTTACACCTCACTAACACTTCCCCAAGGTTACCAGTGCACGTATTGTCAATATATTCCTCAGCATTGGCTAACTGAAAAGAGACACCAGACGTTAAGTCAAAATTTTCACAAACAAAGCTCACATGCCACAAGACACTTCCAATAGTAAAATCAGAATAAATTAGCTTACATCAGTACAAAAAATCTAAATGACTACTGTCACATTTGATAATTAAAAGGTTTACACATACATGTAATTTCTTTACACATCGGTACTTCTACCAATTTTAGTTGTATTTGAAGTGGCACAGTGAATCCCCACCCCACCGAATTTTGGAATTTATTAATCAATGATAAATTTTTGATTGATCTTTTCTATTATTCGTCATACATCAGAAATCTACTATAATTTTAATTCAGGTAACACATCATTCATCTTGAAAGGGTAATCACATTTGAATACAAATAGGGAGTGGTGCTTAGGATCTAAAATTAATGAAAATTATTAAAATTAAAAGCAATCATCTGCCAAAATTGATTTTAACATTTAACTAACTTACAGTACATTTCCACATATTTGCATTGAAAACAAATGCAAATTTCTCAACAGTACCCTTAATGTACGTATCTCTCTTACAAAACTGAACCATGACAGCTTTCCCCCTCGCCTGAACTGCTCTATAATCACTATTATGAAGAGTCAATTTTTAACTTGTATAGTCATAAATAACTCTTCGTTGTGTCGCCGATGTGGGCCAAAACCTGTGCCAACACGGAGAGGTTAACAAGTCGACTATTTCCCACTTGACAACATTATTGAAGATTCTTGATTTCAGCCGTGAGACTATAATTTCCTTTTTTGTCACAGAATAAAACTACAGCTACATACAAAATCTCCATACACCATTCTTATGTTACATAACTTCCTTAGGAAATGTGTCACCCACGAAAAGTTTTTCTTACAGTTTAATGCCAACATGATTCACCGTGTTCATTAAAGGCATTAACAAACATTGAAAAATAGGCAAAGGATCACTCCGCAACGATGCCTATTTTTAGGCATAAAATCTTAATTAAAATTACAGATAATCAATATGGAATCATTATACTAATTTGAAATGCTAAAATAAGTGGTTTGTTGTCAAAAATTACGCTAAGGACAAGATGATTCCTTCCATCGGTATTTCGGCCAGTCTATTTCTCCTCATTTATCACTGCGGTATCGCCAACCTACGCAAATCGGCAAAATTACTCCATGTCAGCGTTAAACTCAAAAACAGTTCGTTTAAACTAAATAACTTAACCGTCCACGTAACGTTCGTGCTGAAAAATCATGAGGACTCAAAAAATTAGGGCACTTTCTTTTGAGCATACTAACTTTTTCACAAAACTAGCAGTTTTTCTTTTGCCCATTACATTTCTAAATTAGCGCATTTTACGCGTTAAGAACTGCCCACACTAAAACCGCATGCGAACGGAAGCACTATTTTACCACTCCATCCAAATAAAAATAATACACAAAATAACTATTACTTCATTATTATTCACCTGTATATTCATGTACCCATCGACAGATACCAAGTATCCTTTGTATTCATGGCCCCACTTCAGTTTCACCATAACAGGTTTGCCTGTCAAACTATTGAGGAAGGGCTTGGGATTCATTGGCATAATTGCCTAAAAATAGAAACAATTATCAGCAAAGACAAACTTAACCAATGAACATGATAAAAATAACTTAAATGTAATAAATACCGCCATGGTGATGATTATCTCTTCTTTCCGGGTTATTTCCTGAAAATATACTACCCCTCTCCCTGTTTATGATAAAATCAAACCTCAACTTCAATTATTGCGGAAACAAACTACAAAAGTTAGAGAAATTAACCTGATTTTTAAGTTCACTCTACTCAAGAAAGACACACCACACTTTCCCACGCTTTACACGACCAAACCGGATAGCTGCACTAGTGAACTTCGATAAATCGAAGTATGCCTTCAAATATCATCGAATATTTCCGATACGACCAATTTCGATTTTTTAAACTTGACTCAGCTGATTGTGGGTGTGATACTATTGTTTAAAATAACAGTTATATTCAGCCTGGCTGTTAGCGAAGTCATGGAGAAACGCGTCGACGATAAATGTATATTTTGCCAAATATGCAAAGGAGAGGCCGACACTCAATTATTATATGAGGTGACTAAAATCTCCTATGTTATGTCGTCCTGTGTAATGATGTATTTTAAAATTGATTTATGTTCTTCAAGGATGAAGAATACATTATTTTTAAAGATAGAGCGCCTTATGCACAGCATCACTATTTGGTGGTGACCAAAAATCACATTCCGGATGTTAAATGTCTGAAAAAGGACCAATTGAACATAGGTGAGGGAATTGACAGAGTGTTTATAATGATATTCTTAATTGAACAACTAATCCAAGGGCAGATATTGACGTTCTACATTTTTTAAATTGTATTTTCTGCCAAATAAAACCAGAATAGTTAAATGATTAATTAACGTCATTGAGAAAGTCTATCGTCAAAGTGAAATTGGCCTTGTTCCAAGATTTATTTATTATTTGCTCTCGTTTTCATAGTTTTAACCATGAAAGGAATCGGAAGAAAGATCTTAGAGGATTCAGGAGCTGATTTGAACGATTCTAGGTGAGTATGATTTGTATTATAGGTAAACCTTATTCTGATCAGTTATAATTATGAATGCATTTATGGATTTCAGGTTTGGTTTTCATTGGCCTCCGTTTCATACTGTTAGCCATTTGCACATGCATGCCATATCACCGGCAAGTAAGATGGGGCTTTTGGGACGCATAGTTTTTAAACCAGACTCACTTGTGTTTGTTACGGTAATGAAAGTTAATGTACTTCTATATTAGTCGGTAATATAACTGTCAGTGTCATTGTTTCTTAATCACGATACTCATCACTGTCCCATTTTGTTACAGCCAGAATATGTTGAAAGCAGGCTACAGGCGCAGGCATAGGTGATAATCGTCAAGCATTTTCATTATTGTCATCCAAATCCAAAGATATTTCTATAATACAAGTCAAAGACGTGTATTGTTTGTTAACTGTATCAGTATCTTAGAATAAGCACATCATGGTTAAGTAGTAAATTCAAAAGCTTCCACGGTATTGGTTGTATCAGACGTTTTAATTGTCAGAATGTAGGGTTTTATGTTGTCCTGTTGTTAACGTTACCTTGAGGATCAATTGAAAGGAAAAGGTTCTGCTGTTGGCAGCGACATAAAATAAACTGTTGCCCCCCTACTATTCATTTTCCTAACGGAGTATTAAAGCTTCCACCTTCGGTTATATTCTTAATTTGATGATTAAGCTGGCCACTTGCGATGTGAGTGGCAAGGGAGCAGATATAGTCAGTATTCACCATCTTTTAAAGGTGGAGCCTTGTCATTTGGAGCTATTCATCTCTCTCCATTGCCGTTCTTTTTAGCAGTTCATTGTATTTTGTTACTCTCAAAGTACTTTTTATATCTTCTATAAATTTCTTTCTTGGTCTTCCCCCCCCCCTCCATTATATTCTCCAGGAAGTTCCTAATGTGCCTAAGAACATGTCCAACAAATGAAATTTTCCTTTTCTCCTTCTTATACAAAAGATTCCTTTCCTATTAATTTCTCTTAAAACTTCTACGTTCTCTTTTGTGTCCTTGTTATTCTTCTCCAAATCCACATTTACATTGCTTCCAACCATTCCTTATGATTGAATATTGGGATAACCCTTTCCTTGGCCAAGGTAAATGCATGGCATAATGCCAAAATATTTATTAATTAACTACATTACTTTATAGAATTGGTTTACTCTTACATGTGTAATAAATAATGTCAGCTGTATTTTTTATGGGATTTGTTAATGTTATTGTTCCATTAAAGTTATTGTTTTGGCTAAAATGTTACTTGTTTCCTTAATTATGCATTGCCTTAGTGGTGTGAAATTTCAAGTGATTGGTGACTGCTTCAGTCGAATTAAGATTCATATGTACCAAAAGTAAAGGAAACAAAGTTAAGTCCAACCTTAAGTGATGAATCCCATGCTCTCAGGGTTTTTGTCCTGCCAATTCAATAATCAAAAATTTGCCAAGGCTCTTGGGGATGCCAAGAAAAGAGAAAATGGGACCATTTTTGCAATAATGGTAAATGGATGGTATTGTTAAATGAGGAAATCATTTCTGTTCCCTTCACTTATTTAACGTGTCAATCCTGGTGGATATTGTCCACTGGTGTCTTAGGACTTAGATGGGACGCATTTAGTGAAGAAATGTTAAGGGTCACAACTGCACTGTAGACAAAGAATTGGTGGTTTTTATGTTTTTTTTTAATTGTCACAATTATTTCCTCGGTTTTAGAGAAGACAACCTGGAGGAGGATCCACAATTTCAATTTTTTATTTAAAATAGAACTGACATTTTGTCTGTGCAACAAATAGTTTTTTATACTGCAATTTTTCATTTAGTGAAATTTTTAACGGTATGTAACTGATTGTAATTCTCAGTCTATAAATAATTATGCACATTAAAAATAATTTGATATGTGTACTGTACCAACTGATGTATTAAGGTACAAAAACTTATTTAATATCTCTTTTGATATTTTTGTTGAGTTTATGGAAGTAAATTTGAATAGCTGTCACGAATATATATTTAAAAAGTTTTTTAAAATGAAGAGAAGGAAGCATTTCCTTCCTTGAGAAAGGTGGTGAAAATTCAAAAACTAGTGAGTTTCTTTTCTTGTTTGTGTTTCTGTGTTTTTGTTTTGGTTTGCTAGTGCTAACTTCATGTATATTTATTCACATCCGTGAGACTTTCACATAAGTAATATAATATATATTTTATTCTTAATTCGATGATTAAGCTGGCCACTTGCGATGTGAGTGGCAAGGGAGCAGATAGAGTCAGTATTCACCATCTTTTAAAGGTGGAGCCTTGTCATTTGGAGCTATTCATCTCTCTCCATTGCCGTTCTTTTTAGCAGTTCATTGTATTTTGTTACTCTCAAAGTACTTTTTATATCGTCTATAAATTTCTTTCTTGGTCTCCTCCCCCCCCTCCATTATATTTTCCAGGAAGTTCCTAATGTGCCTAAGAACATGTCCAACAAATTTAATTTCAACATTTATTTTATTAAGAATACAATGTATACATCCACTGTCCTTTATTATCGTGCAACTAGTTTCAACACTTGGGCGTCATCATCAGGTACCGTCAGTATCATCATCATTGGCATCAGGGACTGTGAAGTTGCCCTAAAGAAGAAAGACATCGATTTGAAAACGATCATAGCTAGGAAGTTAAGATCCATTGTCAATTTGGATTTCCCAAAAAGTATGTTACATTCTCAAGAGCTTATTTCGATCATCTCGTGTAAAAAATTTTTGAAAGACAGCAATCTAAGAGTTGAAAAAGCGGACAAAGGCAACACAGTGGTAGTGATGAATAGAAGTGACGAAATAAAAAAGTGTTAGGACTTCATCAACAGTGAAAAAAATGTGAAACTCCCAAATGGTCCCACCATGAAATTCCAAAGTGGTGTTATAAAGTGTTTAAAAACCACCCCCAATATCCCCAAACCAAGTGAAATTTGCAAAGCAACAGGGATGAATCCAAGAGCTCTCAGATTTTTCAGCCTTCCTAAAATTCAAAAAGAAAATACTCCATTGAGACCAGTGATTTCCAGTGTATCCGCTCCTACAAGAAAACTAGCCTCCCTTTTGTACTCCCTCTTCAGAGAGTTGACTAATTTCCAACCAAAGTTAGGAGTGAGAAATTCCAGTGATTCCTGTGCACGGCTCTCCAAGAAAGGTCCCCCACCCTCAAAACATACCCTAGTGTCATTTGATGTCCAAAATCTTTTTACAAATGTACCGGTTTTGGAAGCATTGTCAGTGGCGGAAAGAGTGCTTAAAAGTGCTGGGGTCGAACCACCCTTCCTCGATGAGTTCATGTCTCTATTGAGATTGTGTGTTGAGCAAAATTATTTCCAATTTAATAATGAATACTTCAAACAAGTGGAAGGATTAGCAATGTGGTCCCCGTTATCACCACTGCTTGCTGACCTGTACATGGACGAGTTTGAAAGAAAAATATTCAGCAACCCCTCAATGTTTACAAAGAATATTCTCTGTTGGTTTCGATATGTAGATGACATCTTTGCTGCATGGACAGGCACTGAAAGACAGAGAATTTCATGATTAACCTAAATGCCCAATGCAAAAAAATCAGTTTCACTTGTGAAAAAGAACTCAATAATAGGTTAAATTTTCTAGATATCCTAGTGTCGAAAAAGGGACGGAACTTTGATTTTGAAATTTTCCGGAAAATAACCACCACAGCCATACCACATCATCCCCTTCAACTCCCGCCATCACATATCTCACAAACTTTCAACTTTTCATTTTTTACAAAACAGTCTGTCGAAAATTCCTCTGTCCAAAAACAATTTTGCTCATGAACTTAAAATAATTAAAGATTTAGCAACGTATAATGGCTACAAAGACAGTTTAATAGAAAAAATGCTACAAAGAAAACGTTCCATTCAAGCCAAAGAATTTTTATACAAACCAATTAATGTGGTTGGGAAAGAATACAAATGGTGTAAACTCCCTTTTTATGCTTGAATTTCACAAAAGATAGCCAATCTCTTTCCAAGGGAACAATTTCAAATAGCCTTCTACAATAGGAATAACTTGAAATCATTTTTGAACTCTATGAAAGACAAAGTAGTCAAAACTGAATAAAGGTGGCATTTATAGGTTAATTTGTAACGACTGTAATGCAATATATATATGGGCCAAACGGGGAGGTCATTAAAAGCACGAGCGGAAGAGCATAAACGCTGTTTTAGGAATTGTGACCTCAATAAATCACACTTCGCTAAACATCTGTGGGAAAACAACCATGAGAGTGATTTCAACCCAGAACTCTTAACACCAGATGGACAAAGGGAATAAAAAAAGGTACCTGATGATGATGCCTGAGCGTTGAAACTAGTTGTACGATAATAAAGAACAGTGGATGTATACATTTTTGTTCTTAATAAAATAAATATTGAACATGAACTTCCACAAAGTTGAGCTTAAAACAATAGAAAGCACATTTAATTTTCCTTTTCTCCATCTCTTGCATTAGATTCCTTTCCTCTTTCATTTCTCTCAATACTTCTATGTTCTCTTTTGTCATGGTTCTGAAGGCTTAATTTATAGACCCTGTATGTAATATAGATTATATACATATACACACGAGTATGTATGTACGAGGTCTGTAAATTAAGTAATGAGACTGATTTCAAAAAATTTTTTCATTCAAATAGAATTACAATTTTATATTGTCGCCCTCAAAATAACTTCCCTCTGAAGCCACAAATCACTGGAAATGGTTCTTCCACTCCTCATAGCAGTGCTGGAACTCTGATAACAGAATAGCCTTAAGTTTGTCGGTTATAGCCATTTGAATGTTTTCGTCTGTCCCAAAATGTCTCTTGAGGTGATTTTTCAATTTTGGGAAGATAAACAAGTCACAAGGACTCAAGTCAGGCGAATAAGGAGGCAGAGGAGCCACTGGAATGCTTTCACTGGCCAAAAACCACTGGTTCTTTTGGTAATGAAAAAGGTTTTTTGGAACCATTTTGCGCAGATTTTTCTCATCCGCAATTCATCGTTCAAAATCTGATGAACGGTGGTGTGAGTCAAATTCAACTCTTCCCCGATCATTCTGACTGTCAACTGATGATCTGAATGCACAAGATTCCAGATTCTGTCGACTTTTTCATCGGTTCTTGAAGATGACGGCCTTCCCCTTCGTGGTTCATCATCAATCGACTCTCTTCCTTCTGATAATGCCTTAAACCTTCGATAAACCTGGGCTCTTGGCAAAATACTATCTCCGTAGGCCTGCTGAAGTTTAGCAAGAGTTTCCGTTGCTCTGTGCCCAAGTCTGAAGGAAAACCTGATCGATGACACCGTCGCTCGAAATTGATGTCACTCATTTTTAGAACACAATAGAGAAAACTGTTTCACAAAAAAATTGCCAAGGACAACCAAATGATCCGAGCGAGTTCAAACCCATACTGAAGGCAGATCACATGTGCTCCAGCAAGCCCAGCACCTCCAGTGTCGCCAGATTGAATGCTATGTTGCCAGTCCCATTACTTAATTTAGTGACCTCTTAACAGTAGTATTTAGGGGAGGCGACCGACAGCTAAGGTCTTATAGCCATTATTAGGGATGGACAGGAAAGCTGTCTCCCCCTGTTTTTGTGCAAAAAAATTGAAAGATATTAATTTAATTCAATTATTTTTATTTAAAGAAATTCCATAACAAAAAAATCAGAAACAATGTACAATGTGAACATCTGAGGCAGTAACAATTTTTCAGCAGTAACAATAAATAGGGGAGCAGGGTCATATGTTTAAAAATTGTTATAACAAATTTCCAATGAGATGATTTCTGGCAAATGGTTTTCCGGATTAAGCTCAATTCTCACAGGAATTCAAAGGAATCTCACATGCAACACAAGAAATGGCAATTAACACGTTCGTCAATCGCTTAAAATTCCTGTAGGCCAGGATTATGCAAATAAAAAACATCACTTTTCCATCCTCAACATCTTATCAATGTAGCACCTGGCTGACAAAAAATTCAGAAAGTCACATTATTATTATCATTTTCACATCTATCACTTAATATGAGACCTGCATATAAATGTGGGAGTGTGTAGTGTAGCAAAATATAAAATAAATCCATAACAAATGAAAAACATTTACAGCTTTGGCATCATTTAACAATATTTACATACCTGTCATATAATAGACAGCATTTACATTGGTGGTACACAAAATTGTATTAAACACACTATGAGGGTAACACCTAAGAAAAATTCTTATCGATTTGAATCATTAGGACTTAAAAGACTAACGTCCAAACATTACAATAAGGACACCCAAGGCCTGAAAAATAACAGCTGCATCAAGTGATGCAGTGGCTTCAGTTCATATTGTAATGATAATTTGCTAAAAAATAAATTCTTGAAAAATAAAACAGGTTGTGGCCAAAGAGGCTGTTTCGACTTACACAAGCTAATTACATAACAGCCAACATTCAGAATCACTTTAATTCATGACAATATGGCTAGCACATTAAAAAATACCTATACTCATCTCAAAGTGAAATGAAGCCACAATGGACCCACCACAGCATCACTCGTTGCAGCAACTACATTTGAAGAAGTGTATCAAAGAGCACTACATTCACAGGAACTCTGCCTTTTCCATGTAACGAAAACATGTGAACAACATGTCACTTGTACAGGGATATTATTTACAAGTTTGCAGTTGACTCATAAGTTCTTTCAATGATGGTAACTAAACATAAATATGAAATAAATTAAGTATTACACCATTATGAGCAGAGGATTAGTGGAATGGAGTGAAAAACTCAATAAATTTCAGTAATAACTGAAGAGTTGCACACAAGATTAAATAAAACAATGTTCTCCATATTATATTAAAATGTACTTGCAGCAGTGCAGCCTAAACATATTTCAATAGCCTAATCAAAATTCAGTACTCAAATTAATTTTTATCCTGGAAGGAAGTACATAATAAATTATGATAAAATAGTGCACTCGTAGGCTATTCATAATACAAGATTGCAGGAATCTCATTCATTTGAGTCCTATTTTGAGGAGAATTGCAACTGGATGATACATTTTTTTAAAATTTGACTGAGTTACAATTATTCATTTCCATTGCAACCTACAGTTTGGAGATGTCTTCTTATATTATTTGGTTCATCACCTTCAATGAAATAAATCCCAAATTATTTGATCACCATATGAGTTATTTTGAGTCTTACAGAAATCAGTTATGAATTGAGAGTGGGCTTACACTCAAATATATTCAACAAGTCAACTCGTGAAGTATTTACGATTGTGATGTGAAATTTTAAAGAATATGTGATGATTGACTTGTTTTCATAACTGAACACAATAAAAGTAAACTTGTCAACAAAATTTATTTCTGTCTAACCTTTTAATTTGCATCAATAATGAAGCCGGAGAAATAAATGATGTTGACTCAATAAAATTAGTTACGTAGGATTACTTGAATTACAGATCCAGTTCAAATTCTTAAACACACTCAGCATTTTTTTTGGGTGAAAAATAGGGAAATGCCAAAATTGATTGCAATTTGTTGCTCATGAACACAGAGCAAACACTGAGGTTACGCATAACTTGTTAGTTAATTTGACTTATGACATTTTTCTACTGATCTTCAATATTTACTTATAGAACTATTGATCTGATCATGAGAGTTTTTATTTTTCTCAGGAAACATACCTTTAAGATACATGAAAAAATAAGTCAAATTGGTTATCAGATGGCTTTATGAGTTAACTTTTCCTGCCATATCTTAAATAGCAATGTTTGATCAGCATGGTTTTTTGGAATTGCAGCAGACTTCAAAATAAGATATTTTGCATTAAAATGCAAAGAAGTTTAAACAAATTATTTCATTGCATTTTCATGATTCCCATGCCTTCTTACATTTTCAGGCTTCATTCCTTGAATTAGGAATTACAATGTATGCAATCTAATAACACCAATCCAATTAAACTACAGGCATGTATTGCAGGTAAACCTCTACATGTTTATGAGAAAACATAAAATAACCAAAATTATTCATGTTCACAAATTTTTTACTCAAGAGGGTTTGCTATATGTCTCACCTCATGTGAAATGCCATTTCATCGAGTGGAGATGTGTCATAATTTGGACATGCGCTATAATAATGAATAACATATTATGTAGAAAAGCACTGGATATGTATGGCTACACCAAACATTAAAGCATGGAGGGAGGGAGCTAAGCGCATTCATTCAATATCTGAATAATGAATGCCTATGTGGCAAGTTGACTGCATTGCATTCAAGAAAAAAATTCACAACTGTAAATATTCCATTGATGTTCCAGTGACACATGCTATATAATTCCTCACTTGCCACCAGGATAATATACATCCTTATATATTGAAATGGCAATCCCACAACAATTATAATATGCTGCCCTTGACTAATGAGAATCGGCTGTTGCAAAATTTAGCTCTCTTCAATGTATTTCCAGTCAGCGTTCCAAGGGCAATTACTTGCAAAGTTACAAATTTGGATATATTTGCTTCTTGTTTGTAAAAAATTAACATGTTCCATGGGCACAAAAATGAAATTGAAACCTGATGCCTGTCTGCTGATGGTACAAATAGATAAATCCTAAGGAGGAAATCGGGAATATTTTTCATATCATTTTAAAGATTCTACACAAAAGGGCAAGATTCTAGAAAGTAAAGTCAGAGAGTCAAACAGTGAAGGGACAAGTCAAAAAGTATTGCCAGTAATAATCATCAGTGAAAAAATTCCCAAATTACACATTTCATAGGATACACTCCTCATAAATCATAACTAATTCTTGTGAGATTCAAAGGAGTAGCAAATCACAGACCAACTAATATCTGGCAAGTATTAACTGACATATTACATAAACACCTGAGGAATATCAATTCAATATTTGGAAACTATTTCATTAGAAATATGCATGTGAGAGAGACAGAAGCCAAGATTAGTATCATAAGAAATCACCAAAAATGTTTGATTACACAAAATAAATAGCAACATAAAAATATCACTTTGGTAAAATTAATTCACAAATAGACAAATCATTACAAAATTAGTAGAGTATTCAATTGCAGCTTTTCATTGGTGATCCATTTTAAGTCTTTGAAAAGAAACTCACCCACCAAATATTCATATTTGTACATTAGAACAAGTTTCCATGTTTTTCTTTATTATTCCAGAGAAACTCCTGAGCAAAGTCCAAGCTGCCTGTATATGTGCCATCCATACTCAAAGAATTATTTTGTGCAAACTAATGGTTATATACTTACATAGTCAAGTGTATAAATTGAACATCTTGATATATGAGCAAACAGTGTGCATGGTGACTGGCAAAACAAAAAATAAGTATAATATTAGAATTGTATGTGGCAGGGAGGGTCTTCTACCACAGTATCTTGCATTAAATAATAAAATAATGCTCCTTTTCATCAGCTCACCCTCGAAAACCAATGTGTTCAACCTCATTGTTAAATATTATTAAAAGGAGTCATGTTCTTCTTAACTGTAGGGTAGTATATTTTATGTTCTTATGTTTTCTCTACAATTCATATTTTGTATTTATAATGCCAATAATTTTATTTCTGTCACACATATCTAATGTATTTTTTGCTTTATGGACAATATTACTGATAATCAACCAAAAAATTATATTTTATATGTCGTACACCTGCAGGAAATTAAAAATCACCTCCTGAAATGAACAACATAAAATGTTCGAATGTGTTTCATATTCATCGGCCACACATTATTACACCACAAAATATTCTTTCGGAGCAAGGCATCCACAGATAGATGCTAAACCAACAAATCCTCTTCCTTTGACACATAAAGCAAAATTCTTATTAAGCACCACCCTCCTTGATCTGAAATAATCAAAATTTCTCAACAAAATGAACGAAATTCATATAGCAACCACAGTGTAACTTCCATAGTTTGAGTTTGCACTAAGGCATCATTTACCCAAAAGGTTTATGGCAAGTGTTAAATTAAAAATTTGGTTCATAAGTTACCAACCAATCCTGTTTTGCCATCGCTAAATCAGATATACTCAAAGAGCATCTGATAAAGAATTGTGATATGTAAGTCTAAGGGAGAATGTCAAAACCATTTGATTTCATCCTCTAATCCAGCCCAAACCAATGGATCAACTGGCAGGAAGGACACGATATCACCCACTTTTGTGCCCTTTTTGATATATACATAAGGATGTTTCCAAAGGTAACCACCCTAGACTATTTTATTCATTGACCATGGACAAATTTCCACTGTATGATTTCCAATCAGGCAAATTCTCAAATCACAAGCTGTAAGGTTACAATTCTATGGTAAATTATGAGCAAATCAACATACTAACACTAAAATAAACATCGGAAAGTTTCCTAATGGCAATAAATGATTCCATGAGAAACAAAAGTTAACATTATTTGCCAAATGTTTTGCATTTGTGTAGTGTTTCAGTGCACAGACTGTTGTAGTTCAAAATATTCTGTGAATTGGTAGAAATTGACTTATAATTGTGAAAATCAAATTGAGAATATCAGAGGAAAAGTGAATTAGTACGTGCAAAGAGTAATACCCATCTGAAAGTACTAATGCAGCTGGCTTCATTTCCAAAGAATGAGATGCTTCAAGTAATCCCACGGGAAAGGGATGTAATTACTCCAATAAAACTCCACTTCCAACTCCAATAAAACAGTACGAGAAACTAACTTTGCCTAAGAGCACGCCAAGGTAGCTTGAAAAACGTGTGCATCCAATGGTGCTGTGTATGCTCGAAGGAAGAGTGCTGGTTAGGAAGAAAGTTATAATACACTGTGTCTTTTCCTTTTTAGAAAGTCTGTAGAAAAACAAGAGCATATGCTCCTTCAATAAATATAAGGAACATCATATACTTCACTCATGGGCGGTTTATATGGGAAGGAGAGTTGAAATTACCACAAAAAATACATGGTTGGGTTGAAAGATAAAAGCATAGCATCTTCTTTTATGTCTCACAGCCTCTTCGAGCGAATATGAGCCCCAAGTTCCGGTTGCCATTATTTTCAAACGGAACAATGATGAAGAGACAGTCCCAACCAATAGGCACGCTGCCACAATCCAATTACACCGACTCCCATCCTTATAAATATGGTAACAGCCATTGCAAAACACCATTTTCATTTGGTTTGCAAAGAAATAGGAGTCTAGATGGCTCAAATCTGCAGTTCCTATGCATCACAAACAAGCACCATATAAATATATTTTGGTGATACTAATGGACTGTGAGTATGCAAAATCAATTATAAATTCCAATAAAAAACATTCCACAGCTAACTTCATCAAGTTCACCCAGAAATCACGGCTAAAAGTTTGCATACCATTTACAAACACCATACCCTGGTTAACATCTTTACTAGGGCACATTCCTGATTCAAACACCATTGCCAAATGATGCACGCAGAAAAAATTGACCCATCTAGAATGTAAATTAATAGAAATCACTGGACCATTCATAGAAAATAGTAAATGATCACATTTCTTCCACAGACTAGAAGATCGAGAAAACTAAGGGCCTATCTTGATGTAGTGAACTGGGTAAATAAAATCAATGAAGGACCGAAGTGTGTGTTCACGGCAGGCATAGGGAGGACGTATTGAACAAACCCAACATCCTCCAGTTGCATCACTGATTGCATCCCATTGGCGACGGCAAAATGCAGAGAGTGGCATTCAACAGCAATACCAACTGGATTCGGGTTGTGGCGGGGAAGGAGGGCACCGCTGAACCTCACTAGACTGCTCCCGAGGGGTCCTGTCACTATGGCAACAGCAACAGCAGCATCACCGCTTCTTCCGACTTTGCCTCGCCATCTTCCGTCTCTTGATTATCATCTCGTAGAGTGCCTCCATACCTTCGGCCAGACCTTCTCCTGTGATGGCACAGGCGGGCTGGACATGCCACAGAGGGCCTCCAGATTCTCCACTCCCACCCACCACCGCAGAGCCACCGGCACCACCCCCAATTCCACCCACCCCCAAACCAGGACCGCCTGGAATAATCCATTATACACTGTCAGTGACAAGATGGAAACTTCACATACTTTTTCTCATTTTGAGCAATCAATTTCTATGCCTTAATCATTCCTAGCAACCCCATTTGTCACCAGACAAATGCCTTAGGAAAATTGATGCCAAAGGAAAACACTGTCATCGTGGCAATGGACCGAGTTCCTCCACTGTCGTGCTCGACAAATGTGACAATGCAACAGAAGCTTTGCTCCAATAAAGAGCCCTCACCACAGCCCTCCCCCACAACACAAACTCTTTGACTTTCAAAAAGACATTCACCACTTTCTGTGAGAAAACAGTCCAGGCAAAGGTCCCTCCATCACAGAGTCTTTATTTCTCCCCAACACATGAAGACTCCCATATTTCTACCTTCTACTGAAAGTTCACAAACCTAATAATAAAACCTATCACCACTTTCCTCAATGAACAAATCTCTGACTCCATAGATCACTATCTTCAGCCCATTGTCACATCCCTCTTCTTTTTCATTAAAGATAAATCATACCACTTTCTAAACCAATTACATTTATCATTGTCTCCCCATGCGCCATATTCTGCAACACATGCATTCGTTCAACCCAATCCACTCTATTGAATGCCTCCTTGAAAGCTATGGAACACACAAGTACATCCTGGCTGTATTCTATGCTCCTTTCCCCTTTCTTAAGCCAAACTGAGCATCCCCTGAATTTGCCCTCCTTTCCTTAACCTCATTTCTGATACTAAGTATCACTTTATCTGCAGGCAAATCAAACTTATTGTTCCATGGTCCACAGACAATGTTTGCCTTTCCCTTTTTTGGGATTGGATGATATGATGAAATCTTCTGGTCAAATTTCTGCCTCAAAAATACTGTGAATTAACTCATGAAATCTCTTCCTTCCAAATATTCCAAAACCTTCATATAGTTTCTTGGGAATGCTATCTGCCCAATGGCCTTATTTCATTTTAATTATCTCAATACCCCTTCTCTCTCATCATCAAGTTTGCCTGGACCTAATCTATCCCCATCTACCACATATTCTCCTTCTAAGCCTAAGTTCAGACATAGAAATATGCTGGCCTAATATCTTTATCCTCCATGTACTCCTACCTGAATCGTACCTCGTTCATAATTCTCCGGTAGAACTCTACTGCTTTTAACTTATTATCTTTTTGCTTATTTCTGAATTGCACTCCCATACCTCCCTGCCATCCCTCCCTTCACCCTACAATCTTGTTCCAATCCCCCATCACTATCAAATGCTTCCTTCCAGAGAAACACCCGAAATTATTTCCTCTAATTGATCTTATACCCTCTTCATTTCTTTCTCCCCACGATTGTTTGGTCCCTCAACAATGACCAAGTTCATTGGTTCAGCTTTTACTTATATTATTCTATCATTTGCCTCCTCTACAACTTCAATGAGAATTCCATTGCAGTGACGCACAGGATTTAAGATGATGAGAACCAGAACGTTTGGAACATGTTTTCATTATATAGGTGGTAGGCAGATATATTATAAGTTAATCTACCGGTTGAGGTAGGTTTTTGGATTAGTAACTACCGAACAATACCTTGCGACTTCAAAAAAAACCCAATCCAGCAACCTACTCTACATTAGGTCTCTCTTCAACTTTGTATACTTCTTTCTTCCCTTCATCCCGTCCAACATCCCTATCCTGTTCCTGCCCTTTCCTCGTTTGCCCAACATTCTCCCCTCTATTACCTTCTTCAACATCCCACTATTGCCGCTCAATACGCTTTTCATCCATCTTTCCTGCCTCCATAGGATTTCTCTCAACAAACCCCTCTCCTCACCCACCAACCGGAGTACTTCCTCATTTGTTTTCCTATCGGTCCATTTCACCTTCTCCATTCTTCTCTACACTCACATTTCAAAAGCCTCCAATCTACGTCTATCCTCCTGCTTCAGCGACCACGTTTCCGCGCCGTACATAGCTACGCTCCATATCAGAGTTTTTACGAGTCTTGTCTTAACATCCCTACTCAACGTCCCCGTCATCAACTCCCTCCTCCTTGAGAAAGCCTCCTTGCCTAGCGCAATTCTTCTCCTTACGTCCCTACTACTTTGACCGCGTTGGTCCAAAACACTTCCGAGATATGTAAACTGTTCTACCTGCTCTATTTTTTCCACGCCTATTTTAATATTTAGCTTAGCCTTTTTCTTTCTGGAAAATCGCATAACCTTTGTTTTATTAATATTGATTCTCATCCCATATTTATCGCACTGAACCTCCAATTCACTCAGCAATGCTTGCAACCCCTTGGCTGACTGAGCAACTAATGCTTGGTCATCAAAAACCTAACCGATTTTACGAATTCCCCTCCGACTTTCATTCCTACCTCCAGTTCTTCCCATGCCTCTTTAATCATTTCCTCCACATATACGTTGAACAGCACCGGTGAAAATGGGCAACCCAGCCTTACCCCTCTTCCTAACACTGCCCATCCGGACTCTCCGTTCCCCACTCGCACCTGAGCAGTCTGAGACATGTACAGGTTGCAGATCAGTCTCCTGTCCCTCCAATCCATTCCTATTTTCTGCAACACACTCATTAATTTTTCCCAATTCATTCTATCAAATGCTTTTTCGAAATCTACGAAATGGGTAAATACGTCCTGATTGTATTCTATATTCCTCTTGATTACTGATCTCATTACTGCAATGGCATCACGCATACCTCTCTCATTCCTAAACCCAAACTGATCATCCTCTAAGTAATCATTTGCCCTACTCTCTATCCTTTTGTTGATGATCCTGAGAACAACTTTAGCTGCGTCGGATATCAAACTTATTGTTCTGTAGTCCTCACATGATGTAGTCTTCACATTTTTCAGAATAGGAACTAATACTGACCTCACAAAGTCTTCCGGCCAGATTCCTTCTTCATAGATACTACGAATCAGTCCATATAGAGTTTTCTTCCCACATTTTCCTAAACATTTCAACAGTTTCACAGGAATGTTGTCTACCCCTACGGCCTTATTTGCTTTAATCTCCTTTAATGCCTTTTCTATTTCATCGTCGAGTATTCCTGGACCTAAGCTATCTTCTTCTACATCATGTTCCTTTTCTATGTCTAACCTTGTCCGCCTAAATTCTCTACCATACAGTGTTTCTATATATTCCTTCCATCTGTCTAGGATTTTTCCTGGTTCAACTATTATCTTACCCCACTTATCTTTAACTGTTAGCACAGATCTTGCCTTCTTACTTCCCGATAATAACTTACCCTTGCTGTATAGCACACCAATTTCACCCTTCTTCTGTAAACTTTCCATATCCTCGCATTGCATTTTCCACTATTCTTCTTTTGCTTTATTTGTGGCCCTTCTCAATTTATTGTTTAACTCTTTGTACTTCATTTTGCCTAACTCTGTCTTTACCTTTTTCCATCTTCTTCTCTCCTCTATCTTTGCAATCATCTCATCCGTTACCCATGGCTTCCTTATCTTTTTCTCGTTAAAGGTTCCTTTTTTTTTCTGCGGCTTTAGATATGACTTTCTTGATCCATTCCCATTTTTCTTCGATAATACTCAGATTTTTACCGTCATCCATCATTTTATCTCACTGTTCCTAAACCTGTGCCTAACAATAATATAATCTATCTGATACCGTTCTGGGTCACCTGGCATTTTTCATGTATACCTACGCCTTTTGTGGCGTCTAAACCATGTGTTGGTGATGACTAACCCCTGTCTCCCGCAGAATTCAATTGCTTTCTCCCCGCGTTCATTCCTTGTGCCTAACCCATAGTCCCCCACATCACCACCATCTCTTCCTTCGCCTACCGTCGCATTCCAACCCCCCATCACTATCAAATGTCTACCTGCAGGAACACACGCGATAGGCAAATATACATAATAAAAAAATTAAATAAAGGTGTTATTTCTCATCAGTTGACTCATGCTAAGGGAAAATTTTAAGTGTTGAGAGATTTAAAAATGTTCATCAAAGACATGCTATATTTCCGGTCAAACCCTGCCACTTGTTGCTGTGAAAAATCAGATGGGTATGACCTGAATGAATTTCCCCCAGTTTTCACAACATTTAAAAAAGGAAACAGAAAATGCCAACCTGGCAATAGACCAAGCGCACGCTCCACCTCAGCAGGTTCCCGAGCCCCTGGCAGATCCTGCTTGTTGGCAACAACCAATAGGGGGACTCCAGCATTTTCAGGACTCCTGGCTGCGCGCATCAACTCCATCTTGGCCTCATCCATTCGCTCGGCATCAGCCCCACTGTCGACCACAAACACGATGCCATCCGTAGCCCTTGTGTAACTCCTCCAGAGGGGGCGCAGTCGCTCCTGCCCCCCAACGTCCCACACGAGGAATGCCACCGCACGACTACTTCCCCCACCCCCTCCCACACGAACTCTCACCTGCAGGAAAGAGATCCAAATGGTTGCCATGATGAGAGCGCTGCTATGCTGTGAGCCAGGCACAATTTAACATCAATGCTCCCTCTACTGACAGCAGTTTGCAGTTGAGCACGGAAGCATCAACTTCATCGAGAAAATGATTAATTTTCCACATTTTATGAAATATTTATACCCGCCTTGATTCTGGTTATAAATATTGAAATTTAAAACAGGCCTTGGATTATTGTTCAGTTCCATCCATTCCTCAATGAATGACTATAAAAAAGCATCGAGTGTGAACAGTGATCATGAATAGTAACAACATGGTGATTCAATAGCACACTCAAAATTTAAGCCACTGGCCGACTAAAAAAGCATCAAGGAAAAATTAGGCATATTTTGACTTCTGCAAGTTCCATTTTGCAGATTTCCGGGATTTGATTATGCACATAAATAACAATAATGAAATATGTTCATCTAAACCTCTCTCTTGGAGGGTTCGTTTCGTGACATTTCCCCTGCAAAATTTCTACTGGAGCGACGCAAAATAGGTACCTCATAATTAATCACCACTTCTTTTAGCAAATATATAGTATTTCTTCACTTCTCTCACCCTTTCACAGTTAAATCCAATCGTTGGCACTGTGTTGACATACTGCTCAAATTTGAGTCTGTAGAGGGCCGTTGTCTTGCCAGCCGAGTCAAGCCCAAGCATGACAACGTGCAAGGGTGACTGGCCAACTCCGAGAGGTGGGAAGGCGTCAAGGATGCTCCCACTGCCTCCGCTGCCCCCACCCCCTCCCCCACTCCCCGTCCCCCGTCCCAGGGACCCGCCCATGTCACATTCGCCAACCTCCTTCGCCTCGCCCTTCTGCCTCCTCCTCTCTGCCTTCACCACCACTGCAAAAGTCAAAAAAGGGGCACCATTCTCAGCAACAATACATGCACTAGCTGAAACAATACCCGAAACTAAAGGCCCAAAAGGGTCCAAAAATGTATAATGTTAAATAGTGACCAAATATGGTTATGGTTAAAACCTCACAAAGACATTAATTAATATTTTTCTACCACATAAACCTAAACAAAATTTTATTTCCACTCACACACAAGGTTCTGTAATTTTCAGATGTCATGCTTTTGTATGCACATCATACGCTCTAAAGATCTATCTAAGACTTTATCTCCTCTTGGGCATAGCTTGAGCCATGAAAATTAAATTTCTGGATTATGTTGCTCAGTTAAAAAGTATCGTATCCAAAAAATACCCTTTATATAGTCTTCAATATCCAGAAGGGAAACTCAAACGTCAGCCTTATACCGGAATCAAATATTGCAACTGAAATAGCATACAAGGGTAAAATTTCGTTTAAATTAAAAAGATTAAATTATTTCGTGAGCACATTTTTTGAGATTGCACTTCCATGAAAATGGGCAGCAGCTCTGCTCAATAATAGGACGAGATAACGACTGGCAACACAACTATGAGCTGGCATAAATCGTAAAGCAGACACCATCTTGTTATTATATGCATCAACTCAAAACATTGAACCGTTATTCAGGCCATAAATCAATTTACGAAAGTTAGTTTGAAACAGTATAATTCAAAGGCAAATTTTTTGTACCGGCTTCATGATATGGAAACAACCATGAACTTCTAAAGTCATCCATTACTATTTGGTTTTACTACGATTACCTTCACCAACTATATTTTTTCGTGGTGAATGCATTACTTGTGGCGACCAAAGGCGAACTGTAGCGAGAAGCAATTTTACATTCAATATGCATTAAGATTGCTAGATTGCAGCAATTTAATTGCAAAATTCTATCTGCCGAGCAGTATTCGAGCTAAATAAACAGTACTTAAGAACACCTCCCAAAGCAATTGGAGTGTAATTTGAATATCACAGGGAACAAAAATCATCGCTAACTGCCGAGTTGCCCACTCTTACCTCCCTAAGCGGCAAGATTAGGCGTCGCCGGCTCCTAACCACCCTAATGAGCAAAGCACGCGCAGTTTACGTTTGAAACAGGAGCTACCGAATTCATCGCAAAAAACAGGATCTTGGAGTGGAAAAAAAACCACGACTTCAAGTACACTCGAATTGAGACTTGAATTTTTCACATTCTGCCCCTTAACACTTGCTATTTCTGGTGAATGACAGGCAAAAAAAAATCGTTATGATGCTGCAATCAAAAATATTATTTGGATATAATAGCTATAGCAAAACTTAATTAAATGAGTTCAAACAATACTGAAGTACAATATTCTCACAAACAATGTGAAATGAAAATTGCAGCGACACGACAATGCAGACGGAGTGAAGAGGTGCTTGCACCCGTCTCCCACTCCATAAACTTTGTGATGGTTAATATTTTGATCCACCTACTGTTTACACCACTGAATATCTTCGATTACTTCAGACGAAGATCTTGATCACATTAAAGAATACGCCGAAGTAAATATGAATTCTCTTGGAATTGGCCCAATAAGCAGTTTTAGAGACACGATTCCAATTTGAAGTTACGTCATCGTGAGTTACCATATGGGTTGCAGCAGCCATTCAAACTACGATATTTTGTTCCCTGCCAATGTTTTCTCACCCTGAGATTTCCTTTCGCTGACATCTGCCACCACCAACTCAACTCAATTCCCTCTTGGCCTTCCTCGCCACTCTCCCCTCGACGTTTCCTTCAAGCTTGGTGATAGTGCCTCGGAATGTATCCAATTAGTTCCCCCTCATTTTCTTTCGCAAAGTTTCCCCATTAATTTCTCTCTTCGCCCATTCATCGAAGAACTTCTCATTTGCAACTCATCCATTCCATTTTCATTATTATTCTGCAGCACCACATTTTCATCACCTCCACTCTTCTTTTCCCTGCTGATCATATCGCCCATAATTTGGAGTCTGAGAAAAGTAAACTCCATTCATATATCCACATTGTTTTTCTCATTATGACGAACTTCCACTACATTCCACCGGAATCTGTTAAATATATCCATTCATATAGTTGCATAAGTTTTTATGAATCGTCCTCTTGTGTCTAGGCAAGTACCAATCGTCGTCAGTAGCTGTATCTTCTCATATAGACCCTTCTTTCACCAACCCTATTCTACTAACTTGCTTCTTCCATCATTTGCGATCTTGTTGCCTAATTAAGAAAAAATCTATCACTCGTTCTAGACTGTATTTTGCCATCAAATTATTTTCCCGAAGCAAAGGTTATGAAATTTATAGCGTCAGATTAACACTTGAAATTAATTTCTTATAAATTGCAATTAAAATTAAAAGGAAGAATTAAAAATGCACAGCATGACGAACCCAAATATTCTCATCTCACTGCAACGACCGCTAAAATAACCCGACGATTTTCCCCTTCGCGAGGTAACACCACCGTGACGCCAGCCGCCCCCACTACTCAACACTCCTAACCAAATCGCACCCGCCAGGCGACCGAAGGAAGGGTGGGTGGGAGGCATGCGTGAGAGTGGGAGGTGAGAGCGCGGAGTGATTCCATGAGAGCCTTTTAAAAAAATATTATAATACAGCTATGAAAGAGTGAAACGTTCCCACGACGAAGCGTTTCCTAATCGACAGAAATAATTGCGACCGCCGCGGCTGGAGACGCAGCCTCAACTCGCGAGGAGGTCCCCTTCCTTCGTAGCGGAAGCGCCTGGCGTTTCGCAACCTCAAGGGCCCATTCTCCTATCCCCCCCCCCCGCGTCTGCGAAGTCTCGGGAAAACAACGCTTTCGCGGCCCTAGGCCATTGTTTCCCACCTCCCGTTTAACGAAGAGGAAGTCCAACTTTGAACGCCCCCGGAGGTTGACAGCGCGCACTGCAATATGCAATAACCGGAAGAGAACGCAAGCAGGAACGCCCATGGTGGACATTTGTCATGAGTGCGAATGAAAATCGAAATGAAGATAATTCACGACAGAGCACAGACCGATACTACTACCCGGTTCAGTCAGCCCGTGGATGCTCTACAAATTGCTGTTACGAAATATTCCTCAAAATATCTCACAACCGGCGCTCATTATTTATCACCACTACTCCGCCATTATTAACTTTGAATGTAAACAATATGAGGGTATCGTATTGGTTCACACGGAAATTCTGTTCGTCATTGAAACATTTCGTTAAAATTCTTTAAAACCATCCAATAATAGTAATTAGTACGATCATAATTGTCGACAATTGTTTGTTATGGCGGCTGCGGGAGTCGGGCGGAACATGTGAACTCATGAAGGGGAAATGAAAGTAGAGGCTGAGAAGACGGAAATGTGGCAAGACGAAAAGGTTTTCTGCTGAGCTGAAGGGCTTTATGAGTTTACGATGTGATGTAAAAATTATCAGGGCCCTTCAGAAGCCGACCTCCGATGCCATCAATGGAAATAAGAATCCTCTTCCTCGATCTAATAATAGTCTTAGGCGATGACCCATTCAAGCAATGTGCTTAATATTACGCACCTGCTCGCGCTATGTCCAGACCTGATGCATCCGAGGCCTTAATTCCAAAAGAACGTGGTTGCTCTGTGGACTCTTTTGTACTGGATCTATTGGGGTGAGTAGATTCAACACGGCAGGCGTATCTTGATCAATTCCCCTCCCCCCTTAAATATGGCTGTCGCAAATATATTCCAAGGGCACGAACTTAAAGCTAGCTTTCTCAAGATAATGAACTAATGGCCGGGCTGGTGAATAACAAAAGAATAGGATAGCCGTGGAATATACTAGCCCAGATGAGGGCTCTAATCCAAAAACTGGTTAGTGGCAGGTCGGTTTATTGTTCCGCCAGCAAAGGATGGGATTCGATATTTTCAGGCTAAACTTTGTGGAAATCCATTATAACTGAAGTAAAAACACCAATGTATCTTTCCACTTAATTTTTTTATTCATCGACGCACCCGAGGATGACGCCGATGCGTCGAAACTAGTTGTACCGAATAAAATTGAGTGGAAATATACAGGGTTCGTCCGGAAAATAAGTGTACTGAGCTCAGGAAAAAAAAATTATTACACTTTTACATATCTTAAGCTAATATTCCTCAAAACAGGACCCTTGTGAGTCGATACACTTGTTCCAGCGGCGTCCCCATTCCTGGAACGCTCCCGCGAAGGCATCATCGGGAACCTCTCGAAGACACGTCGTCACGGCCTCTTTGACGGCGTCCAAAGTCCCGTATCGCGTTCCTTTCAAACTCCTCTTTATCTTCGGGAACAGAAAGAAATCCGGTGGTGCCAAGTCCGGGCTGTAGGGCGGGTGCGGCAGCGTTGCCACGCCGTGCTTGGCCAAGAAGTGGACACACGACAAGCGCGGTGTGAGACGGTGCATTGTCGCTCAGGTTGTCAGCCATACGGTTGATCGCTGGCCGGACGCGGGCGACTCGTTTTCGAAGCCCGTCGAGCACTTGGACGTAAAATGCAGCATTTACAGTTAGTCGTTCAGGTACAAATTCGTAGTGGACGACTCCCCTTTTGTCAAAAATGACTTATTTGTCAAGACACTTATTTTCCGGACGAACCCTGTACATACATTGGCATTTTTACTTTGGGGAGCAAAGAATGGGTTTACTGCGGTGCTTTTCCAATACACCCTGAACTCTGCACATCGCAGCAATTTCGGTGATACCCGCAATATCTAGTCTATGCAATACCCTATGTAACATACTAATACATTTCCACACATATTCTTAGTTAAGTTTCTGGAATAATGAGATAAATGTAGCAAGAGAGAGAGCGAGAGCTCACTACCGGCGAGAGCACAATATATTCAACCTGGCTCATTACACGATTTTAGAAATGGGAAAGTTTTTTAGATTGAAACCCTTTAATGTCATACGCGATGCTTTGTAAAATGCTGCGCAGTATATAGGATTATTCCGTTTCATTTATTTGCACTGATAAAGGGTGAGACACTTTCCTATGGAGTATACTTTAAAATTTAATGATCGCACTTTCTTATGTGCAATGGATTCACATTTCATTCACAATTTCTCAGAGGATCATAAAAAATTAAGATCTTCCATCTTCATTTTCCACTTCTTTACTTTTTCAACTGATGGCTGCAGAACTCGTTAAACGTCAACACTTTTTTACAATTATTTGATATTCTTCATTCCCCAAAAAAAACAGTTGATTAAGCAACTAAAAATCACAAGAAAATTAATCCATCTCTGCCGCCACCGTCTTTTTATCATTCACAACGATTATCATTTCCGATTAGTTCACATGATAAGATTAAACAAACATGGAAGGCCGATTTGAGAATAAAATAGACGGTTTCATGGAAAACAACGAGGAAGAAACCTTGAAACAGTCATTATTCGTGACCGAACGGATATTTTTAAATCAAAGAAAAAGCCAATTCATCGAAAGTTATAAACGTACAGTCATTTGGAAATACACATGACAGAGCAAAAAGACGACAGTGAAAGAAAAGCAGTCAAATAGTTTTCCTTGTTAACAGATTTTTTTATTTCTTGTAACATCGCAACAGGATTTGATCTTGGAAGTGGCGGCCTTACTTGCCATATCAAAACAGCATTCGTGAGATTCATGACCCAAGGAAAAGCAATAAAGATATATAAAATGGAGAGGCTGGCGAATATAACTTAGAAGCAGAGCTTTCTAGTTTACCACGATTAGCGAGGCGTGTGGTACTCACAAATTCAAAGCACGGATGCCACACCCTTGTGCCATATCCTGTGCCACCTGGGGTTTCCCATGAAATTATGGCATCGCGAATATTTCCTGTCCAAAGGCATAACGAAATTCGAATATGGGACTCCCTACAGTAGGTGGCCGAACGTTCAACTCACTAAGCTACAGGACACCTCAAAAATTGGTTCACCGTTTTTGAAAGTCCTTTTAAAATTTTTTCCTACGATAGCGCCATATTTTCTCGCAAATTTTGCGAATTTTTTTCGAGTACCATACTCGGCGGAAGCCCCGCATTCACACAACGACCATCTTTTTTTATTTTTCTCAAGCACAGCACTCGGGAACCAGGTCGAATCCCAGAAAGCAGGGTCGCGAGGGCACCGCAAGCACGAGCCCAGGCCCAACTCCTCTCGATCTGATCCCTGTGCGAACCTCGGATAAAACAAGAAAAGGTGAAGTAGCTCAAGGGTTCGATGGGGTTACAAAGGCTCACTCCCTCTGCAATCAGTACTCGAGATAACCTTCACTCAAAGACGTGTTAAGACTCCACACTGACCCCGCTTATCAAGCGACGTCATTAAAAGTTGTAAAGGGGGGAGCCTCTCACATTACACCTATAGAAAGTTACACGTTCCACGGCAAGAGAAACATCCAATAGCGTGCTCAAAGGCTTGTCGTACAAGAGCACTGATCTCAATCAGAAATGTGTATTTTATAAAATAGCGAAACACGAAAATAAGTTAGAAATACGAGCACTCTGAACACGTGGAAGGATCTGACACGATTATATCTAGAGTAGCAGGGAATTACGAGATGCACTGGGCAGGAAGACATTGAAAGAGGACCTTGAAGAATGTCTCAGCCAAATATCGTGATATGCTTTCAATTTTGAGCGTTTGTTCCGGATTTATCAGTCTCTGGGAGGCAAGGACAACCGCTCGGGATGGACCGACTGCTTCCCATTCCGGTGCCAGTTCTGAGAGAATGGATGCCGAGATAGGAGACGTCATATCCTCCCTTCCGTTTTAACACATACTCTTTTAGTCTTTCTGCGGAGGTTGATGTAACAATAGGAACAAATTATATCCTTCTTTCGGTAGTGTTCCCATTCAATTCAGCCAACGTCAGTCAACTGGTGGGAGGGGCACAGCTGAACATTTTTATTCCAGAGCAAACGACCAAGGAACACTACCAATATTTTATTAACAACTCGAAGAATATAACGCAATAATTATACCCAGAATTGTAAACAATTAGAATATAAATAAGGCACGTCTAATTCCACAAAAATATGGTTCTCTACGAAGGGACAATTTCTGCTGCAACGTGCCATTCAAGATAAACGACCTCGACCTGGAATCAACAAACGAAAATACTTTACGAGATTTAGAAATTGAACTAAAATATATATTTATCGACGTTCTTTCGGGCAAATGAGTGACTGAGTGGAAAATCGCACAAACAGTCCGGCTTTAAGGGAAATTAAATTTCATCACATCGTTGTAAATGGCATGATTCGTCGATGAAAACCACGCTTAGCATGTCCACAAGTTTTTGTCTGAGCAGCAAAGTACCCCTCAGCTAAGATTGCCGAGAAGCTATCTTCGTCCTGCAAAACTGATGCCAAATTGAGTGACCTCGCTATTATCTCTCATATGTGTGTCACTAATGAAAGATTTTGTAAACAAAACATTGCATTGTATTTGTAAACAAAATATTGCATTGTATTTGTAAACAAAGTATTGCATCCATAAAAGTGTTTTTTATACATTTTTATGCAAGTGTATGTAAAAAAACACAGTATTCAACCCGATGGCCAGTTTAGTAGGTGATGACAGAGTTCACCCAGTAGTACTAAACCCTATACGGTGTGTGAATATTCTCACATCAGGGCACGGGGGCCAGTTCCTTTCCCTGTGCCGGTTATGGTTTCGGTACCCGAAAAATCACACACCTTGGATAGAGCTGCAGGTGCCCAGAGTGCCTTGCCCGTGAATCGAACCCGTGACCCTCCGGTCAGTAGTCCAACGCTCTACCCCCTACGTGAGAGCGTTAGACTACTGACCGGAGAGTCCCGGATTCGATTCACGGGAAAGGCACTCTGGGCACCTGCAGCTCTATCCAAGGTGTGTGATTTTTCGGGTATCAGATCTTCCTGGGAAACAATAACCGGCACAGGGAAAGGAACTGGCCCCCCTACCATGATGTGTGAATTTCACACGCCGTATAGGGGCTTAGTACGGGGTGAACTCTACAATTACCTACCAAACCGACCTTCGGGTTGATTTATACACATACACACACAATATTCATATCCACAAAATGTAAACATATTTATTATATACATAACCGGCACAGGGAAAGGAACTAGCTCCCCTACCCTGCTGTTGTGCGATTAATCACACGCCGTCGGGCTTGGTACATGGGTGAGCTCTACCATCACCTGCTAAACCGACCTTCGGGTTGATGTACTGTGTTTATGGTTTTTATATTATATACACACATGTGTATATATATATATATATATATTCAAACTTGAAAATCCCGCCATACGGCGCACAAATATTCATTCAAACAGAAATAGGTGTAAGGAAAGGGGATAGGAAAACACATAAAAGGCGAACACAGGACATGTGGGGAAGGCGGTTTTTGAGCAGATCACGAAAGTAAAAATATTTATAAATATCCCGGATAAGGAAATATTTTTACTTTCGTGATCTGCTCAAAAACCGCCTTCCCCACACGTCCTGTGTTCGCCTTTTATGTGTTTTCCTATCCCCTTTCCTTACACCTATTTCTGTTTGAATGAATATATATATATATATATATATATATATATATATATATATATATATATATATATATATATATATACATACACAAACACTAGGTTAATAAATATTAAACACAGAAACATAAAAGAAGGACACTTACAGTAGATATTTACGTTTCGACGGCACGGCCGTCGTCATCAGAATGCCGTTGTCGGGGAAGAGCGGAGAGGGCATGTGCAGGAGAAGGGTGACGGGAGGAGAGGTAAGGGGCCAATGGGAAGCGGACAAGGTGGGGGAGGGGGAAATGGCAGGGGGCGGTAGAGTTGCCGCGGTAGGGGAAGAACTGGAAGGACCCGGTCGGGAAGCGGCCGGGCCTTTAGTGGGGGACTCGGTGACCGATTCGCTCAGAAGAGTGAAGCGGTTCTAGGCAGCATTGGATAAAATCCTTATATATATATATATATATATATACATACATACATATATATATATAGTCAGTCTGACCTGAAGAAGGCCTCGGAGTAGGCCGAAAGCTTGCGACCTTTCGAAAATCATATACAGTGTGAGTGTCCTTTTGCGTGTTATCTTTTTATTCTGTGTTCTATTGTGCCGTCCAAAAGTTATATATATATATATATATATATATATATATATATATATATATATATATATATATATATATATATATACATACATACATACACATATACATACATATATATACACATACATACATATGCATACACATACATGCATATACATACACATATACACATACACATACATATACATACACACATATACATACATACACATATGTATATATACATACTTTTTAGATATATATATATATATATATATATATATATATATATATATACACATATGAATATAAGGACCCCTCCCATGGACTACAACCTTGTCGTGGTGGAAGGGCTTGTGTGTTCCGAGGACCCCTAGAGCTGTGCTGGCGGGAGTAATAATAATTACTCCTGGAAGGGTCACCCATGCCAGATAGGTCGAAGGTTAGGAGCCAGACAAAGGTAGTCCACGCAGCGTCTGTTCCTCAGTGAGGCGGCTGCAATGGCGTCTGACCCCAGTGGGGCGGCCATTAAGTGATGGTGTCACGTTAAAAACACTATTGAGGAAGGCAACGGGAAACCACCTCAATTATGATTCCCAAGAATATAATGATGGGCACTATAGATAATATGAGTCCTGGCAACTACAGGACTCGGCCCAAGAGGCCGTGTGTCGTGCCCGGCAGAGGGAGAGGCAAGGCTTCCGCGGTCGTCATCCTACGAAACCCTTGCGGGGAAGAAATAACTGCAGCAGGACAGAAGACTCAGAAGAAGGCGAAAGTAGTTAGAATAGGAACCTGGAACGTCAGGACAATGTTGAGGAGAGGCAAATTAGAAAATATTAAGCGAGAGATGGAAAGAGGTAATATAGATGTTTTAGGTCTCTGCGAGGTGAGATGGAAGGATAGCGGGGATTACTGGAGTGACAATTATAGAGTGATATACAGCTGCGGGGACGAGAGCCAACGAGGGGTTGCCGTAATTTTTAATAAAGGGGTAGGAAGAAGCGTAGTCAACATAGACCAAGCGACAGATAGAATTTTACTCGTAGAGATTAAAGCAGAGCCGACGAACTTGGTCATTGTTCAGCTATACATGCCACCGAGCAACCACAAGGAGGAAGAAGTCGATAGGATGTATGATGAGTTAGAGGATATCATCGCGAGTGTTCCTGCAGGGAAACATTTGATAGTGATGGGGGATTGGAATGCGACGGTAGGCGAAGGAAGAGATGGTGGTGAGGTGGGGGATTATGGGTTAGGCACGAGGAATGAACGCGGGGAGAAAGCAATTCAATTCTGCAGGAGACAGGGGTTAGTCATCACTAACACATGGTTTAGACACCACAAAAGGCGTAGGTATACCTGGAAAATGCCAGGTGACTCAGAAAGGTATCAGTTAGATTATATTATGGTTAGGCACAGGTTTAGGAACAGTGTGATAAATTCGCACAGTTTCCCAGGAGCGGATGCGGACTCTGACCACAATTTAGTTGTTATGAAATGTAATGTTCGTTTCAAGAAGATAAGGCAAGGGCTGCGGGTTAGGAAATGGAATTTAGAAGCAGTAAATGGATTAACGAGGAAGGAGTATCAGCAGGCTGTAGAGAAAATGATGGATGACGATAAAGAAATGAGTACTATCGAAGAAAAATGGGAATGTATCAAGAAAGGGATATTGGAAGCCGCTAAAGACACTATAGGAACCGTTAACGGGAAAAGGATAAGGAAACCATGGGTAACGGATGAAATGATTGCAAAGATGGATGAGAGAAGAAGATGGAAAAATGTAAACACAGAGTTAGGCAAAATGAAGTACAAAGAGTTAAACAATAAATTGAGAAGGGCCACAAATAAAGCAAAAGAAGCATGGTGGAAAACGCAATGCGAGCATATGGAAAGTTTACAGAAGAAGGGTGAAATTGGTGCTCTATACAGCAAGGTTAAGTTATTATCGGGAAGTAAGAAGGCCAGATCTGAGCTAACAGTTAAAGATAAGTGGGGTAAGATAATAGTTGAACACGGAAAAATCCAAGAGAGATGGAAGGAATATATAGAAACACTGTATGGCATAGAACTTAGGCCGACAAGGTTAGACATAGAAAAGGAACATGACGTAGAAGAAGATAGCTTAGGTCCAGGCATACTCGACGATGAAATAGAAAGGGCATTAAAGGAGATGAAAGCAAATAAGGCTGTGGGGGTGGACAATATTCCTGTAGAAATGTTGAAATGGTTAGGGAAAGGTGGGAAGAAGGCCATATATGGACTGATTCGTAGTATCTATGAGGAAGGAATCTGGCCGGAAGATTTTGTGAGATCGGTGTTAGTTCCTATTCCAAAAAAGGCAAAGGCTTCGTCATGGGAGGATTACAGAACAATAAGTTTGATATCCCACGCAGCTAAAGTTATTCTCAGGATCATCAACAAAAGGATAGAGAGTAAGGCAAACGATTACTTAGGGGATGATCAGTTTGGGTTCAGGAAAGGAAGAGGTACGCGTGATGCCATTGCAGTAATGAGATCACTAGTCGAGAGGAATATAGAATACAATCAGGACGTTTTTGCCTGTTTTGTAGATTTCGAAAAAGCGTTTGATAGCGTGAATTGGGAAAAATTAATGCGTGTATTGCAGAAAATAGGAATGGATTGGAGGGACAGGAGACTGATCTGCAACCTGTACATGTCTCAGACTGCTCAGGTGCGAGTGGGGAACGGAGAGTCCGGATGGGCAGTGTTAGGAAGAGGTGTAAGGCAGGGTTGCCCATTGTCACCGGTACTGTTCAACGTATATGTAGAGGAAATGATTAAATAGGCATGGGAAGAACTGGAGGTAGGAATGAAAGTCGGAGGGGAATTCGTAAAATCGGTTAGGTTTGCTGATGATCAAGCATTAGTTGCTCAGTCAGCCAAGGGGTTGCAAGCATTGTTGAGTGAATTGGAGGTTCAGTGCGATAAATATGGGATGAGAATCAATATTAATAAAACAAAGGTCATGCGATTTTCCAGAAAGAAAAAGGCTAAGCTAAATATTAAAATAGGCGGGGAAGGAATAGAGCAGGTAGAGCAGTTTACATATCTCGGAAGTGTTTTGGACCAATACGGTCAAAGTGGTAGGGACGTAAGGAGAAGAATTGCGCTAGGCAAGGAGGCTTTCTCAAGGAGGAGGGAGTTGATGACGGGGACGTTGAGTAGGGATGTTAAGACAAGACTCGTAAAAACTCTGATATGGAGCGTAGCTATGTACGGCGCGGAAACGTGGTCGCTGAAGCAGGAGGATAGACGTAGATTGGAGGCTTTTGAAATGTGGGTGTGGAGAAGAATGGAGAAGGTGAAATGGACCGAAAGGAAAACAAATGAGGAAGTACTAGAAGTGGTGGGGGAGGAGAGGGGTTTGTTGAGAGAATTCCTATGGAGGCAGGAAAAATGGATGAAAGGCGTATTGAGCGGCAGTGGAATGTTGAAGAGGGTAATAGAGGGGAGAATGTTGGGCAAACGAGGAAAGGGCAGGAACAAGATAGGGATGTTGGATAGGATGAAGGGAGGAAAGAAGTACTCAGAGATGGAGAGGGACCTGATGTAGAGTAGGTTGCTGGATTGGGTTTTGTTAGGAGTTACAAAATATTTATTTTATAGTTTTGTCCATCCAAAAACCTACCTTAACCGGTAGATTACCTATTTAAAAAAAATATAAGGAGGAGGAGATGTAAGGGGCCAATAGGAAGCGGACAAGGTGGTGGCGGGGAAATGTAAACAGCATTGGATACAATCATTGGGCCTGGTTCAGCCCGGGGGGTTTGAAGGACTGGAGCACCCAGATAAACGTAAATATCTACTGTAAGTGTCCTTCTTTTGTTTCTGTGTGTTTAATATTTATTAACCTAGTGTTTGTGTGTTTGAGCGTCGCCGGAGTGCGTCATTTTCAAGATATATATATATATATATATATATATATATATATATATATATATATATATATTCACTGATAAGTCATAAAAAACACAGAAACCAAAACACAAAAGAGGAAAAACTCACTGGTTCTCGAATTTTCGGTGGTCCCACCACCTTTCTCAAGAGGAATTAGGAACAGAACTCTTTCTCAAGAGGAATTAGGAACAGAGTTCTGTTCCTAATTCCTCTTGAGAAAGGTGGTGGGACCACCGAAAATTCGAGAACCAGTGAGTTTTTCCTCTTTTGTGTTTTGGTTTCTGTGTTTGTTATGACTTATCAGTGAATTTACATTACACGTTTGTGGGTTTTCCAAAAAAGTGTATACATACATATATATATATATATATATATATATATATATATATATGCCCCTACCCTGATGTGTGAATACCGTCGGGCTTGGTACATGGGTGAGCTCTACCATCACCTACTAAACCGACCTTCGGGTTGATTACTGTGTTTATGGTTTATATATATATGGTAAAATACACATTCAAACACGAAATCCCGCCAATACGCATGTATTCTCCAAAAACGGCAATCAGAGAACAAGTTAGTTCCGTATGTTTTCTTGGAAATTTTAAAGTATACGTTATACTTTTTAGATTACTTCGCTAGCGTCAGCGTAAATGAATTGGCCGTCTGCCCTTAGTAGGTTGGATCCGACATCCCCGTCGCGTTCAAGTTTGTGATGGCGAGCGGACGCCGAAGGAGACCGCGCGGGCTGCCCAGTGGCGATTCCCGAGCCTTCATCCGCAACAGCGAAGAGCACGGCGCTCCCTGCGGCTCTTAACGTATTCCACAGAGGACAGAACCGAGTGAGTCTTAATTATCAACCTCATCCCGAACCGAAGAGATATCCACGGGAAACCATTCTGATTTAAACGCGGACGGCGACTCCAGAATGAATCCACCGATGACTGCCTCCAGCCAATTCTTAACCTTTGAGAAGGAGACGTGTGGGTACGCCGTAGTTAATTTTTTAGCTTCTCCTCCTAGGCACAAAACCTAATTCCCTGCGATGAAATTCTTCCGGATAATGCCGGTAGTGACCATTTAAGGATCGGACTGAGGGCTGTAACGGGGACTGAATGGGCAACATCGAGGTCGAACGACGAGAGATCAATTCTGAATGGGCTCCGGCCAGACTCGGCACATCCTTTTTCTTTTCTCCCACGTCCGGACCACATTCGGATTCTTCTCTCTTCCTCGGGCACGCGCTCCCCCCCCCCCCCCTCCGTCTTTATAGCTTTCGCGGCTCGGTGGGCCTCCACGCCTGACCCCAGTTTCGTCACAGCGGGCGGAGGCGCCGCGTAGAGAAGGGAAAGGTAAGCGGGCAGGGGGAGGAGGAGATTGGCCTCGTCCGGAAGGGGATTCGCCGAGCTTTCTTCCTCCTCCACGGTTGGACGGTCGAAACGATCCTCCGCCGCCAAGCGAGGCCCGGCCTTTGATGCTCATTTATTCATTATGCATGTCTCGTTTCTCTTGGCGCGCGCGGGGGGAATCGCACCGTGCCCATATAAAGCAGACGGATTTGAAAAAAATACGTCAGTAGGGCGCAACCAAGGCTGCGAGAGATTCCCAGTTACACTGAACTCGGGGCTAAAAAAAAGGAAGAAGAAGGAAATCCACGGAAGACAAAACCAGCGGGACGGAGGGATTGGAGAAACTTAAGCTGTAACGAGCGAGGGAGGTCCAACCCGAAGAAGAGCCAGACTCCTTAGGGGACGAAAATGGGGACCGCACACAAAATTTGCACTTTTCTATAGAAATCTGCGGAAAAGTGAAAACTTTGTTTTTCTCAAAATGACGAATTTCCACTAAATCTCGCCTGAATCTATTGAGAATATGAAGTGGTGACGAAAAGTTGATGTATCGCATAAAAGTGACCGGCAAATGCATTTCACACGAAATGATACACAATGGTTCTACTGCTAGTCGTACAAAAGTCTGAAACAATTCTGATTATTACGGATCAACCGAAATAATAATAATACGTAGGTCCAGGCTATCCCGGCATCGCAGTCGTTAGATACTTAATTTCACCATTATTTCACAAGTTTCCACGGAATGGTGGCCGTAGGCACGTAGACACTTGATATTTTGCCAACACTTCCATTTGGTCACAGTACCAGGAGAGTTAAACTCATCACCAGGATGTAATTACACGTCGGATGACTGATGGCGAGATCCTATTAGAGCGAATAATTAACGATCGATTGAGATTGCTATAATTGGAGCACGTGGGAGGGAGAAAGACTAAGCGTAGAGAGATTGAACGGGTGCCCACTCCCCGCCTCGAAGAAGAGGTCGCTCCTGTTCTCCTTCTCCAGTCACATTCGTGAATTGGAGAGTGACGGGATATGGGACTTAATTCTGCGCAAAAATTTTTTTAATACGAAAAATTTCACCATACTAACCATTCGCACCGGAAAAAATGATTAAAAGCTCTGCCGCGCATAAAACCTTCTAATTCCCGAACAATGGACCACGAACGGGCTCAAAATTAAAAAGAAGGTACGCCGATGTGCTGTAAAAAAAATAAACATGATTTTCTTTCTTCTCAAAAAGGCTAAACGATTCAGGTCACTCGCACCTGCAGAAACGGCGAGGCAATTAGGGAGGGTGATATTCCAAGGAGGAGTGCTGTAGTGCGGAGTCTCGGAAAACGAAATTTAGCCAAGCGAATACCCCGATCGCCGGCTAACAAGAATATGCTGTCGGTTGGGGGCTCCGCCATGGATGTTAGGCCGCGAATTAAGACCGTGCATAGAATTGTGACCAAGACACGAAGTAGCCTCGGCCATTGAAGAACTTTAAAAATGCAATAAACGTGACAGCCCGCAAACAATTATCCTCAGCCGCTCAAGAGGCTATCCAGCCGGAAACCGGAATTACGTGCGTTTGACTTCCACTCGAGGCATTTTATTTAATCGGCTGCAAATTTTCTGGACTCGAGCATGCTCCTGCACATTAATGGAGGAGTGTGGGATGCGAGCCGGGAGAGAAGGAAGAGAGAGATTTCATTCAGTGGCATGGATTTAAAAAAATTGCATGCATATGTTCGGTCTCTCATCTCTTCCAGTTGCTAAGATATGGTGCTCACAAGACCTGGGCGGGATGAAAATCTATGTGGGGAAAACAAGCGGGTTATTTATTAAACATTTGAGTGATGACGATCCGCAGCGAAATGCGCATTAATCCATCGCCATTGAAAATATAATCACACGATGAAAACCTTGATGTCACGGCCGTAGTAAGGACTTCTTTGGAAATGAAGGGGTAATTTAACAAAAGTACGCACCAACCCCGATTTGCGATCGAATCGATCACGCAGCGGTGGTGAGTGGTGCCTTGGCGTGTTATGAACGGACGTATCGCGTACTATTAGATCCCAAAATGGCTGAACCCCGGTAAAAACCAATGCTCAATAATATCTATTCCTTGGTAACACTCTCCCCGGCACGAATTCTTTCGTGGCTAATGGTGTCAATTGATTCTCATTTACAGAAAATTTCCAAACGAATGTTCTTCTTCCGCTTTCAAAAAAATGTGCGCTTCCCGGAAGGAAAGAAACCCGAGTGAAGACCACGTAGAGAAAGTAAGCATTGTGATAGCATTCGAAGATGGAGCAGAAGCGCGTGTCGCCTGCGAGAGGATCGAATGTACATTTACAACGCTTGATGGAGGATTCGGGCATTGCATTACAAGTGGTCGTGCGAGGAATTTCTATCTATTTATGTTATTTAGCATTAATTAATTTTTTAACTAATGTATATTATATATAAATTTATATCTAATATTATCTTATTTTCTCACATTAAAGAAAATGTATTTCAGTTAAATTGTGAAAAGGGAAGAGGAGAGATTAACTAATCTTTCAAAATAAAGAGGAAATCTTACGGTCCCAGTATTTTTTGTTTACATTACTCTTAAGAAATACAGAAAAAGTGAGACGATTAGAACGTAGAGATAATAATTTTAATTTTGGCACATGTCCTTCGAACGACAACTATTGGCCCACATCCGAGTGTCCTAAAGAGATCTCCGAAATTCGTTCAGATAAATTGCTTGCGTCGCTGCCTAAGAAATCGCACGGCCATAAATAATTGATATCTCCTAAAGTGGGTATGGCACAAAAAATCCCTATGCGGATATACTATATTACGGCAGAATCATCAGCATTGTTTCGTGTTTAATTTAAATATACAAGGAACGTAGCTACGGTCGTGAATCAATGTAAACAAAAAAAATACCGGGACCGTAAACTTGAATGGTTGAAGTCGGTAGTGTTCCTGATACTGGAGTCGTTTTGGAATTCGAGATTCGAAAACTCTTGGGTTAACCATTTTGATAAATAGTAGGTGGGGGAGTTCATCTACATCTACATAAATACCCTGCGAGCCACCAAAAAGGTGTGTGGCAGGGGGTGTAGCACCATGATGGAAGGGTAAGGGTTGAGGGGGTTTTGGGTTAGGTGAGGAAAGGTGGGGGGAACCTGTAAGAAAAAAAATATTTGTATACAAACATATATAGATATATATATATATACATATATACACATACATATATATATATATACATATACATATATACATACACACATGTATACATATCCTCGCGCAGTCCCTAACCTGTACGTTAATATTTATTGTAATGAACTAAGTCCTGGGGAATTTCGGCTACAAGCATTCTGGTCCCTTATCGTTCTTGGAAAAAATGACATTTTAAACCTGTCAGTGTTGCAGTCTATCTCTCTAGTCTTATATTCGTGATTCCTTCGACCGTAATACGTTGGGGTTCGTATTATATCCTTTATGTCATCGGAAAAGGGCCCTTCTTTAAATGTTTTAATAAGTTTAATCTATATTGTAGGAAGAAGCGTAGTCAACATAGAGCAAGCAACTGATAGAATTTTACTCGTAGAGATTAAAGCAGAGCCGACGAACTTGGTCATTGTTCAGGTATACATGCCACCGAGCAACCACATGGAGGAAGAAGTCGATAGGATGTACGATGAGTTAGAGGATATCATAGCGAATGTTCCTGCAGGGAAACATTTGATAGTGATGGGGGGTTGGATAGCGACGGTAGGCGAAGGAAGAGATAGGGGTGAGGTGGGGGACTATGGGTTAGGCACGAGGAATGAACGCGGGGAGAAAGCAATTGACTTCTGCAGGAGACAGGGGTTAGTCATCACCAACACATGGTTTAGACACCACAAAAGGCGTAGGTATACATGGAAAATGCCAGGTGACTCAGAAAGGTATCAGTTAGATTATATTATGGTTAGGCACAGGTTTAGGAACAGTGTGATGAATTCGCACAGTTTACCAGGAGCGGATGCGGACTCTGACCACAATTTAGTTGTTATGAAATGTAACGTGCGTTTCAAGAAGATAAGGCAAGGGCAACGGGTTCGGAAATGGAATTTAGAAGCAGTAAATGGATTAACGAGGAAGGAGTACCAGCAGGCTGTAGAGAAAATGATGGATGACGGTAAAGAACTGAGTACTATCGAAGAAAAATGGGAATGTATCAAGAAAGGGATATTGGAAGCCGCTAAAGACACTATAGGTACCGTTAACGGGAAAAGGATAAGGAAACCATGGGTAACGGATGAGATGATTGCAAAGATGGATGAGAGAAGAAGATGGAAAAATGTAAACACAGAGTTAGGCAAAATGAAGTACAAAGAGTTAAACAATAAATTGAGAAGGGCCACAAATAAAGCAAAAGAAGCATGGTGGAAAACGCAATGCGAGCATATGGAAAGTTTACAGAAGAAGGGTGAAATTGGTGCTCTATACAGCAAGGTTAAGTTATTATCGGGAAGTAAGAAGGCCAGATCTGTGCTAACAGTTAAAGATTAGTGGGGTAAGATAATAGTTGAACCAGGAAAAATCCAAGAGAGATGGAAGGAATATATAGAAACACTGTATGGCATAGAACTTAGGCCGACAAGGTTAGACATAGAAAAGGAACATGACGTAGAAGAAGATAGCTTAGGTCCAGGCATACTCGACGATGAAATAGAAAGGGCATTAAAGGAGATGAAAGCAAATAAGGCTGTGGGGGTGGACAATATTCCTGTAGAAATGTTGAAATGGTTAGGGAAAGGTGGGAAGAAGGCCATATATGGACTGATTCGTAGTATCTATGAGGAAGGAATCTGGCCGGAAGATTTTGTGAGATCGGTGTTAGTTCCTATTCCAAAAAAGGCAAAGGCTTCGTCATGGGAGGATTACAGAACAATAAGTTTGATATCCCACGCAGCTAAAGTTATTCTCAGGATCATCAACAAAAGGATAGAGAGTAAGGCAAACGATTACTTAGGAGATGATCAGTTTGGGTTCAGGAAAGGAAGAGGTACGCGTGATGCCATTGCAGTAATGAGATCACTAGTCGAGAGGAATATAGAATACAATCAGGACGGTTTTTGCCTGTTTTGTAGATTTCGAAAAAGCGTTTGATAGAGTGAATTGGGAAAAATTAATGCGTGTATTGCAGAAAATAGGAATGGATTTGAGGGACAGGAGACTGATCCGCAACCTGCACATGTCTCAGACTGCTCAGGTGCGAGTGGGGAACGGAGAGTCCGGATGGGCAGTGTTAGGAAGAGGTGTAAGGCAGGGTTGCCCATTGTCACCGGTACTGTTCAACGTATATGTGGAGGAAATGATTAAAGAGGCATTGAAAGAGATGGAGGTAGGAATGAAAGTCGGAGGGGAATTCGTAAAATCGGTTAGGTTTGCTGATGACCAAGCATTAGTTGCTCAGTCAGCCAAGGGGTTGCAAGCATTGTTGAGTGAATTGGAGGTTCAGTGCGATAAATATGGGATGAGAATCAATATTAATAAAACAAAGGTCATGCGATTTTCCAGAAAGAAAAAGGCTAAGCTAAATATTAAAATAGGCGGGGAAAAAATAGAGCAGGTAGAACAGTTTACATATCTCGGAAGTGTTTTGGACCAATACGGTCAAAATGGTAGGGACGTAAGGAGAAGAATTGCGCTAGGCAAGGAGGCTTTCTCAAGGAGGAGGGTGTTGATGACGGGGACGTTGAGTAGGGAGGTTAAAACAAGACTCGTAAAAACTTTGATATGGAGCGTAGCTATGTATGGCGTGGATACGTGGTCGTTGAAGCAGGAGGATAGACGTAGATTGGAGGCTTTTGAAATGTGGGTGTGGAGAAGAACGGAGAAGGTGAAATGGACCGAAAGGAAAACAAATGAGGAAGTACTGGAGATGGTGGGTGAGGAGAGGGGTTTGTTGAGAGAAATCCTATGGAGGCAGGAAAAATGGATGAAAGGCGTATTGAGCGGTAGTGGAATGCTGAAGAAGGTAATAGAGGGGAGAATGTTACGCAAACGAGGAAAGGGCAGGAACAGGATAGGGATGTTTGACGGGATGAAGGGAGGAAGGAAGTACACAGAGATGAAGAGGGACCTGTTGTAGATGAGGTTGCTGGATTGGGTTTTGTTTGGAGTTACAAAATATTTATTTGATAGTTGTGTCCATCCAAAAACCTACTTTAACCTGTAGATTACCTAATAATAATCTATATTGAAAACGCCGCTGTTTAAGAGAATCCCAACCTAAATTGTCTAGCAAAGTGGATACGCTGCTGAGTTGGTCATAACAATGTTTGACAAATCTAGCCCCCCTCCGTTGAACTCGATCTAATTCTGAAATCAAATTTATATTTTGAGGATCCCATATACTAGCAGCATACTCTAGGTGGGGCCTGATCAAGGCAAGGAAACATTGTTCTTTCACTTTTTCGTCGCATTTACCTAGCACTCTTTTCACAAATCCCAATTTTTTGAAAACCTTGTTGGTGAAGTCACTAATTGATGTAGGGAATTCGAGATGAACGCATATAAGAGAGACTCGCATTGAACCTTGTCTTTACCTCCATTTATAAAATTGTACCAATCCCAATCTATTGTGGGAATATTAAAATCACCTCCGATAATTAGGCTATGCTCACTGTTGTGGGATGTAAAGCTTTGTATCTGTTTTTCTAGGTCTGGTATTGAGTTAATGCTAACGTGGGGTGGTCTATAATACGCACAGATATATATTCTTTTCGATCTGGGTGTTTTCACTGAGCACCATACACTTTCTATTCAGCTATCAGGAAATAACTCGGCTCTACTGACGTTAGAGTTCTTAACCGCAATAAACACTCCTCCTCCGGCTCTATTTTTTCTGTCGTCTCTATAAACTATGAAGGACTTGGGAAATATTTCGCAATCTGCGATATCATCTGTTAACCAACTTTCAGTTTCTATAATGCTATCCGACTCTGTACTATGAATGAGATGGTGAAATTCCGGTATTTTATTTTTTAAACTTCGGCAGTTAACTACTACTACGGAAATTATATCCTCGTCTAAAACCTTCTCTGCGGTCTGCTTTCTGGGGATGTTATTTAATCTCTTTGATGTCTTAGTATGCTATCGGCCTATATTCTGATTAGTTAATTTAGAGTTAATAGCTGAGACAATGGGTCGCATAGGGCAGTCGTTCTTGTGGATTTTTGGAAGGCCATACAGTCGGGGAAGGGTAGGGTTGGAAACGTGGAGTTTGAAGCAAAGAGATTTGACGATCAGATGTAGATCAGACGAGAGCTATCACTGCTTTGTGTCCTGAATCATGCGGTTTAGAGGGTTTTTTGAGACTTTAGTTTATTTTATTACATTTATTACCTGGTGCCATTCAAGTTTACGGTCCCGGTATTTTTTGTTTACATTGCTTCGTGCATCTCAAAAGTCGAACAAATATAGTAATTCAAGAATTAAGAAATAGGAACTCAAAGAAAGGGTCCATCCATCAATAAACCCATTTCGCGAGGAGAAAATTGTTTGTCAAGAGTATCTCACTGAAGACTTTTTACGAGAATATCACCACGAAAATAGTTACATTTTTTCATTTGACGGGCAACCATTAAAACACGGTTCTTGCCAAGGTAACGGGATATGTAAGAGATTTACACGTTGGTTTTTCATTCCATTTGTTTTGATTGCACAAGGGTTCATTTATATTCGATGAGCATTATCGAACGTTTTCCTATGCGGCAGAAAGAAACCCCACGCTTGCTCCTTTACTTGTGATGTTAATTCTGACAAACGGATCCTCTACATAGTGGATAAACAATAAATTTGACCGTCGCTTCTGTTATTTTTTCTAGTTGTTCGGTGAATGGGAAATACATAGTTTACTGGAGGAAAGTACGTAATTAACGATGATGAAGCCACCGTGCTCTCCCGTCAGACTCTCGGCTCAACAGGACGGACAGGAGCATTTGTCTGGCGGTGAAATCCGCATGCGAGAAGCAAACGGCCTTCGAAACCGCAGCCCAGGAAGATTACACAGGTCTACAAAAAATTTTTTTTTTGTGCCGGGAATCTTTGTGCTGATTTTAACTATATTTGTAGAGCTGAATCCAAATATGAAATCCGTTTTTATTTAACAGCTCTACTTTTTTAGATATGGCACATCTTACGATTAGTTGTTTTAATATTTGATATATTCCGGAAAATAATTTTCAAAGTTAAATAAATCTATAAGTATACTAATTTATAACCACTCTGCGGTGTTCCTTTTATTTTCAATAAACTGTCAATAAGTTTTATGTATATTTCTATATTGTAGGCCAATGAGATTAAAAAAAAAACAAAAATACGGTACCGATACAAAAATACGGTACGGTACCGGTACAAAAATAAGTTTTTATCGCACAAGGGAAAAGGATATGCTACCCTTCTTTACTCAAGAAGACAATCTTACATTTTGTTTAGACGTTAAGGGTCTTTTGGAAAAAATGGGGCTACTATCACAATATGATGCTACTGATTGGCGTTTGTTTATTTATAGCTCCAAGCGTAGTTTAAAATGTATACTTCTTCACAATGGTAACAGGTTTGGCGCAATACCAATCGCTCATTCAACTAAAATGAAAGAAGAATACGATACAATAGCATTGGTCTTACAGAAGATAAAATACCAGGAACATCGCTGGGTGATTTGTGTAGATTTAAAAATGGTGAACTTTCTTCTTGGGCAGCAAAGTGGCTACACAAAATATCCTTGTTTCTTGTGCCTCTGGGATAGCAGGGACAGACAAAACCACTGGATTAAGAAGGAGTGGCCTAAGAGAGAAAACTTGGTTGTTGGGAAAGAAAACATCATTGCTGAATCTTTAGTTGAAAGAGAGAAAATCATCTTACCGCCTCTACATATTAAACTAGGCCTAATGAAGCAATTTGTAAAGGCTCTTGACAAGGATGGACCATGCTTCGGCTACTTAAGACTAAAGATGCCCCATATGAGTATTGAAAAACTTAAAGCTGGTATTTTTGAGGGGCCACAAATCAGACAACTTACAAAGGATCCTGCTTTTGTGGAGTCAATGAATGAGATTGAAAAAATCAGTTGGATGTCATTTGTTGAGGTCATAAAAAATTTTCTAGGAAATCACAAAAGTGAAAATTATATTGAGCTGGTAAACATTATGCTCAGTAACTTCAATTCACTTGGATGGAATATGAGCACAAAAGTTCACTACCTACACAGCCACTTAGACAATTTTCTTGGACATTTAGGAGACACAAGTGAAGAACAAGGTGAAAGATTTCACCAGGATATAAAAACAATGGAAGCTCGCTACCAAGGAAGATGGGATAACCATATGATGGCAGATTACTGCTGGTGCTTAAAACGAGACTGTTTGAACAAAGTGCACTCAAGAAAATCGCGCAAAAGAAGCTTCCGATGTGTTGAGTGATGTTTTTATGTATTTTTTTCTTTTCAATTTGTTTTATTACAGTAAAAAACTTTAGTATTTGTGTTCAATTGTATTGTAAAATTCTGTTGTGTTTGTGGGTGATTTAACAGCCCTAGAAATAAATCAAGTCTTTATATTTAGTGGGTTTTATTATTAATATAATATTCCCATATCATCATGTAGAAAATTTTTTTACGTAAGTAACAACATATCTATATCTTGAAAACTATAGCTGATAGGAAAAAACTAGTGTCATAATTGGATTCAGCACCCCAATTGTTCTTTACATCAACATTAAAAGCTCCGGCACCAAAACCACTGTTGACCTGTGTTATCCAAGCACAATTTTCGTGCAGGGGCACCACCGTGCGATGAGATCCCAGTTATACTACAGCTCTGCCTCCTCCTTCCTCCGCAACGCCCGCCGGCGCTTCCGACTATGAAATATGAACTGTGAAACTAGACAAAGAGCGCGGATGAAAAGGGGAAACTGGAGCGTGGTGTCTGCCGAGAGAAGACCACACACGTGGGGGGAGGGCGTAGGAAGGGTCGAAGGGGTGGAAGCGAGGAAACAAATCACTCACGAGTCCCGAACGCCAGGGTTCCATTAAGGTGGCACGAGATTGCATGGAACTCCCGAATCGGGAGCACTCCCCTCCTCTGTCTTCGGAGAACTTTTATTTTAGCTCAATTAGAAGGGAGGACCGCCTTCCCCGAGCCGCGGACGCGAGGTTTCTCCGAGATGGATGATTCCAAAGGGCTCCCGACGACCCCGGAAGTGCAGAAAGTACTTCCGTCCGCTATGCATTCAAAAGACGAGACCATTCCAAGAATACGCCCACATCTCTCTATGAGAGTGAAGTCGATGGTGAAGGCTTGATGGTTTTTTTATGAGGCTCTACTTTGTGAAAATTCATGATCACTGAATACATTTAAAACTTCGCATTTTTCACAAAAAAAACTTCATCATAATACTACTATCGGTTTCGACGCATGGCGAAATCGCCAGGTAAACTGACACAGGAATAAACATGATATCTGATGATGTAGACAGATAGGTGATATAGACCTGATGATGCCGCCTATGCGTCGAAACTGGTAGTAGTGGAAAAAGTTTTTTTGTGTGAAAAAATACTGTTTATTTATTCAGTTAAAGTAAATGGTGCCGCCATTTAGTCTAAAATTAGATACAATATACCCATCTGAACTCAACAAAAAGAAAACTGAATCCTTATGTCTGGAAGAAAGAAGCCGAATGCAGATATCATATTGCAACAATTTCAGCGTGTCAAAATCATTCGCCTTGACCGGGATTCGAACCCGGATCCCGCGATGTCCGGCCGAGTGCTATAGCCAGTTGAGCGGGAGCCATACTGAGGCGTCCTCTTAAACTCCGAAATTTTGGGGCTTTTAAAGGCTTCTTGTTCCTTTAAGAGCCCAAAAATTTCGGAGTTTAAGAGGACGCCTCAGTATGGCTCCCGCTCAACTGGCTATAGCACTCGGCCGGACATCGCGGGATCCGGGTTCGAATCCCGGTCAAGGCGAATGATTTTGACACGCTGAAATTGTTGCAATGAAATGCATGTTAGAAGATGACTCCGTTAAAAGTTATGGTTGCGGCATCAACCGCAGTTTCTTGAAATTTGAAGATATCACAATTCGAGGGGTGAAGCTAGAGCAAGTGGAATCCTTCATGTGCCTGGGCAGCAGCATAACATGGGATGGATGAAGTTCGATCGACATCAAGCGAAGAATAGCCCAAGCTAAGAACGCATTCATGAAGAAGAGGCAATTAATATGTTCAAAGAACCTAAGGCTGGAAACAAGGAAACAATTCGTCAAGACTTTCGTGTGGAGCATGGCGCTCTATGGATCCGAGACTTGGAACCTTGGAAAAGTGGACCAGCGAAGAATAGAAGCCTTTGAAACATGGTTCTGGAGGAGAATGCTGAAGATTAAATGGGCAGACAAAGTGAGGAGCGATGAAGTATACAGAAGAGCAGAAGAGGATAGAACCACATGGAGAACTCTACGGCAAAGAAGAAATTGATGGATTGGACACTCATTGAGGCACAAATGGATTGATTAGGAATATAATTGAAGGAAAGATTCCACGAGGAAGACCAAGAGATATGCACATAGGACAAATTAAGAAATACGTAAAACAGAAAATGTATCAGGGATTGAGGGAATTGACATTAAATAGAGGCGAATGGAGGGCTGCAATGAACCAATCCTAGGATTTAAATACTGATGATGATGATACCCAATGCCATCACGATAAACAGAATTACTTGGATTACTTTAACCACGAGGCCCCATCATTAACATCGTACCCCATTACGTATTTTAGGGAGAAATGACGACAGACATCATTTCTCGAAAACCACGACGAAACTAACGGCCTTCGGAGTTCAAAGTAGCACGAGAAGACAAAAGAAAGCATTTAACATCATCTCGCCAAAGCGACGTCGTTATTTATGGGAGTTAGGACTGTTTTGGACGACATTTTTACGACCCGTTCGTTGGGACGTTTAAGCCCACCGGACAACCGGATTCGGCGGCGGTTGGTTTGGAGTAAACAATTAAGGGAGCCTAATCCACGCAGGGTGGGGATGGTGGAGCGGTGAAACAAACCCGACAGGTGGGACGTGCGCGCACGTTTCCCTTGGTAACCGATGAGGCAGGTGGGCGGGGGAGAGGGTGAGTGGAGAGGTGTGGGCGGCACAGCGGACGAGGGGAGGGATGGGGCCGGTTCATTTGCGTGCGTGGCGCGGTGCACAATGGGGGGTGGTCGATACGGAGGCCTTCGGGAGGGCCATGGTCGATGGCGAGGAGGGGGCCGGCACCCGCATAGACCGACGCCCCCTCCTCTCCACCTCCTCCGACGGGAGGAGCACTGTTCACACACCGCGGGGCCGGAGCGAGCGAATCTTCTCACTGGGGAGGGATCTGGGCCCAAGGGGGGCTCAAGAGCGCGGGTCCAAACGGGGACCGCCCGTGAATCACGCCCGAATGCTCCTCACAGATACCTGAAAACAACCGAAGGATTCCCACTCCCTCCCTTCCAAAGACCCTTCCCTCGGTCAGAGCCAATAGCGGATTTGAGATGATATGGCGATGAGACGACGATCGACGCCCGCTCCACGAAAGAGCAGGAAAATTAACATTCAACTCCTTAAATGCTGGAAGCAGCCTAGAGGGGGAGGTTTTTGTGTGGTACATGCTGTTGCAGATTATCTCTCGCCCAAAACAAAAATATCACAAGACGGGAAACGCACATTCCAGAATAATTCACGGAGGGGAAGATTTTCCTTTTTAATTCGCCTCCCGCTTCTCAATCGTTCGTGCTCTCCGTGGATGTAACAAATACGTGACAAACGAACATTATCATGAATTTAACATTATCATGAATACTATTTTTTTATAAATGACAACCCTGTCCACGAAGGCAAGTATATAGTCAAAATCAATATCATACACCATACACGAGGGTTGCCATTTATATTTTGAGCTTAATAATGAAAAGACAGTAATTTATTTTTGAAAATGGCTTCATTGTTTTTCGAGGTATTCTCCATGATAATCAATGCACTTTTGCATGCGCTCGACCAATATTTCGTAGCACCTTTTCCACTCCGATTGAGGCACCTCCAAAACATGGTTTTTGAATGCATCAACGTCAGGCGTCGATAAAGAAGCCGTTTGGTGCTAAATCAGGGCCATACGGAGGATGAACCATCGATTCGACGTTTTGGCCAGTCAAATAGGTAGTTGTTTCGGCCGATTTGTGGGAGCTTGCATTGTCATGATGAAGAATGACCCTTCGTTGCCGCTTCTTTTTCCGTATTTCACCAAGCACTTCTGGCAAACAAATGCTCGAGTACCATTCTGAATTCACGGTTCTACGTTGCTCTAACGGTACGGTTGCCACGTGTTCAGTTATTCCGAAGAAACAGGCGATCATTTGCTTCGATGTGCTTCGTGCACGAATCACTTTTGTCGGATTTGGCTCGTCTCGGAAGACCCATGCAGTGGATTGCTGTTTTGTTCCGGGCTCATACGCATAGGTCCAAGATTGGTCACCAGTGTAGATGTTATACACAGCTTTTGATGCACCGCGATTGCATTTGCTGAGCATTTCTTTGCACCAATTGACACGAGCGTCTTTTTGAGCTTTTCTCAAATAATGCTGGATCCAACGCGAACAAATTTTTCTTCACGGCTAAAAGTTCATGCGATATCTTATTGATGGTCGTCATACTAATCCCCAAGAATGCCTCAACCTGGCGATAAGACATTGAAAAAGTAACAACTATGATAGAAGTCGATCCCAAATCTTGGGCGTAATTTTTAACAGTTTACTTTTGAGAACAAAATGTTAACTATTTAGCTAACCATCGAGCTTTCCGAATACAAACCGATGTTTTTTTTACGAGTTTTTCATTTCCCTTCGCCTCTCGAGACAATTTGAGTGCAAATGAGCGTCCACGAACTTCTTTTCACGAATCGTGATCGATGACCTGATTGGCGTGTGGAGGGAGGGAGGGAGGCGAAGAATCAGCCCGGGGGAACCACGTTAGGCGCCACTTCCGAGGGGGCGGTTAATAGCATCCGATTCCCCCTTAGCGTCCTCCCTCGAAAAGAAGCCGAGGGAATTGGCTCGCACTCCATCAAAACTACCCCCAAACCCCATGCCTGCACCCTGGGCAGACGACTAAGTTGCCTAAGTGCACGTCCTTTCGAGGTATTACACTTGGATACCTGAGAATCAATCATTCCATGCCTAAAAAACATGCTAATACAACATAATGGGATCCTCACGAAGTTGGATTGATTGCCGAATAGGATCGCATGCAGCGTAGAGAAGCCATATTTGCATAATGTTGTTATGATAAACTTAGCAGCATATCTAAAACAATATAGCAGCTAGGCTGGGAATCACTCACGGAACAAAGGTTAAATTACAGATCTTCTGCACATAAATTGGAAGGAGGTCTCTTTAGCGATGATGATGTCGAAACTATAATATTACTCCCATCGTACTGCGGTAGAAGAGATCATGCCAAAGAAATAGAGAGATTAGGAGTAGAACACACAGATTTAAGTCTGTAATTTTTCCCACGAACCATAAGGGATCAGAATAAAGTTTACCCCTACCGCGGCAGGAATGAAAATATTCGGGTCAATATTAACCTGGCGTGTATCAATCTCCTGCCACACACCCGTGCGGTGACTTTCAGGGTACTAACATATCAAACATCAAACATACGAGTCACACAAGAAAAGGAATTGACGGAGAGATACGCGACGGTTCAGCGAATCACAATCGACATGCACCAAAGTGAAGAATCTTCGTTTGGCAAAGCACGATAACGTTAAAAAAAAATAACATAACTTTCCATAATTGTCGACATATTTCTATAACGTAAAGTCAAAATTTGAACAATGAATCAGATTAAATTTACAGTTCAACATGAGTGGTCCAGTGGTGAGGCTTGATTTCACCACGTCATTAACACGTTCAGCTTACTTTCAATTTTATATTTTACGGATTCTCTCTCAGGACAAAACGTACCACGTGCATGTATAATAATTCATCTTCTGCATCATCTAATAATTCATAGCTCGGTGCAAATATTAATTACTGATAAATAAAACAGTTTCTGGCGTAACTTGGTGGAAAATCTTCATATTGACTTTTAATAATAAAACCACTTTACCACTTTACTCTTCCCCTCCGCCCAGAGATATGTATATATACGGTGTTGGACTTGTCAATTTTTACCTGATGATGTTATGTTATAACGAAACCTGGGTAGTAAAAAATTAAAAAGTTTATGTGGAAAAGTAAAGTGGTTTTATTATTAAAAGTCAATATTAATTACTGGTTACTTTCGAAAGACATGGAGAGCGGAGATAAGGGATGGGGTTAAGTGGATTCATATAAGGGAGGCTAAGATAAGATGGAAAAACTCGATAAAATTATCAGAACGATCACACTTTGTACCAGACACAAAGCCCACTTGCAACGTCACATTAACTTCGAGTACTGCGCATCTGAATAATACAAAAAAATTCATAGAATCATCACTTCTCGCTGACATAAAACCTCAGTGATAACATGACAGTCTAGGTTAAAATATCACAGGGCATTCTAGAACACGAGAGACACAACTTTAAGAGCCTGCAGCGAAAAGATTAGAACGATTTGGTAATGAATGGGGTCGTTAAATCTGATATAATCTTAATTTTATTAAAAAATTTCATACACGGACGTCAACATTTATTTTTGATTGAAAATAAAAATATATAAAAGAGTCACTCACATACAGAGCAGTACGCGAAAGTGAAACAAAGCATCATTTAAGCATAAGACTCAGTATTTAATAGTTATCGTGAACATCCCAAAACCCTAGCCACAAATAGGTAGATTATCAGCTAACCAATAAGCACAGCAAGATCCATGCAACGCCCCCGGAGATACGCTCGTTTCGACCGACTGAAGCAACGCTGCGCCGCTTTTAATGATAAGGGTCAGGCGCCTCGATTTTCTGGCACCCGCAACTGGGAAAGTAGGACACAAATCGAAGGACGACATTACAGGGGCCTTTGTTTATTTCAATCAAATGGAATGGTGCATGACAAAGTTAAGAGCCAATCACACCAAAAAATACGCCTTTTTCCATTTCTGCTCCAAGGACTACATAAAACACCTTATTGTGTTACAAAATGTTTTAACGATTCTCAATTAATGATGCATAGATGTTTTAATCGAGTCGAAAGGCGTTTCCCAAAACAATCGCTAATTCCAGAGTCCTACCGCTTAGGATCCTTGGGAAGTAATAAAAAAGTTAAATTATTTTTTTAAGGCTTCACTGCGAAAAAACATTAAAACATTAAACATGCAAAACATTAAAGATACTCAATGAGACTGGAGGAAATCGATTATTTTTTCGAAACGCCACGTAAGCGGATGTGTGAGAGAGACATACCTGAAAAATTACGCGTATTGCTTAGAAAATGGTTACATCGGAGGCTAAGGGCGCTCGCCCGACTCTCATCTCAGTTTAGCGGAGAAAGGATAAAGCCGAAAAGGGGAGGTGTTAAGTGGAAGGTGAGGGAGAAAGAGGGGCGAAGGCGGGAGGGAGTGGCTGAGGCCAAGATCTTGCTTACCACAAGACGAAACTGACACGACGATCTCATTTCTTCCCAAATAAACTCACGGTCGGAAAACAATCTTACGGCACGCCGAAGTTCGAAAAGTGTCAAGGAGTTTGAGGCAGGAAAATCACGATGAAACAATATTTCATCCACGTCGACATTCCCGTGCGTAAATATTCCATCTTATGATGAATGCAACGACGGGGACAACAACTATTTTCGGTCGGGGAACATCAACGTGAAACGGATCAACGTCCATCTCCGGATAGATTTGGCAATTGGTGTCCGCTTTGAGCAACCCAGTGGGTTACCACGATGAAACTGACCAGCATGCACGGAAACACCGTGCCCAGGGCATCGTGGACAGGTGACAAAGAAACCGTCGGGAAGTCGAGATCGACGGAATAAGAAGTGATCAACCTCACCCACCGCTGTGGTACACAGCTCAATTGTTTTCGCGATATTTTGGGCCCGGGAACCAAGGCTTTGGTTAACATTCCACTCGATTTTCACTGAGGAATCAAAGAAGCATCGGAGAAAACGGTTTTAGTCCAATAACCAACTTGCGGAGATCATTTCTGCGGCATAGAAATGTAATTTGGGAGTACCATCATCATCATGTGATGGACGGGCAGAGCTGCGCTGCCCTCCACACGGCACCACAGCAGGGATGGAAACACCACGGACAATGGGTATTCGAGTTCTGATACCCTCACGTGTTACGTCGGGTGCTATGGATTTTCATGAAGGCTAGTGCTATGGATTTTCATCAATATATGGGACTAAACTGGGAACAAACACCCAGAATAAAAGATGAACATTTATCACTGAAAAGCTAATTACACGTAAGCAAAACTTTAGATTTAATTCGAGGGACAAAATGAATTTAGGAATAACATTTAGCAGAACCGTTCAAGTCCAAAGCCTTCGGAGGCCAATCCTGTTCAAATTTAACAACCACGCGAATGCAGTTAACGTTCCTTGAACAAAAGGGAAGAGACAGCGCTAAATATCAAAATCGACGTTCCGAGTCGGCTGTCGGAGTGTTTCTGAGGGCGGAGGCTGTTTCCCTGCAGCCGATGACAGACCACACGTTTGATTCGAATAGCAGCCGGCCGACCGTAACTGGGCTTTCCGACTTTGAAGGATGGCTCGTTATTTTCAGAATTTCCGGCTGAGGTTTTAAGTGCTGAACTACTTTCACGCCAGATCGCAGAGGTTGATTCACGGAGGCCCTTCGAAAACATATGCAATGCACCTGTTGCCATGACTTCCGAGTGCTCTCTCACAAGTTTGTTCGACGACCTCCTTAACTTTCTGTCAAGTAATGGAGCGACAAAACAATTTATTTACATCCAAATTTACAGTCTTTAACGGGGACATTGGGGCCACCAACTTTATCCTTCCGACGTAACGTTCAAATATTTGACCATATTAGATCACATAAATGCCAGATAAAAAGATTATCATTTTCCCCGTAATGGTAATTGCCTTTCATCAAACTCATAATTGGCCGTAGCCATTATCAAAATCGAGCAAAAATGGAGAGGAAAAGAAAGTTATCCACTCAACTTTATTTAAAATGTCTACATCTGAGACCTTGACGGCCAAAGAAATCGTGTTCATTGATTGTTCGCCAGTTTCTGGCAAAAATTCAACCACCATCCTTGATCATCTTCCTTATTCGCTAGATCTGGCCCCCTTCGACTTTTTCCTATTCCCAAAATGAAAAAATGCGACGAGGGGACATCACTGGGAAGATGTGCAAAGCAGGAAACGACGAGAAAACTAAAAAGCCCAACTACTGTCGAGGACTTCCAAGAATGCTTTAAACAGTGAAAAAGAAGATGGAATAAGAAGGGATAGCCTACGAATGGAGAGGACTTTGAAGAAGGGGACAAAATCGATGTAGACTAAATATTTGCAAAATAAAGTCTTTATAACCTCAGTTCGCGTATTTATTGGACAGACCTCGTACGGTAAACCACTCGCAGTAGATTGTAGAAAGAAACACTATTGACCGATCACGTAATGCGCACATAATCTGAAACTGCCAAATACATTTCCGAATGGAAGCATGCTCCTCATAACCTTCCGATGCACAGTCGCCCAAGGCACATAAGTTGGGTCCTCGGCAGTGGGTCACGGGTCGGGTGGTGGGCGGTCAAATTCCAGTTTCAAAGTCCCTCCCGACATCCCATTTCCATGGAAACGAGCAGGAGGAGATGGCGCAGCTGCGAAATGAAAAGGAACCGAGGCGAGGATGCCAACGGAGGACGCTTTTACTGCCAGAAGAGACGCATTCCGAATTCCTGCCAAATGCGCGAAACTTATTTTCTTCCTTCATTTTCCTCTGGAAAAAATAATTGACCTTCCTCGCTGGTGGCGCCATTGGGAGCTAGCCGGCGCCACGGGCGGATCCATTCCCAGAGCTGCGACAGGCAGGGGACGACGACGATGAGGTGGCACACGAGGAAATGGAAGCTGGCTGGAGCCCCCCCATTGCGCGCAATCCTGCATCCGCGCGGCGGGGGACGGAGGAGCGGGCGGGCGGAAATGCCTCCCACCCCACTGCGACGCGGAGGAATACGGCGGGCATCGTCCCAGAGGATGATTCCCTGACGTCCCCCACCACGGGAGCCAATGTTTTCCAATCCTGCCGCCGTTTCCAAGCCAGTTGTTCACTTCTTCGGTTGCGACCCGGAACGGAAAATGAGTCCTGACAATTGATACGACTTTGGGAGACACAAGGTTTGCGGGCTCGAAGATACAAGACGTTCCTCTCTCTCTCCCTTCCAGCCACAAAACTGCATTTATTATCGAGCCAAATGGAGCACGGGCCAACAATTACATATCGCACTGACATTCTATCAATAGTTTCACTGAGTTACCGCCACCAATATTGTTCAGGTAAACAAATTATTGTAGCCACAACAGCATTTCATTTTATTGTTTTTATTTGGGCTTTTTTTTGCTCGAGCTTGATCCACGAGGAAGCAGAATGCATTTCCTTCCGTGACGTCATAGTTTCTCGGGTACAAGCCCAGTCCACGAAAAAATAGTCACAAATTGACAGTATACATTTCTTTGTGTCCTTCTTGAGTTTTCACTAGTGTACTCGTAAAAGGATTTTCTGCGTGAAAAGAGAGAATTATAACCCATCCGAATGGTGAATTAAAAAAAAACTACTGTAGTTTGACACAGCGGCCGGCTGGAAATGTGCTCGCGGCCCACGGGGCTCAGAGGACCACTGCAGTCGCAAAACAGTTATCAGAACCACTGATTAGACGCTAGAAAATCAAAATGGCAGCCATTTTCACCGAACTTTTTCATACTTATGGGTGTAGTAACTTTATTCTTCGTCAGGTGCAAACAAAATTCTCGTTAAGTCATGGACCACTACATCCTACCCGCACACACTCTCACAAAATAGAAATCGAGTATAAGAATTGGTTTTGACAAATAATGATATGATGCAATGTGAGCCAGTTTCACGAAAGAAAACGCATCATTCGGACTTGCTTGAAACCGTCCACTGGGAAAAGAGCGGGACGTCGCTTTCTCTCTCTTTGGGTCGTTGGTCTTCAAAGAGCCGGGAGGAATTGCTACTTTGCTACTATTTACAGTGGGAATACAACGAATACCTAAAAACCGAAGAAACAATACATAGTACAAAGAACTGATAAGGTTTCATAAAGGCTTTTCGGGGGAAGTTAACATTCCAAATTCATTTAGATACCGCATATTTTTTTAAACATTTTGAGCCGGACTGCTAGTTTCCTCCTGCTTTACAACAGGGGGCATTAGGTTAGAACTATTTTTCATACTGTTTTTTGTCGTTTTCATGGCTGGCCAATCCTCGTTTTCTTAAATAATCTGGAGATCAGGATACTCCATACCCTACCACAACACAGTAATGCAAACCACAATGAGGACGTGGGACAGATGAGGTTTTAAGAAATCCAACCTATCAAACAATAAAAATCGACAAACGTGCAGTGTTCGTCAATGGAATTTCACAAAAGGCTTTCAAATTATCATTTTAAAATTGGTTTTGTAGCGATCGAGCTTTCGGCGAAGACAGAGCGCGCGTATTTGAACCAATCGCCCGAGGCTATTCCTTCGCAACTTCGTGCGGGTGGCGCACTGCGCGAGAATATGCCGTGGGATCATCGCCATCGTGTTTCCCTCGCTGACGAAAATAAACTTCCTTGCTCTGTTGTTTTCTGAAAGCCAACGTTTTTTTTCGTGACTAAAGGCATTCCCATTGCAGTTGATATCCGAGCACCCCGTCGAAATTACTTGCATGATATGTCCCTACAGCTTCAACGCAACAACCTCAGAGTGTAAATAAAAATCATTCGCCTTGACCCTACACACATACAGGAGTATCTTCCTTGAACTTAATTTAGTAGCTAGATGACCACTTTCTCCCGCTGAAATAAAATACAACAGGTCTCGAATTTGACTAAAATGACCCAGTGAAACACATTTTTTGCTTCCACGCAGCATTTTTCCACATGCTGTCAGACGAAATAAATTATTGATATCGATCTTGCAATGAAATATTACATTATTATGATAAAATGATGGGTATTTTGAAAATTATACAAAGTATTCCAATATTTAACCATAATTCAGGTCTTAATCGACAGCTTCAATTCTTGCAAAGGCATCACTTCAAAAACTTAAAACCACTTTTCTCGTATTTATCAATCAATGCAGATATTCAATCAGTTCGCTGCCAAAGGGTACCAAAAACTGTGCCACAGCTCTTCGTGCTTGGTCGTTACAATGCTAGTCGGAAAAGTGTGGGCGTCCATCTCAAAAGTCGCTTGATTCGAGGGAAGATGGCAATTTGACACGAAGAAAAGAAGCGGAAATCGGAAGCCGTCCAGTCAGTCACCGGAGGGGCAATGCAGCGCGTTGAGACCAGGGTCGGGAATGTTAACGCGTGGTCAACGATCAGGCGAATCCCGATAAGCTTAAAAAAAAGTGAAACTCGAACACGCCACACACAGCCGGTCGGACGTGCATGCCTTCGGATATGAAAGCAGACAACGAAGAAATGGGCCTCGGTGATTTTCTAGTCATTAAAAAACTCATTTCTGAGCAGGAGGAATGAAACATTACAAGAGGCTTAAAAAAACACAGATATGATGAATTCAATTCGATGAGTGCAAATGATATATGAAAGCAAGGTGACAACACGTACAACGCAGATGAGAGAAAGACTGAGCCGAAGTTCAAAGTATGACCAAGGCTCTATTGTTAAACAGAAATACTCATCTTACTTACTAGACTTAACACTTATCCGACCCAAAATAATTTATTTAATTTTAATTCAAGTATTTATCACAATTGACGGCCTCTAGGTTTCCGAAAGAAAACCGTATCCTTCGAGACACACTGGCCTTTTCTCTTTACTTAAAGATCCAGCGTCGATCTGACTTGTTCGATTTGAGGAAAAATCAACACGCCCAAATCACACCTGCGTTTTTTTTAAATAATCTTGCAAATCGAGACAATTCATGCAAAAAGTGAACGTTTTGCCGGGAATGATATAAAGTGCCAGCGCTAAACTATCTTCGGACCTCTAGTTGCTTCGGTAAATTCAGATGAATCGATAAAAAAATAGTGAGACGAAAACGCAATTTGTGAAATGTATTTGATAAAATTTTTAGGCTTTCCGATTTCCATCAATTCGACAAACTTTTCAACGGCTGGCAACAAGGGAATAGCCAGTGGTTTTTCATCTACGCCCTAGCTGGTGCACGTGGGTGGTCCGAGACCCTCGTTTTGGTTAATCATCCCCCAAGGAAATGCTCTAGCCTCGGCTGCCGAGGTGCGCCGTGGGTGACCAGCAGCATCATTTCATGCGTCTAGAAGAGAAGCACTCCACAACGGGAAGACTAAATACAACTCACGCCCTCCCGGCCGCCCGAGGGAGGGGCGCTGTCATATCCCAAAGGGCAGTGACTCTAACTAAATCAACGCAAAGGGACAATGCCCGATTGCTTCCTCTCATCGAAAAGTGAAAAAAAGGAGACTAGAGGGGGAAGGGGGCAGGTTGATTCAAAATTCTTAGTTTTCTGTGTCGTTTGGAACTATTTCCACATCCTCCCTCTCATTCCTAGGGAGAAGGGGCCCCTCGGCCCCTTCTCCCTTTCTCCTTCCACAACCCTTTCTTTCACCCCTCCCGCACCACCCATTCTCCCCTTCCCCTTATCTCTCTGTCCCACATACCTCTCGCCAGTCAGTCCTAACTAATCTCCCGAGGAAGATGGAGCTCGATTCCGTCGAAATTTTGATTATAATCGTTCCGTTCCCGGAATTTATTCAGAAAATTAAAAATACAAGTTTATTCATCTAAATCTATATTGTCCCCTTCAAAGTAATCCCCATCGACTGCAACACACTTATGCCAGCGCTTGATCCAATCCTCGAAACATTTTTTATATTCGGTTCCTGCGATTTTTCCATTACTTCCTCTCGGCTGCTAAAACGCGTTCCCCGTAATGTTTTTTTAACTCGATTGAACAGAAAGAAGTCACAGGGAGCCAAATCAGGTGAATTCGGTGGCTGTTGGATGGTATTTGTTGCATTTTTCGTCAAAAAATTACGAATAATGATAGCACTGTGCGACGGTCTCGACGCACTGTGCGACGATTTCTGGTCTCTTTCGGCGAATTGCTTCACGCAAACGTCTCATAACGCCGAAATAATACTCTTTGTTTACTGTCTGGCCTTCTGGCAAAAATTCATGATGCACTACACCGTTCTAATCCATGAAAACCGTCAGCATTGCCTTCTTTTTTGACTGAAAACGACGTGGTTTTTTTGGTCTCGGCTCATTTGGTGAACGCCATTCACTTGCCTGATGTCTGGATTGCGTGTCGTACTCATAAACCCACGTCTCGTCTCCAGTAATGATCCTTTTGATGAATGTGGGATCGGATTCAGCCTCGCAAATCATGTCTTTTGCGACGTCAACACGGTCTCTTTTTTGCATGAAATTGAGGTCTTTTGGCACCAACTTTGCTGCTACACGACGGAAACCCAAATCATTAACCACAATGTCTTGGGCGGATCCATAGGCAATGTTCAAGTCCTCCGCTATTTCTCTGATGGTTAATTTGCGGTTATTGACCAACATTTCTTTTACTTTATCAATTTTTTCACCGACTTTCGATGTCGATGGTCTGCCACTGCGTTCATCATCTTCGATTGACTCACGACCACTTCTGAACCGCTCGTGCACTGGTAAACGACCGTTTTTTTTTAGAGAATCGTTGCCGAAACACTTTTCCAACATTTCCAACGTCCGTGCGCCACTAAATCCGTTTTTTACGCAAAATTTAATACAAGTTCGTTGTTGCAAATTTAAATCCATTTCTGCAATTGTAAAAAATCGCCAACACACACAGATAGATGTACTCTTGGCTACGTAACTTTTGCAAATGTCAAGTTATGACACTAAGATTTAAAGGGAATATCAACAACAGATGTACCAATTTAACAAAAAAAACAGAACTCAAATCGGAACGATGGGAGCGCCACACGGTGGTTATTCCGGGAACTTTTTGATCAAGGTAGTACATATTTTGTGGGGTGAGGTAATCCGAGAGTAGAGCGTTGGACTACTGACCGGAGGGCCCGGGTTCGATTCCCGGACAAGGAACTCTAGGCACCTGCAGCTCCACCCAAGCTATGTGATATTTCGGGTACCAGATCTTCCTGGAGAACCATATGCGGCACAGGGAAAGGAAATGCCTCCCCCCTGCGGTGATGTGTGTATTTCACATGCTGTCACTGGGTGAACTCTACCATCATCTATCGACCGATCTTCGGGTAGATTTATGTGTTTAGGTATGTAAAGATAACATATTTTTATATAATCGTCGAATTAACACGGAAGTGTTGAATAAAAAACTTTGACAGCAACAAACAAATAAAAACACATAAAATGAACACTCTCACGTTATTTCTTGATAATTTCGACGGAATTGAGCTCCGTCTTCATCTGAAGATGCGGTAGATCGGTTAGTTCTACCGCACCTTCTGATGAAGACGGAGCTCAATTCCGTCGAAATTATCAAGAAATAACGTGTGAGTGTTCATTTTATGTGTTTTTATTATTGTATTCTCCTCAAGGCAATACAAAGTAAGAGCAATTAACTTAATTAAATTATGAAGGGTGCTTGGCTTCAATTATTATGAGGAAAACAATACTTATCAACATCCCTAAAAATATTTTTCTGATTATCGTGCCTATCGCAAAACTTGTCACGCCATTATTGGGCGCATCATATTCGATCATTATCCTCAAGAAGGGTGAGCGACGGCGGCCACGTTTGCGTATCCAACCGTGATAAGCAAGTTTGAATCTCCCGAAGGGGCCCCTGGGTCAGAAGAAACGTGGGGAGGGGATCGCCGGATGGCAAAGAAGACGTGACCCGAACGGGCCCTCGCGTTCTTTGGCCCACACCATCAGGCAGCCGGTGCAGATGAAGGAGCCCACCTACTTCTTGCTTCTCCCTCCCCGAGGGTTAGCATCCAGCATCTCCCACTCCACTCCGGGCGCGAGATAACGGTCCAACGCCGCCAGAGCACGGCGGGTGGGTGGCCGGCCGCGGTCTTCCGGCCAACATCTCCCCCCACCCGCCCCATCCAGCGGCCTTGTTACCCAAATAACATGTGCACCTTCCCTCCATCGCCACGGGCGGTGTGCTTCTTCCCAACCAAAGGGTCGCGCTTAATTATCATTCTTCGTCGCCTCCTTCCGAGAAGAACGGATCTCCGAGAACGGATCTCCGTGAACCGATCACGCTTTTCTCAGTCGAAGATAGCCCTATCCAAGGATGACCAAGCATCGAAGTCTCCAACGATGTTGAATAATCCGCACGTGCTGATAATCACTCAATATGTCAACATGTCTCTTACACGATGTTTTCAAACGATGGTCAAAAATTATTCATTTAATCTTTCTTTTTCATCTATTTAGTAATGTATTTTTTAACATCAACCACGACGGTTGCGAAATCAACTTATAACTTCAGAATTGGCGAAATTTCAAAGTTAATCGATGAGTTTAAGTATGGATCGGTGTGTGTTCTCATTGAAATCACGAAGTTTTAGCTGATCTGTCGGCAAACTGAGCCGAGCCCTTCGACGATCCAAAACATACTAAAATGAAAACCTCTACTTTCATGACACCCTACAGGAATCACACTGCAAGGGTGCGTGGAGGTGAAGAATTCCATATAAACGGAACCTAAATCGAGAATGCGACAAGGAGAGTGTGAATTAGGAACACGGCTAATGAACTGATGCAATACGTACAAGCGGAGAGGGGAAATTAATGAAGGGTCACAGAAAACCGGTATTCGGGAGCTGCTGGCGGATTAAGGCGGAAACGAAGAGGAGTCATGAATCATTTCATGGCAAGAAAACGTAATTTTTGGGGAGCATTGAAAGCATAAAGCCGCTTCACATGAAGTGCATGTAGTGGAATGGCCATGAAGGATAATTAGGAGGAATCGAAACGAGGAGTGACATATGGTCGGAAATCATTAACGTGGAGCAAAAAATTGATGTGATGTGCTGACGGCAGGGCAACGTGAATTTCGTGCGTGCCGGAAGAAGAAAACTGCAAGGATAATTTTGTTTGTTCAGTTACATTTTTTGTCTTGTGAGGGTAAAATGTTTGCTAATTCAAAAAAATCAAAAACAGCACGAGACAGACAGAAAGACAAATTAATCGCGTGAAAATCGCGGTGCTTTAGACAGCTGTACTACCCAAAAATTTTCCAAAAAGATTTACCAAGGCATTTGTGAAAAGGCAAACTGAACTTATCCGCGTTTGCAAGGTGTTCTTCTAACACTGGTTGACGGTACACACACGAGGTCTATTGATCCTAATTTTATCTCCACTGAAAGAATTCTGTCTCAGAGGGACTCTCATCGCCAATAAATGAAAATTTATCCACTGTCACCAAACGCTTTGAATGAAAATGAAGGAATTGTCGAGGAATGTCAAGATAGGCGATTAGAGATGAACTAAATTAACTCAGAATCCCTTTAAGCTCCTAATTACGAGATACCAAATAAAAAACACAGTAAAACATAAATGATTTATATCAAAAGTTTCGGAAAAATAGATTTATTTCGCTAGATGACTCGCTACAATGACTCAAAATTCTTCGAAGGTCATCCCTTCTTGAACGTGAGCACACTTTTGCCAGAGCGGTTTTTCCGCGACTCTAAGGCTCCCTGGTAAGCGGAAGGTCCTCAAGGGTAGGCGTGCAAGCTTCTTTGACGGCACTCAAGGTCACACCATAGTGGTGTCCTTTGAGGGAGGACTTCACTTTTTGGAACAGGAAATACTCTGCTAGTGCCAAGTCGGGACTGTGAGGAGGTTGGGGAATGGATGCGATGCCGTTGCAGATGGTCTTCGCAAGCAGACACTCGAATCTACTTTTGGTCGTCCGACCAAAGACATTTCCACGGGATGAGTTTAGAGCATATCTTTCGCATCGCCAAATTTTCAGTGATAATGATGAGTGCACTGTCATCTTATCAATTCCAAAATACGACCTGCGATCATGTGCACACTTAACCGACGACGGTCTGAGTTCAGCACTTAACATGCAATCGACCTCATGTAAAAATTGTTACCGATACAAACCTACCTTGCATGGGCTCGACATGTTAATGGAGAAATCATCAATGCCGAAAGTAAGGAACGAAGGACGAGGCATTTTCAATAAAAAATTCACCGTTTTAATTTCATCAGAGCATGAATTTATTTCCATTAGCAGGTGATATTTCCCGAAGAGGATAAACCTTTGTATTGAGCATCAAATAACGACCAACAAAATATGATTCAACAAATCACTCGACGGGTAGTCTACAGAATTAAACTGCGAATCTGGAAAAGGGACTATTCAAGGCCAGAATCAATAGAGGGAATCTAAAGGGAAGCAACAGTCAAGGCTAAGCGGTGTCCTTCCAAAGAATAACAGAATAGATAAAAATCACATCAATACCGACAGAATTAAGATATCCGAAACTTGCGTGTCGTTCCTTTCGGATACGCTAAGGAAACAACCATATGGATGTCCTACTGAAGGATGAAACGGCAAGCATTTTTAATAACGAGATATTAAGCTAAGACGTCTCATATCCAACTTCCGATGAAACCCCAAAGCTGAAATCTTGTCAATGAAAGACGAAAATAATCTTCATACATTAATAAAAATACTCGATATTGGAAGAAGAACAATAAATGAGGCCGTCACCCTCGCCAGCTCCCCCCCCCCCTCCCAAGCCGATATTAGATTAGACGCGATCACACATATCGTAGAGGGCATGCACAGGCGACATTGTTTTAGCATTGATTTTTTTCTTTTAATGTTAAAGGTTCTCCCAAAATACCTGATGAAAATTCGATATTGAAATAATTTATAAACTGTCAAATTTGATTTATGGAATTGATTCCTTCGGAATTACTCAAAAAAATTGAATTATTGTCATAATTTGCCTGGCTTTTAAAACATATCAGAGTAGACATTACGGCTGTCTGACGCTGTATTTAGCATCCGATTACAAAAAAATGAAAATATTTCTCAAGATGGGGACAAGAGCCGTGGAAATTTAAATTATTTAGGATCGACTGGAGACTTTTGATTTGAATATCGATGGGAAAATTGCGAGAAATGATTGAACGATAGGACCAGGATGAATGGGGATGGAAAGAGAAGGGGAAGGGTGTGTTGACATTTAAAAAAACAACGAATCTTCCATTTTAGGAGTTGCTGAGTGAGTGAGTCACGGCATTTGAGTCGCCCACTGCTGCCAGCACACACAATCTCGAGTAGTTAATGTGCAGCAGGTAAGCCAACGCGCATGCGCACGTGCTCGCCTACAGAAATCACGTGCGCCACGCACGATTAGGCTAATCCGGCCATCAATCGAGGTTGCACCCACTCTGCAATGACCCCCCGAGAGCACAAAGCCTTACAAAAGGACTCTCGGCGAACTGCCGTAATTCCTTCCTGGCGTTGAAAAGGGGTTTTCGAACCTTCGTTGCGGCAAGGCGATTGCAGAAATGTCGATGTGGAAGAAGGGATCGCGAGAGAGAGAGACTACGAAAAATTGACCCTTTGAGTATATTTTCCAAAGAAATTACACAAGACTGCCCTCGACAAAATTTCACCGTGTTAAAGTAAAAAATATTAACTCAATCGAGAGCCACCTGTTAACATATCATAAATGATTTGTTAAGCGTTGGCAACGATTATACTTGGGCTACTTTAGTCGTCATGCTTGGTCAATTGCTAACCTTTTTGTCTCCTTTTTCCTGGTCTTTTATGCTTCATTGTTCTCCATCGCCTTCTTTTGCGAATGTTCTCGAGATTTCAGGAGCTTTAAGGCAACTCCTTGAGAGCTGCTGTAATTTCGACTCCAACGCATTTCCTACGATTACACTTCAGCATAAGCTGTAGACTTGAAAATGTTAATTCAAATTTTACTATTCGAGCATTTTATCTATGAGGCACTCTGAAATTCCACTGCAACTTAATTGTCTACATGGTGCGACGACGGTGGGTTGTCGCTTCATAGAGCAGGCCCACACAGCATGTTTGCGGGGGCACATTGCCTTTCTCTAAAACATTTTGCGGAGACGGTGATTCCTAGACCAAACTATCGCATCATCTTCTCGCCTGTTAATCATGTCCCGCCTGCAAAATTTAGCACATCCAGGGATTAAATTCCGTTATTTACGTGCAGGTGAACTGCATGTTAATGACGATACCTTGCCTGAGGATGCCTCCCAATATAATGCCGAATATGGCATTATCACATACAAGCAATAGAACCAGTGTCTGCTGGGCTGACATCCAAAACTCCTTCTCCATTTTAAACGAAACAATCCCGGACGAAGAGCTCGGGGCCGAAATACCCGTCAACAACGTGAAATGTTTTGGTCGCCGATCTCCCTTACATTCCTTCGAGGAGTTTTTTTACTAATTGTTTCTCCTTGCATATCATTACGTGGGTCGCGGTAGTCCAGGGGTAGAGCGTTGGACTAACGACCATGGAGGGCCCGGGTTCGATTCCGGGACATGCCTCTCCGGGCACCTGCAGTTCCACCCAAGCTGTGTGGGTTCTCCGGTATCAGACCTTCTTGGGAAGGGAACTGGCCCCCTTTATTACCCTGATGTGTGAATATTCACACGCCGTCGGGCTTAGCACTCTAACACCACCACCTACCACATCGACCTTCGGATTGATTACTGTGTTCATGGCTTCTTTATATATATCAATGCATCGTCGCAATTTTCCATCCAGAGCTTTGTGAAACACAAGACCTCGGATCACCCGACTCACTGGCAAAATGTAAAACACTATTATTTTCGAAAAATTCCGGTAACCTAATTTTTTCCTGATTACTCATTTATTAGTCACGAAACAAAAAAAAACAAATTTCATCATTGATAAATGGATACATATTAAGAGTTATAAACGAACATAAAGGACATGAGATACCCCAGATAAATCCGGCGCAATCTCAATCGGTGGGAAACGGCAATTCGATTGGCTTTCCAGTTGAGCAACGAATGCGAGGAGGAGACGACCCCCGGAGGGGGCAGGCGCCATGGGGGATCGGAGAACAGGGAGCGAGTCAGGGAAAGGTAAATAGGGGGACTCCATCGACACGCAGCAGGGAATACATCCCGGCAGTCTCCGGGAGCGCACATTTGGAAAACATTCGGAGACGCGCAGCTGGCGAATGCAGAGTGCAATTTAAACCGATTCCGCCCCGTTTAGAATAAGCAGTAGGTTAAGAGAAGCCACCAGAAGAGATATTCGAGAACTATTCTAAATGACGACAAGTAATTATAGAGGGATACAAAAATGACTAAGTTGATGCGAGTGAAAAACTAGTGGTTATCAACGAAAAATGTGATCAATAAACGGGCGAAACTATCCAAGTCACCAAGCAAACAAAATAAGAACGAAACTTGAGACTGCAGACGCAGCTGGAATTGTGATACCGTCTTCCACGTCAGCGAATCAGGCGACTCGAATTAAATTAGGAGAAAGAAAGGAGAGAAAGGTTTCATGCACGCGACATCCCGCCGCAGATAAAAATAATAGCCAATGCACGTCGACAATTACGATTGAAATAGCCAGTCGTCTCTCGCCGTTCCGTTCACACACATTTCCGCATTCGGAGATGAGTGATGGGGGACTTATATTTTCCATTCGACCCCGCGGCAGCTCTCTGGTTATGATGGCGCCGAAGAATCGAACCCGGTTCACGGGTACAGGAGGGAGTGACGTGCGCGCTGACGTAGATGGTGGCCTCGCACGTCCCCCCGCTGGAGCAAGCCGCCCGTTGCTCGAGCGACGAGGGGATGACGAGCTGCCCGTGGATGGAGGGTGGGGGGGCCAACGGGTGGGCGGCGGGTGCCGAGATGGAAGTGGAGGGAAGAGAGGGGCCAAGGGGAGGGGGAGTGCTCGGAATGCGGCGATTCCACGGCACGCACGCCGCCACGACTGTGATCGCGCGCGACCGGATGGCTATTAATCTCTCTCACTCCTCCCGATCGGAGATTGAGGAGACGGCTCGGGGAGAGCAAGGGAGAGCAAACCCACGAGGAGGCGCCACCTCCGTCCCAACCTCCGCTCTCGGGTGCCCCAGAGCAGAGGTGCTCGGCAGAAATTCGGTCTTTCGTCGCCGGGAGTTCCCCCACCCCTCAAATCGCAAAGGTCCCGACGGTGACGCCAATAAAAACGCAAGATTTCATACGACGGCGTTCGTCCACGGTCACCACCAATTTAGATGTTATAAGAGACTGCTTTAGCCGTTACTATGTGGAATTTTTCCATCGTATAGAAAGAAAGAAAACACGGCAATTCCACATTTACACTTTATTCAGACGACCATGGTTTCACCACTGCGTGGCATCTTCAGGTGAAGGCATACATAGTATAGGGCGGGTATATATACACAGTCAGGAAGGGGGGGTGGATTGGGGAGAAAGGAAGAGGGAGGGGGGAGGAGTCTGGGTAATGGGTAGGAGTGGGAGAGGTTATAGGGCACTCAGCGGAGGTTTGAAGGCTTTGCGTGGTTAGGGGGGAATGGTTTGGTAATGGAAGGCATAAGAGAGGGGAACGGGAAGGGTACAATATTTCATTAACCAGGTGGGTTTCTTTAGAATTCTTGCGGGTGATTATTTCCAACTCTTCCAGTGCATCTAACCTTGGACCTTTTTTCTCTATGTGTAAGATGTTGGGGATGAATTTACTGTGGTGTTTGTGTGTTAGTAGATGATTTGCGAATTGGGATGTGTGTTTGTTGTTTGTCAAGCAAGCTAAGTGTTCTTTGGTTCTGATGTTGAATGTTCTCCCAGTCTGTCCAATATATATTGCGTTGCAGTCATCGCAGCGGAGCTCATAAACTCCGCTTTGTTCCATTTTGTGTATTTTGTCTGTTGGATCCCAGGATGTCTTTTAGTGTCTGTCTGTTGTAGAAGGCGGCTTTGATTTTTTTCCGGGGGAGTAATCTTTTTATTCTTTAATATACCCGCCCTATACTATGTATGCCTTCACCTGAAGATGCCACGCAGTGGTGAAACCATGGTCGTCTGAATAAAGTGTAAATGTGGAATTGCCGTGTTTTCTTTCTTTCTATACGAATTTAGATGTTGAAAATGCGCACATCAAAAATCTTGCCGCCCGGAACAAATCTCCTCGGCGCAATTGTCGAAGCATCTTCCGGGTACACTCGGGATCTCACGTCCTTATCGCCAGTAAAAAAAGTTTCAACCGGTGGGAACCACACTCACCACCTGTTGACAACAGTGATGCCAGAGCGGATTAAATCACTGGTACGGAAAGATGGGAACAAAACCGTTGGCTTTTCGAATAATTAAAAAGGTGTACCGCGCTAGTAAATA